>OZ024740.1:314724224-314731724 GCA_964016885.1 Eledone cirrhosa | reverse complement strand
TACCCCACTATCTGATCTGGTCTTTTCCTATCCTCATTGCTGAGGGCTATAAACAATGAACAATTGCATCAGTGCTCATATATATGAAGCTGTGTGTCCATGATTCTCATCCGGAAAAAAGTGACGTCGATGGGTCCCGAATTTACGTCCAACAATTACTCAGAAGCTAGCTACCGAGCTACACGCGGCTGATCCACCTTTATAACAAGGATGAAGCCATTGGCCACTTGAAAGTTTGTCACCAAGGTAACTAATGGAGACCCAACTTTTGAAATAAAACCGGATTTGAAATCAAAGTGATCTTTCTCCTATACCGACTGCCAACCATGCCTAACGCACTCTGTCCGCTTGTTTTTTGTTGTTTTTTACACACTAGTGGATGACCGTTATCTCTGCTGAGTTCCTCCGCCCATAATCGGGTTTTGCTTTTCATAGGACGTCTAAAAATCGCCCTCCTCACCAAACAAGCTTGGTGCGGTTGCCGGTTTAGTCACCGACGATGCAACCATATGACTATAGCAAGTAAATAATTAATAGTGGAACCATTGTAATCATTATCTCCACTGGTCTACATACATTGACCTTTCAAATATGTAGTTGGATCTATAATTTAATTCGAATCGTCGTCGTCGTCGTCGTCTTCTTCTTCTTCTTCTTCTTCTTCTTCTTCTTCTTCTTCTTCTTCTTCTTCTTCTTCTTCTTCTTCTTCTTCTTCTTCTTCTTCTTCTTCTTCTTCTTCTTCTTCTTCTTCTTCTTCGCCCACTTATTTCTGAGAGGGTTGTGAGGGCAGAGTCCTCAAACACTCCTTCAAGAAGGTCCGTCTCCAACTAATCTGGCTGGATCCCCAAGGGAAACCAGCCAAGCTCATGGATGTTATCCAACCATCTTGATCAGGGGGTACCCCTGGGTCTCCTGTCGGTTGGTTTTTGCCTGTAAAATCTGTCCAGCGATTCTTTCCTGAGAAATTCTAACCACATGCCATAGTATTGGAGCTGTAATCTCTCAATTCGGAGTTGTAGCAGCTCTACCTGGAGGGACTCTCTGATCTCCAAGCTAAGCACTCTATCGAGTAACGTTATTCCGGAGACCCCTCGGAGGAACCCCATCTCGACCGTTTGTATTCGTGATAGTATTCTTTCCGTCATTATCCAAGATTCATGACCATAGGTAAGGTTTGCCACGAATACCAACCGAATTGAAGATAGCGAGTTTGGCTTCTACACCTACTGATTACTGAATGTCACACCGTCAGTTCTTTAGCTAAATAAACTGACATCTTACTGCCTCATCCAATTGTTGATTCCTCATTGACATGACTCGTAAAAAGGTGAAGGAACTGATTTGATCAAATATTTCATTAAATTATATTAAAATCTAATTGGAGAAATCTAATACTAAAGAATTTAAGTTGTAATAACACCACCTTAGATGTTTTTAACAAATTTCAAGAATTTTGAATTCGTCTCAAAAATTTCTCAAACAATTATCGAGGGTGTAGATTGAGTTAACTTTAATTCAAATTTCGTAATTCATTTAATTCATTTTTTTTCTTTCTTTAGATAAGATATGTAATCACCGTGGTGTAAGGGTTAGGGTTCTGGAGAGCAATGCCATGAGTGCGATTCTAATTCCTGCTTACGTCAATTTGCATCACTTACACAGTTAGTGCCATTGAAAAAAGACACGGACAACATACATTCCCATTTTCACATATCATAAAGCATAGATTCTCTTTGCCTTGTCAGAACGGACCCATTTCTTTCTAGATATAAATATTTATAACAGCCCTTTAACATCATTACACACCAATTATGAGACCATAACACACCATATTACACACCATTTTATAAGACTGATCAAGTTTTTTTTCTTGATAATAAATTAATTCATTGGTAAAAACATTTCTCAGAAATAACTGCTATTGATTTTAGCGATGTCATTAAAATTGAATGCAAAACAAATAGAAAAGAAAAACAAAATTGACCTCGGTAGGATTTAAACTCATAACTAAGTTAATACTCAGTTGATAGGGATTATAATGGTTTTTACTATAGGCACAGGGCCAACATTTTTGGGGGAAGGGAAAATCGATTAAATCAACAAAGCTAATCTCGGCAGGATATCAACTCAACTAAATTGATACTCAGTAGACAGGAATAATAATAATAATAATTGTTTCTACTTTTGGCACAAGGCCAGCAATTATCCCAGTGTATTACTGGTACTTTATTTTATCGACCCCGTAAGGATGAAAGGCAAAGTTAACCTCGGCGGGATTTGAACTCAGAACGTAAAGGACCGTAACTCTATGCTGCAAAGCATGGTGTCCGACCCTCTACCGATAATAATAATAATAATAATAATAATAATTGTTTCTACTTTTGGCACAAGGCCAGTAATTATCCCAGTGCGTTACTGATACTTTATTTTATCGACCCCGTAAGGATGAAAGACAAAGCTAATCTCGGCGAGATTCGAACTCAGAACGTAAAGGACCATAATTCTATGCCACGAAGCATTTGGCCCGCCGCTCTACAGATTCTACCAATCTACCGCCCTATAATAATAATAATAAACTGATTAAGAAAACAGAGAAATACTTAATCAATCAAGCACGACTGAGAAACTTCTTTCTCCTCAAAAAGTAAAACAGATTAGAATTTAAAGCTAGGTGTTTAATGAAATGCCACAATCCCGTAGAGCTTTTGATAATGTGGGTCTATTTCTTTAGAGTGAACAGCCAATGTGAATTGGATTCATAAAGATGAATCCTGTTTTTAAGTCATTTAATAGTATATTGGAACCCCGCGATGTTGGGTGGCTGTTGCAGCGTGTATCGCTGGCCATTGTCAGCGGAAATGCCTTTGCCATTTTGTCCGCAGAGTGCAGCTGAAACACCACTCTGACCTAGGTGTAGAGTCAGTCACCCTTTCCCCTTCCCCCTTTCTGTATTCTTTGTTCTAGTAGTCCTTGCTCTTCTCCTCCCTTTCCTCTCATCTATGGCATTTATAGTCCTTTCAATGCTGCTTTCTTTTTCTGTATGTTTAACTAAATAAAAACAAACTCAATAAGTATATAATATAATTTTCCTTTACCACAAGATTAGTGATATGAAATGCTTACATCTCTTCGTTTTATACAAGAAATATAGTTATGAAACGCTTTTAGCTGGATAGTGTGGTCCTGCATTTTATAAAGGGAAATATGGTAATTTGTGACATTCGTACTTTTTTCAAGGGCATCGTGGAGGTGTGTGGCCTAGAGGTAAGGGTGTTAGGCTTGCGATCATAATGTCGTGGTTCGATTCCTTGGCTGGTTTGTGTGTTGTGTTCTTGAGAAAAACACTTCATTTCACGTTTCTGCAGTATACTCAGCTAAAAACGAGGACCAACAATAACTGGAGGTTTAACACTACGAAGGACTGGCGTACTCTCAGTCACTTAAGCACCGGCCTGACAAGCCTGCTGGCTTGAGATAGACTTTAGACTAAACTTAGACTAAACTTAGACTTAGATATGTGATGTGAATGGAGGGAAATGCCTTCAACGGCAAAGAGAATTCTGTTTTCCACAAGTATATTTCATGTTTTAATTATGGTAAAATGAATGTTATTATTCACTGATGTTTTGGAGACACCCATCATTTCTATCTAAATGCTATATAAACTGACTCACAGAACTACACCAGTGATATACCAATGTCTGCTCGGTCGATAATCAGTCTCTTGTTTTATGCAATAAAAACCATCAGTTGTTGCAGCTTTTATGTTTTAAAACTGCTTGAAAAAAGCTGCGAACAAAAATTCACTCGAGAAGGTTTTCTATTGTCTTTGATGTATTTTAAACAAATATGGAACCATAGGAAATTATTCGATTTTCAGTTAAATGATGAGAGACAACTGTAATATTCACCTCCAAAACCAAGAAATCCGAGAGACTCCTCACGACTACCACCCATTAAATAAAAAATGAATAATCTCCAACGATTTTGAAGGTTGAATTTGTTCAAAGCATATAAATCAAGAAATATAGGAAAAACAAATTTTACCAACAAAGCGAGACGGGTGTAATTGTAAAGTATTATAATTTCAAACAACGTGATTCCAGTTGTATTTCCAGTGGGGGTTTGTTGTTTATTATATCTTTATAAATATATTTCCGCTTTTTCACATAAGTTAACTGTTTTTTGTTTTTTTGTGGTATTTAACTAAGATATAAATTTCTCTCCTGTGAATTTGTATTATGTGTGTGCGTTATTATTGTCTTGATGTCGAAGTCGACGTTTCATATCGTATGTATTATTTATAACTAGCAGTGGTACCCGTCGTTGCACGGGATAAGGTATTTTGGAACGCGGGCTGCCAACAGACCTAATCGTGGAAAAACTGCATGCGTGGACAATATGTAAAGAAAATAAACCCAATACTCTGATGGCTGGATAATCTTTAAGATTTTCCTCGATGAAGCAGGAAAAATGCAGGTTTTCACCTGATGCGGGCCCTAGACCATAAAAAAGTTGGATTTTCTTTGCTCATGGTATGAAGAAGAGACTGACTAATACCATAGTTACAATTTCAAGGAAATCAGTCTGACGTAACGACTAAAAAAAAACCTAAAAACCTGAAAAGACGCGGTTTTTCAACTACTGCGAGCCCTAGGGGATCAAAAAGTTGAATTTTTATGTGCATAACACTCCCTGAAACATAAGTAATACACATGTAAAGTTTGAAAAAAGTCGGTTGGGAACTTCTCGAGTTTTAGGGATTCAAACTCACAGACACACACACACACACACACACACACATCCTCAGGGAAGTGACGTAATGCAGACAGCCAGACATACTGACAGATATTATAAGGGCGCGACGTTATATGTATGAATATATCTAAAAAGAGAAAGACTAAGAATTATAGAGAGAGATCGCTAAATCGCCTAATGCGGTCCCTAGGGCATTGAAAATTTAAAATTTTTTGCTCAGAACACTCCCTGAAACATAAGTATTACATGTGTAAAGTTTGAAAACAGTTGGTTGGGTGGTTCTTGAGTTTTAGGGATTGAAACTCACACGCACACAGACATACATCCTCAGTTTTATATATATAGACTAGCAGAATGGCCCGGCGTTACTCGGGATTTGCTCAGGGTTCTTATATATTTGATATATATTTATCCTTATTGAGCCTCGTGAAATAAATACGTTTATTTATATTTTGTTATTGTGTATGCAAAAATATCTGTACACGAATATATAATTATATATATATATATATATATCTAAAACAGAGAATGTCTGTCTGTCTGTCTGTCAGCTCACTAAAACTTGAGAACCACCCAACCGATTGTTTTCAAACTTTACACATGTAATACTTATGGTCCTGTGAGTGTTTTGAGCAAATAATATTTCAAATTTTCAATGCCCTAGGGACCGCATTAGGCGATTTAGCGATCTCTCTCTATAATTCTTAGTCTTTCTTTTTAGATAGATACATAGATATAACGTTGCGCCCTTATAATATCTGTCTGTATGTCTGGCTGTCTGCATTACGTCATTATGACGCGATCAGTGTGTGTGTATATATATATGTATCGTAATGCAGACAGCAAGACATATAGCTTTCATTCCCCTCTTCCAGCGTCTCTCTCTCTCTCTCTCTCTCTCTCTCTCTCTCTCTCTCTCTCTCTCTCTCTCTCTCTCTCTCTCTCTCGCTATCCCCCTCGTTTAGTCTGTCTGTTCTTTCACTCTCACTCTTTCTCTTTATAACTCACTCACATTAATACTAAAGGGTTAAGGTATTGTTCTCAAAATAATATTAAATCTATGAGATTTTTATATTTTGTGAGATAAACCCTTTACCATGAAAATAATATAGTATATATAGAGTAATGTAAATGCTAAAGGGTTAATTCCATCAGACCATGTGAGAGAGTTTATAATCACTCACGCACACATACACACTCACGCATGCAAACGCACACACACTCACACACGCGCACGTACACACACACGCAATAGTTATTCCACTGTCATGTATCTTTGACGCATACAACTCTCAAAAGACGGCGTCTGTCACTCTCTCTCTCTCTCTCTCTCTCTCTCTCTCTCTCTCTCGCTATCCCCCTCTTTTAGTCTGTCTCTTTCTTTCACTCTCACTCTTTCTCTCTGTAACTCGTTCACATTTCTCCCCTCTATCGAAAATCGCTGTGACGAATGGGGAGAAGGAGGAGTAGAGAGCCACTTCTTCACTTCGCCTCTCAGTTTCTTTCTCTCCCCTCTCACTCCCTCATTATGTACAGACATTGGCCACTTCACTAATTCGATCCCTAGGTCAGAATAATTTGAAATTTTTTTTTTTGCTCAAAACACTTTCAGGGCCATACGGGTTACATGTGTAGAGTTTGAAAAAAAACGGTTGGGTATTTCTCGAGTTTTATGGAAACAGACACACAGACAGACATCCTCTGTTTTATATATATAGATGATCAACATACGTTGAATTTTATGTTATTTTACAGTTTGGTTATGATGTACTACATATTATTGAGACACTAAGCGCGGTGGATTGGCAGTAGGGCGACAGGCTTTGAGGCATTGAGTTACGGTCCTTTACGTTGTGAGTTCAAATCCCACCGATGTTAGCTTTGCTTTTCATCCTTACGGCGTCAATAAAATAAAAATACCAGTCACGCACTGGGGTCAATTTAATAGACTTCCCACTCCCCCAAAATTGCTGATCTTGTGCCTAAATCAGAAAACATTATTATTGAGACACTCCGTCGGTTACGACGATGAGTGTTCCAGTTGATACGATCAATGGAACAGCCTGCTCATGAAATTAACGTGCAAGCGGCTGAACATTCCACAAACACACATACACTTAACGTAGTTCTCAGGGAGATTCAGCGTGAAACAGAATGTAATAAGGCTGGCCATTCGAATTACAGATGCAACTCATTTTTACCAGTTGAGTGGACTAGAGCAACGTGAAATAAAGAGTCTTGCTCAAGGACACGACGCACCGCCGGGAATCGAACTCACAAACTTACGATTGTAAGCCGAATGCCCCTAACCACAAAGCCACGTGCCTTCACATTTTATAACAACCTCTCGTTATACACAGAAATATTTAAGATATTCATTTGATTTATAAGAAAATCTAATATGATCTGAAAGGTGGCGAATAAGCAGGGTTGTTAGAAAGTGGGACAGAAAAATTTGCAGTATTCGTTTCGACTCTCTGCTCTCTGGGTTCAAATCCCGTTGAGATCAACTTTGCCTTTGTACAATTCGAGGTCGATTTAAAAAGTACTGGAGTCGATTCTTCCTCTATTCTCTTTCTCAATTCCATTTTCTTACTCTCTCTATCCTTCGCTGGAAGAAATCTGAGAAGATGGGCTCCACCAGGTTTAAGAATGCCATAGAAACGCCGTATGTCAATATGGTGCCCCTACGACTCACTCAGAAGTTACAAGACTGAGAACAAAAAGAAAAATATGATCTGA
>OZ024740.1:314491724-314721724 GCA_964016885.1 Eledone cirrhosa | reverse complement strand
ATGATTTATTTTTATGCTTATAGGAATGTTTCAATAATTAAGTTATTATTTGTTACTATATATATGTTTTTTTATAAACATAAATCTGTCCTCCTCAAATACCTTACGCACCCTGTATGTATGTATGTGTGTGTGTGTGTGTATTGCATCTCTGTTTTAGATGATGATGAGGAGGAGAAGGAGGATGGTGGTGGTGGTGGTATGATGATGATTTCATTGGCGAAGAAAATGACATTGAAGAAGAGAAGGCTGATACTTCTTTTCAAAGGAACTCGTGGCTTAAATGAAATAATTAAAACAAAAATCAAAATAAGGTCGTAAATTTAGCTCGCCAAAAGTTTCTACAGTGCTTGTTAAACAACCAAACGGTGGTGCCTCTACGTAGCCGTGCAATCTGTTAGAAATACTAGCCAAATTCCCCTCTCCTGCCTTCTTAAAAAAGGGAAGGGAACATTGAACCATGTAGTGCTAAATATATAAAAAAAGATGAGGTGATTATGAATGGAATGCTTTTGCTCATAGATAATCTCTATAGACAGGCTTGGAGCTTGATAGCCACGGAACTTGACACAACCCTGCCACAGTTGTATACATGAAAAATATTGCATCACCTTTGCCTTGACAAATAATATAATAACTGGGAACAGATAACCTGGAGAGTGTCGCTGAGCAAGTAGTAAACCCCATACAGACTGAAACAACAGAGTTCTAATGTTTAGTTGCTGCCACTTGCTTATCTTAACATATCACATTTTACATAACAGCTATGATTAGAGAGTAAATTGAGTTGCATTCCCCAACCGATAAGCAATGTTTTGTTGTAATGTGGTTCAAAGGACCTACGTTACAATACAATCAAATTGTGAGTACACTCTTGCAGTTAAATAATATCATATTAAAAGTAAACTACCAAATGATAACAATGTTTTTACAAGGACTCACAGTTGGCTAGTAGGAAACTGCCAAAACATTTGCTGTATTCCTGACTAACAGTACTAATAGTTAGGCGCGCAAGCAACAATATATAACATACAAAGAGATTATCATTTGAAAACCTTACTTGAGTACAAAATATACCTTATATGTAGAGTTGTGGGTAAAAAGAAGAGGGAAGACGTATAATTAAAATTAGAACCAGAAATAATGGGGAGTGTAAAAAAACTAACAAATAAGAGCTTTAAATTGAGGAAACCGTGTATAACAGTTAAAACTACCGTATTTCCCGGCGCCGAAGATGCTTCGTCCTCGAGGACGCACCCTAATTTTGACAACCCAAAATTTGAAAAACAATAATAAACAACCTTCTGCCTCCAGGGCGCATGGTAGATGTTTGAGACTTACTTTAGGGAAAAAGTAGCGTCTTCGACACCGGGAAATGCGGTAATTGAATTCGGAATTTAGTTCAGAAATATGATAAAGAGCTTCTTGTATATAAATTTTCTCAAAATAAAACATTATATATTTATCAGTAAAAAAGGGAGATTGAGTAACAATTATTTTTTTCTTTGTGGCACAATCGGAATCTCCGATTTTTAAAAGATAAAACTCCAAAGACAGTTTTGGAAAAATGAAATAATAGAAAGAAAAGAAAAATATAAAGTAGGGGAGGTACAGATTTTGAGGCATTTACTTATTCGTTTCTGTAAATTCAGGAAAACCAAGTTAGTTTTTATTTTTTACATTCTTTCTTATTCCTGGTTCCAGTTTTATTGCACTTTTACCAAACCATTGATATATAAGAGGTAAACGCACGATTCGAATGGATATACTGTAATTATTTAATGGAAAAATATATACTAGTCACATAAAATTGGTGTTTTAAAACAGAACTTACATTACGATTAAGAATACAATATAATCAAGTTTTTTTTTTTTTTTTTTTTTTAATACGATGACATCAAAATAATTTTAAAAGTGGGGTTTGGGGGGATTTTTTTTAATAAAGGTTAGTTTAAATTAACTCGAAATCTTAGACTTCTCTTCTTTATAGCATAAAATTTACTCTTAAATGTTCGAATTGAAAAATGTTCTCTCTCATTCACTCACTGCCTCCGTCTCTCACTCTCTCTCCCCTTATCTCTCACTATTATAAGCAAATGGAAGCCCGCACACCGGCCACCCCGTGGTCCCGGTGGACAGAGTAGAGAAGGCGTTTCCCCCCGGAGGATGGCGAGGGAGACACGCTGGAAGGGTCATTCCAGCTCACGAGGCTCACACCTGCGGGTAGCCAACTCTAAGCCGATGGCGATGAGTAGGGAGGTGGTCCTAGGGCTAAGGACACCAGAAGTCTCCACTGCTACGGGCTCAACCGCAAACCTGTCGGAGAGCGACCGATATTTGGAGAGTTTACTCTCCTCGGCCCGAAGTGCAGCAGAGCCTGAATTAGTCGCAGACTGCACTAGGTTGCCGCTGGAGAAAGTCACTGCAAATTATGATGTGTTGTGATCCAAATTTTAATTAATTAAACAGTCCTCCTTATGTTCTTCTAGTTTTGAAATGGAAAATGTTACTTTTTCATTAAATTTCCATTTTTTATGTTAGTTCCTTGGTTAGTTTTTCGTTTTTATCATGTTTCCTCCAGAGAGAGAGAGAGAAAGAGAGAGCGAGAGAGAGAGAATTTATCATGTAAATGTCTTTATCTTCATCAAAAATGTTTTCCGGTGTTCATTACAAACGTGATAAGCAAGGGAATATCAATTTGAAATAAAGGAATGGTTTCCAAGACAAGAAACCATATTTGATATCGTAAAATTATATAAATTTTAATTTGATAGGTTTTAATCTCTCAAGCTGAAAACAAATTCAATACCAATAAAGAATTAAGTGTTTTAATGTTTCGGATCTCAAATAAGGGGTTAAGTTAATGTTTACATATTTAATACAGTGAGGAAAAGACATTAAACCAACTAGCAGAAAAACCACCCTAGCATGTGTAGTGTGTATATTTATATTATACAGAAATATATATACATGTAGATATGATACATCAAATAAAATCGTAATTGAACGAAGTCTATGTTACACTGTCTTCTGTAATCAGTAAAGTAATCCATGATACATTTAAAAAAGACGATATTATATATAAACTGCATGAGGAGAAAATTAGCGACGGAAATATATGTGATATTTTTATAAGTGTTATAATATAACGGCCACTAACCGGAAGTGTTGACATTTGGAAATGTTAAAGAAATGAATTTTAAAGGTCTTTAAATAAGCTATAAAATATATTAAATCAACAGCCACGAAATTTTGCACATAAATTATGTAATATTCATTCATTATTTATTCAAAGTAATCCAACTTATTTTACTAACGGGGTAAAAATATATATTCTGGACGCAATCCCGCACTCCTTTCTTTATTATAGTTTAGATAAATAGTACTGTTATAATAATTTAGGGAAATAAGTCTAAAAGTCTAAAAAGTCTGTCTCGAATCCAGATGCTCATCAAGTCAATGCTTATCTTGGTTTCCGTAGCGTGAAGCAACTGGGAGAACAAGACTACCCCCTGAGCACTGAGACACCAGTCCATCGCATACGTAATCATACACAGCTATGGTCAACACCAAGAGAGAAAGACAGAAGACGACAGATAAAAATGTGAACTTTTCTCTGTTTTTTCCAACTGTCCTTTTTCCACGAACTTTTTGAAGCCATTCGTATATATATATATATATGTATATAGGAAAATGTTTAACCCCGACGGCAGAGTTCAAGCCGTTTCGATGGCTATTTCTGGACTGAAATAGCCGTCGAAACGGCTTGACCTCTGCTGTCGGGGTTAAACATTTTCCTATTATCCACTCTACTGCTCTAAGTATTGAGTACTCTGGTGCGTTATGGTCCATCTGGTTCCTTACCACACTTCCTTCGTTATATATATATATATATATGACCTCTTAGCCTTTGTCAAGGCAGAATTCTAGGAGAAGGAAAACTCTGATATAACACCTACAACCCTGATGGTATCCAATGATGTTGACTTGTTCTTCTTTTTGGTAAATATCATCTTGGTTAAGAGAGTGGGACTGGTTTTGTGTAGTGCCTTTGCTCACTATAAAAGCTTCACGGCACAGGCATTGCTTTATATCTGGAGATCTCTCTGCACTTGTCGTCACATGGTACCATGGGCCCAGCACTATGTGTCAATAATTGTTACAAGTGTAGTGTTTGTACCAGAGTTTTCATGTCGCAGGCTGGACTAAAAAGTCACACTCGTTCAGCGCATCGGTAGGGGTTCTCCTACATGGATATAAAGTAGTGGCCGTACTCGAAAACGAGTTGGCAGCCACCATATATATATATATTTATTAAAATAACAGATTAATAAATATTTGCTCTACGGTTCTTATATATTTGATATATATTTATCCTTATCGAGCTCTCTTTGGATTTTAATCTTCAAATTTATTATTATTACTAGATATATATATATATATATATATATATATATATATATATATATATATATATATATATAGTAATAATAATAAATTTGAAGACTAAAATCCAAATATATATATATATGAGAGAGAGAGAGAGATGTGTACCACCATCATCACTACCGTCGTCGTCGTTTTAATACGTTTTCCCTGCTACCAAGGTTTCGACGGGTCTACATAGACCAAGTCAGTACTGAAGCGGAGCCACTGATCTCCCAGACAGGCCAGGGATATGTGTCTTGCTTTATGTCCAGTCGACGCTCCACTGAATGCACAGGAGAGGTTGTCATGTCTTTCACACAACTAAGAGTCCTCCCGACCCTTGTGTTTCGTAAGAATTCTACAGCTGGATGCCCTTCCTATCACCAACCATTTTACAGTGTGTACCGGGTACATTTATCGTGTAGATCACCAAACACTAGGGCGGCTGTCATGTCCTTGACACGGCCGAAGGGTCTTCCCAACCCTTTGTCTGACAAGCTTTCTACAAGATGCCCTTCCTATCACTAACCACTTTACTGTGTACTGGGTGCGTTTATCGTATAGATCATCAAACAAAAGGGAGGGTGTCGTGTCCTTGACACACACACACACACACACACTGTAGCTGTTTGAATATCTATGTACTGAGGATGGACTGCATAATGGACATGATTTTTCGAGGCTAATGGTATGGTGTTGTATAATTGCCACAGATTGATCTGCACATCGATAATTTTGCTCTCTAAACCAATTATAAAATGATAAACATACGCGAGTTGAAAATTCCTCTCGGGTGAAACAGTATTCTTTATTATAATTTGGTAATTTGTTGTAGAACTTTTTCTCTCTGAGAGCTTACTTCGAGACTATGAATAAATCCGTTGTTCACACTTTTGAATGTACCGGCCAAAACTCAGGAAGTGAACTTCCTCTATTTGAGAAAGGACACGTGACCTCACTGCTAAATTTACTATTACAGTCAAATGGCTGCGTTGTCTCAGGACCTGATAAAAGTGAATACTTGGAACGAAAGACCTGTTGACGAAGGGAAATCCCCGTTTCATCTTAGGGTACATTACTGACTTACATATACATTACGCAACTTGGAGTGTAAATTCCAGATTTCCCAGAAACCTATCGAAGATATTTATCGATTAATATCTATCGATCAGGTCCAGGTTCGTCTTCAACCTGTCTGTGTGTTTCGTTGTTCTAGTATTAATGTGGTATCATACCCTTGGTCAGATTATCCATTGTGTCACTATTACCTAACTTCTTGTGTTCACTCTGAGGAGAAATTGTTAATTACTTTATCATCAAGTGCTTCGTGGCAGTCTTTGAAAATCAATCGGATGCGAATCTGCTACATGCAGCTGCAACTTCGTTTATACTCATTACTATACTATTATATATATGTGTGTGTGTGTGCGTATGTATGTGAGTATATATGTGAATGTATGTGGGTGTGTATATATATATATATATATATATAGGTTCGTTATTCCGGGTTGAATCGGAGGTCACCACAGTAAGTAAGGTACTCAATACATAGCAGAGTATAAACGTTTTAATATAGATGAGATTCTACAGGACTAGAACTGTTTCATTCTTTAGAAATCATCACCTGATGATTTCTAAAGAATGAAACAGTTCTAGTACTGTAGAATCTCATCTATATTAAAACTATATATATATATATGTGTGTGTGTGTTTGTGTATTCATGTGTATGTGTATGTTTATATATATATATATATATATATGTGTGTGTGTGTGTGTGTTTATATACTTATATATTTATTATTCTTTTTCTCCTTTTCTTCTTCCTCCAGCCTCACTTTCATATTTATTATATTTTTGTTTTTCAAATCCACATTTAATAAAAACACCAGGATTTTTTCATTCTGATGACTGAAAGCAAATTTGTTTGCTTTCAAGAAACCACTGGTAAATGAAATAATTATCTTATGTTGTATATTACATAACTATATATATATATATATATATATATATAATAGTAGAACACTGGTGGGTTATATCCGTAGTAGTAGAGCACTCAGTCCATGGGACAAGTTTAGTAGAAGTAGTTCCACAATAGTTAATTCACCATTACCAAGAAGAATTGTTTCACCTTATTTGGATCATCAGGTCGGTTTAAATGATTCGGATGATATATATATACGCAGCACAGCCATGCATGGGTTGAAAATCCGCTAGGTGAAACAAACATCCTCAAGTATGGTTTCTTCATTTGTTGTGGAACTAACTCTCTCTCTCTCTATATATATATATATATATATATGTATGTATGTATGTATATGTATATATATATATATATGTATATATATATATATATATATATATATATATATATATATATATATATATGTATGTATATGTATATATATATGTATATATATATATGTATGTATATATAATATATATATATATATATGTATATATATATATATATATATATATATATATATATATATATATATGTATATATATGTATATATAATGAAAAAGAGATGAAATCGAAAATGCAACTGGAGTCTTATTTTTTTTTTAAATATATATATTTATTTGGTTCCTTTACCGGTTTCGCAGTTCTTCTGCTTTTCAAAAGGTGAGTTGAGATGGAGGGTCTAAAAACCACAGACCCTCCATCTCAACTCACCTTTTGAAAAGCAGAAGAACTGCGAAACCGGTAAAGGAACCAAATAAATATATATATTTTTTTTTTAAATAAGACTCCAGTTGCATTTTCGATTTCATCTCTTTTTCTTTATACTTTCACTCGTGTAGGACACCTCGGTTATTTTTCATTTTGTAAAAAAAACCTCACTTTATAATAACATGTATATATATGTATATATATAGATATGTGTATATATATGTATATATATATATATTAAAATAACAGATTAAAGTTTAAGTATATATATATATATACATATATATATATATATATATATATATATATATATATATATATATATATTAAAATAACAGATTAAAGTTTAAGCAAAGAATCGCTGCTTTCACCCTTAACGGGAGTTTCTGAAACTAACAAAGTCAATCTGTAAACGCAGAAGTGAATATTTCAAAAAACGTTGCAACCGGAGGAAGACAGGAAGACGATACTTTGGTTCGTGGAAACGTTCGCTGGCAAAGAACGGGAAAAAACGAATATAATACGTCATTATTTGGAGCGGTGAAAAACAATTACACGCAAAGACAGAACCACGTTTATGGTATAAAAGAAGTCGTAGACTAATATTCTCTAAGGTGGTTCATAGAGACGTTCTCTGGCAATGAACGGAAAAAACGAAGATAATACATCATATATGAAGTGGAGAGAAGAATTGCACGCAAAGACAAAACCACGTAAATGGTATAACTGAAGTCGTAGATTAAAATTCTAACTAGGAAACCGAATGGATCTCCGCTTCAGAGTTAAGAATAACTTCTCTCGAGTAAACAGCATCTGATCCCTCTTATTCCTAATTTCTCACTTAGTTCATTTATGCTTTGCCGTTCACGTATATTACTATTACACATCCAACGGAGCATGCAAGCTTCGTTCCTCTCCAGTCTGCGTAGATCCTCTGCACACAAGGCCCATGTCTCACTGCCATGTAACATCGCTGTTCGTATGCAGGCATCATACAGCCTGCCCTTCATTTTTAGAGAGAAACCCAATAGTGGTATAAGCTCTCTGAACTTTTTCCATCCCGTTCTGACTCTAGCTACAGTACTTTCGGAGCACCCTCCACCACTGCTGATTTTGTCACCCAGGTAACGGAAGGTGTCCACTATTTCTATAGAACCATCTGGGCAATGGAATGAGCTAGTATTCTGTGGGCATTTGCTGCTACTTATTGCACCAGAGCACCGGCCACATATAAAATCTATATTCTTAGTTAGCTTACTTGTGATCCCACTACATCTTTTATGCACCCATACTTTGCATTTGGGACATAAAATGGAGTTTCTGCCTACTCCTTTCCTACACACTGAGCATGGCCATTTCCCAGATGGGACCAGTGCCCTATTCTCCTTCCTACATATTCAAACTTTAGTCTTAGACAAGTTAATTTATATATATATATATTGTTATATTTGGGGAGGGTCATATTGTTATAATATTGCCAGAAATAACAACTCACTGTTTGGTTTGGGTTGGTTTACACTTCTGTATCTTTTATATCTCCATAGTTAATTTATTTGGCAATCAATGTTTATCATCGATTGACCAACGGTTAAAAATAGATATAAATATATATATATAATCTATCAAAGTTCTTTAGTCACACATCTGCGACATCATCAGTGGTACTATTATGTTTCCTCCCATTGTATTGTAAAGTCTACGCCATTTTTATTTAATTAATTTATTTATTTATTTATTCTTGTCTGTCTCTGTTTGCGCATGCGTTTGCATGTGTTTAATGTTTGGTGTGTGTTCGTGTTTGAATGCATGTGTTTTTGTTTTTGTATTCTATCTTTGTTCACTAGTGTGTGTCTGTATGTGTTTGTTGTTATTGTACTTGTGTATTTATTTATTATTTATTATTTAACCTTGCCAAACGAGGGGTTAGGAGGATCCTTCAGTTTGTGTCAAAAGACATAACCTCTCCTCTGCACTCAATAATGACTGTATGTAAGCCAGATACAAACTTCCTCAGTCTGTCTGGAACATCAAAGACCCCGCTTTAATAGTCGCTTGGTCTATGTAGATCCATAAAACCCTTGCTATCAGGGAAAGCAGGCATTAAATGGTGATGATATTTATATATCACAAACTTATAAGTGATAAAGCACTTTCATATTATCATTCACCAAATAACTTTTTTATATTATTGCAACCATCCTATCCAAATAATGTTTTTATAATCATAAACATTTTCTCCTAGCTAATATGTCAATTCTCACTTAAACATAAACTTGGCTAAGATCAAATCAATTATTCAGCTGTTATCTCCAACAAAACAACCCCTATATGATGACATCTATCAATATACAGGCTGTCCCCCAAAAATGTATACATACTTTGATTACCTGTACAGGCAATATTTATCACGTTTTATGGATAAAACCAACCAGCAGGAGACCCAGGGGCTGGAAAACATCCATGAGCTCAACTGGTCTCACTTGGGGATCCAGCTGGATTAATTGGAGACAGTAGCTTCTTACAAGGACCTGCTAGAAGTATTTGAGGACTCTGTTCCCAGCGACACTCCCAAGAAGGAGAAGAAAAAGACATTAAATAATATCCAAGAACTTTTTTAAAACTCTTTAAATAAACTACTTGAAATCCATTTTTCATGAGAATACTTTTTAATTATTTGGAAAACATTAAAAATAATAATAACTGTGAGCTCAGTGATTATTTATTTTCAGAAATAAAATTTAAAAAAGAAAAAAAAAACATTGGTAATAAATTTTTAAATAAAAACATTGGATTGTTTTAAATATAGAAAGAGAGAACCCTTAAAGAGATCAAATGTTATGCATAATGTAACACAAGTTTACAGTGGACTCATTATATAGAAAATTGTTTACATCTCCCATGTAAAGAACACTGAGAAAGTTCATATATGAATACAAGGACGTTCAATATTCTTAAGAAAGAGCCAAAGTGATGGCAGAAGGAAAAAAACTATTGTTTCTGAAAGTTGGAGGTTGTGAAAGTAATATCACTAATGAGTTGATGATAAAAGGTAGAGTGGAAATGACATATGGTGGTGAGGGGAAAGATAACAAACCAAAAGGCACATGAAGATGTGTTGCACAATAATTGTGGTAAGCAGAAAATAAGAGCTTTTTATAGAAAAGGGAAAACAAACGGTAAAAAAAAAATTGGTTTTCACACAATATAAGTTAGGATCCAAGGCTTTGGTAGAAAAAACACTTGCCATGCAATGGGATCAAGCCTGAACTTTGTGACTGCAGAACAAACTTTTCATCACAGCTCTTCAAGAGACCTAACTTATTAGAATATCCAAGCTGGTTCTCACCCAGCAAAACTGTAGTTGGGACCACAAAATAAATGAGGTCCCTTTTCCGCTTATGAATTTATATATATATATATATATATATATCATCATCTTCATTTAACGTCCATCTTCCATGCTAGCATAGGTTATATATATAGTTATACATTGGGAGGGTGATGTTGCCAATAAAAACACACGCACCTGTTGATTTTCACTTCAATTTATTGTTAGGGTTGCTTCAATAACCGGAAATTTATAATAAATTGAAGTGAAAACCAACAGGTGAGCATGTTTTTATTGACAGCATGACCCTCCCAAAGTATAACAATATCTGTTTCAACACGTTTTCAGATAAGAAATCTTGCAAAACAAATTCAAAAACAAAGTATATATATATATAGTGAGAGAGATATACACACACACACACATATTAGGAAGATGCAAAATTAATAACCAATTTTATTTTTAATTAATAACCACTGTAATTTTTATGTTTTTCAGAATAATATTCCTTCAACAACAATGTGAGCCAATAACCACATTCATATACTCCATATCTTACTTTATCACTTCAAGAAAGGTTACACTGCTGCAATCTCAACAAACTATCAGTGAAGGAACAATTGGTGAAAGATAAGTTAGAAGATGGTTTGAACATTTCAAATCTGGCAACACAAGCTTATAAGATGAGAAAAAAAGACATCTTCCATCCGATTTTGATGATCAAGCTCTTTTACAAGCAGTGGAAGAAGACGATAGGTTTGATGACATGGATGTTAGCCTAGCAATTTGATGTTGACCAATCCACCATTGTTAGGCAACTCGAAAAGTTTTGGAAGCAGTTATTGATGGAGACAGCTCCAAAATGATTATTTAAACATTTTGATTGCAGTTTGGTGTTGTATTATAGAATAAATTTAGAATCAATAAAAACGGTTAATTTTGCATCAACCTAATATATATATATATATATATAATGTACACACACACACACACATATATATACATATTTGTATACACATATGTATACACACATATATATACACACACACTTACATATATATATATATAATCCACTTGATTCTTAACCTTCTCACTACATCATTTAATTCATAAGTTCCTAAACTAGACTTTTCACTGAAATGCTCTATTTGAACCTTTCTTGAAAAGCAACAGAAAATCATATAAAAATACCATTTTTCTGAGATATTGGAAGTTTTTTTTTGGGGGGGGGGGTAGGGGGGGTCCCTTTCAAAGTAAAAATAAAAACGTTTATGTTATATCAATATCATTTTAAGCAAACACTGGTAAATTTTATGAATAAGACAAAAATTCAACTCAACTCAACTCTGAAGAAATTTGATATATTTTTATATCTGCAGTTTTAATGCAGACAATAAGGCCTACCAAGTTCATGTGTCAGGATTAAGTGATGTCTTGTGTTTCCCCTATTATAAGACCAACTGGAAAAATAAGCCCTAGCATGATTTTTATGTTGCTCTCCAAACATCATCACCATCATCATTTAACATCAATTTTCCACGCTAGCATGGGTTAGATGGATATAAACCCTATCCTAAAAATAAGCCCAAGGGCATTTTTGCAAGAAAAATTAATACGAAAAATAATATGAACACAGATTTCCAGAGTCTTGCTGATTACTAATATAATAAATTATTTTAATAATATTGTTTTTAACTCTATAATATATATCCTTTAATTATTTTATTTTATTTTTGACATCAGTATATTGATACTTTTATCAAATCCCGTGTTGTTATTTTTTGTGTAAAAATATAAGCCCTACTCTGAAAATAAGTCCTAGTGCCTTTTTTTTCAGGAAAAAATAATACAGCACCTGCCTTATAATAGGGGAAACATGGTAGTAGCTTTCAAAGTTCTTCCATACATTAAAATCAGAAAAAAAGTACAGCTCCCATGACTTTCAGAAACATTTGTTCACGCTCAGAGTTGCTGAAGCATGGAACAAACTACCTGCATCAGTTGTTAGCTGCCGGGACACTGCATCCTTCAAAACTTCCATGCTTCCTGAAATTCACCAGCACTACACCTGATATTCCCCCTCCATACACACGCACGCATGTATATGTGTGTATTTCATGACTCATACACTGTTCACTTTCCTAACATTTGTACATTATTCTATTTACTATACATGTACCTTTGATGAGTTGTAGTGCACAATCATTTTCATTACAATCATTATCAAATGATAGCCACAACTTCATACCATAATATACCTTTGAATTAACCTAACTGGATGACTGCATTTTATTTTATTTTATTTTATTTATCTATTTTTTTTTTTAACTAATTCTCCATAATGTTTTAATTTGGTGGCTGAAATATAATTATAAAACAAACGAAAACAAAAATAATTTACAGTTAAAATGAGAACCATTAAAGTCATAACAGCAAATGAAAAGCTATTGATCCTTAATCAGTGATGATTAATCAGTGATAACAACACAGAGCATATTTTGCGACATGTTTACTCCTCCTATCCCCCCACATTACTCATCAGATTTTATTATCTTTTAAATAGTTTATTATTTTGTTATTTTTTTATGTTAGTATTTTTATATTTTATCAAAAGTTTACATTCACCATTCCTTGGTTTACAGAGTTTACTCTAAATATAGCACAAGGAAATATAGAGACGTTTAGCATGTCCAGAATGTTAACATTTAAAAAATGAAATTATGCTTATCTTTTACCATAAACAAACACATGCAACACTTTGTGTGGGAGTATGTGTGTGTGTGTGTGTGTGTGTGATTGTATGTGTGTGTGTGTGTATATATATATATATGCATAGAAGTAACTAGCCGAATACACTGACCTCGCAGTAGATCCTATGTATATGGTTGTGAGTGTGTGTACACATACACACACTCACAACCATATACATACACACACACATATTTATATACTTCTTCACTGGATCCAGCCAGTAAAATGGACCATTTAGATGACTAATCAGAAAAACAAACAAAATAACAAAAGTTATACAAAAGAATAATAAATAAAATATTTTGCTAAAGATATACTTTAACAATTTACAAAAATTTACATGTTCTTTCAAATCACTTACATACATAATGTAATCTCCAAAAATAATTATACATTATAGAAAAATGTATTTTATTTGAATACAATTCAAATGATTTAATTCTTATTAAAAAAAATGTTAATGGCTTTAGTACACAAAAAAAGTATTTAAATCAACACTGTTTATAGCATTATTGCTGGATATTTCACCAAGTCTACACACTACAACTGCATAGGTTTTCTCTATGGTTCCAACCATCTTGGCCTTTTATTGGTTATATGTAGCTTTATCTACTACAAGCAACATATGGTGACATTTCATCCCCCAACAAAGATATACTGATACTTTTCTTCCAATGGTGTAGCATAATAACTATCTCCAATTCTATTATACAGAGATGTATAATAGGCAAAAGGCAGTTAGCTTTAAGTTGTATTCTAATGTCTTTGCCAGATTTGTATTTATTTTATATATTTCCATCTTTTTTTTTACACACAACTTTCTTCCAACCCAAGCCTCCTTCTCCGAATTGGGAGATCACAGCTCCGATACTATGGACATGTGGTTAGAATGTCTCAGGAAAGAATCGCTGGACAGATTTTCATGGCCAAAATCAATCGGCAGGAGACCCAGTGGTAGACCCCAAGCAAGATGTTTGGATAACATCCCAGAACTCGGCTGGTCTCACTTGGGGAGGACCAGCTGGAGGGAGTGTTTGGGGACTCTGCCCCCATGACCCTCTCAGGAATAAGTGGGCGAAGAAGAACTTTCTTCCATCCCATAATAGCATTCTGTTGAAAATTTCTGATTGTTCTTCAGTAGTATATATACTTCCATCATAAAGATTGCTAAGGTAACAAGAATCAGTTCTGATAAAATAGTTTGTCATTCTATGTTTAGAAGTCATACAATACAGCTAATGCAATACAAATAATTAAAAAAACCAAAACTCTCTCATTACCTGTTGATAAAGAGTAAAAAAGAGCAAAGACTCCCTCCTCTCCCTCAATCATGAATGACCATGAGTTTTGCTCCTAGAAAGATCCCTTCTGAGGCACAAGACTGGGCAATGCGTTTTTGTGGAAGACCAGCAGTCAACCATGCATTCCAGTCTCACCTCTCCACACCACCAATGCTGTCCAAAGAAAAGGCAAAGGCCAATACAGCTTGGCACTAGTGATATCTCAACTCATTTATACAGCTGAGTAAACTGGAGCAACATGAATTAAAGTGTCTTGATCAAGGACACAATGCATTACCCGGTCTGAGAATCAAACTCACAACCTCACGATTATGAATCCAATTCTCTAACCACTCACACGCCTTCATGCCTGTTGTTATAAACATCAAGTTAATATTGAGAGTTTTGTTCAAATATAATATTTAATAATAGAACTATAATATAATATGAAATAATATAATACAAATATGAGTGACATTCAAGTTACATTAATATTAAGAGTTTTATGTAATATAATATTTAATAATATGACTATAATATAAAATAATATAAAATAATGTAATACAAAATATGACAGACAATCAATTTATATTCATTTTTTGTTTGAATGTATTTAAATTAGAAAATTAATTTTCTATTCAGAATATTAGAATATCTTTCACAGATAGTTTCTATAAAAAAAGATGTTTGTATGTATGGTCCCATAACTCAAGACGGAGTCATAGGGACACCATATTGACATACGCTGTTTCTAGGGAATTTTTAAACCTGGCAGAGCCCATCTCCTCTCCAGGTCTAAATACAGCAGATTTCTTCCAGAGAAAGATAGAGAATGAGAGAGAGAAAGGAAATGAGAAAGTGATATAAAGGAAAAATCAACCCCAGTATTAGACTGGTACTTTTTTATCGACCTTAAATGGATGAAAGGCAAAGTTGACCGTGGCAGGATTTGAACTCAGAGAACAGAAAGTCGGAATGAATACTGCAAAGCATTCTATCCGCTGTTCTAACAACTCTGCTAATTCGCCGCCTTAAAATAACATATATTGATCCTTTAAGATATAACAAATAAGTGTTCAAATATACATTTCTGCAAGTAACCTTTTTTATGTTAAATAAGATATAAGCTCCTTGTTTTATTGTCAATGTTTTCACATTTATGTCCAATATCAACCAACATACCAACAGAAAAACAATGTCAATGGCAAAGACTGTTATAAGGCTCAGCCATAATCAGAAATAACCATTCTTTTTATTATTATTGTTATTGTTTCTTTGCTCAGATTCTAACGCTGGAGATGTATTACAGTGTTAGCTGCTCACTACCATTGAACTGAGGTAACACCCCTTATTTTTCGAGTACCCTCCTGAGTATTCGAGCTGTTCCAAGCAATGCTGTTTTTTGTAAGTGTTCTATCCGTATTGCAATCCCTATATATTTGTATTATTGTTATTATTACCATGTTAACAGATTTCTATTTACTTGGTATGGAATAATTTCATCAACCTCACTTCATTACTAACCATTATTCTGTAGGGAGGGTGAAAAATGAAGATAATTATAATGATTTCAATTTATAAAACAATGGGGAAATCTACAAATACAGGGGTTGAATATAAAGTTCATAGGCTGACCAAGATACTCCCACAAAATGACCAAATGAGGTTTATAGTTCCTGGAAAGAAACAATGCAATTCTTAATACAAAGAGTTGAAATTAATACATGCAAGATTTCACAGCTCTAGCATCACTCCTTCATAGTCAGCCTATGAACTTTTCAGCCTACCCTCATATACCGTATGTGTACAGCCTGGTGCTGACTCAGTCATCACTGACATTAACTCTAATACAGTGCAAGAGTAAATTCCTTATAGTAGAATTTTCTTGTATTCATTTATATGTTAAGAGCAATTTTCACCAGTTGTTGGCTTTGTAACTTTAACCTTCTGATGTTGAATAAATAAAAACCAGGCACTATCCTAGAGTGTTTTTTTATGCTAATAAAAGACATCAATATTTTTAAAATACAAGAATTATTTTTTCTATAACAAACAGACAATTAAATGACATGTTGGCAAATATAAATATTTACTCTTAATTTGCCTTTCTAGAACTTGATATCTTTTTTATAACTCCATCCACAATACTCTACATACTAGGATTAATATCCATTTTCAAGTCCGGTGATTACGTACCATGGATATTAATGTGATTAGCACAGTCTTTAGCTTTATTTCCTTTAAGAATTTGGAGAGGAAGGAAATGATAAAAAGTTGAGGTTTCAATTTTTGTTGGTGTTTTTTTATTTATTCTTTTTTTATTTCATTTTATTTTCTTGACTTGTTTTCCGGCATTAAATTCCTTAATTTCCACAGGTTTATAGGTTTATGTCCTCAGTTATTTTAGAGGAGGGTGACAGCTGATTTGGACAGACAGATATAAAAAGAAAAAGGGTGGAGAGAAAGGGAGGGAAACCAATAAATAAACATAAAATGCATGGAAGATATGAGGGTATTGCAAAAAGAATGATGTTTCCATGAGGAAGGGAGAAAGGAAACCTGTTGAAGATAGCAGTTCCATTGGCGGCTGATACAGAGATTAATGGATGAGAGATCAATTAGATGAAACAACCTTATTCAGCTTTGAGATGTTTTGTACATTTGTGTTGAATTCCTTTCATATTAGGTTTTGGGACAACTGAAAAACAAGAGAAACATGTTTAAATTTAGTTGCACTGAGAGAGAGTCTCCATATCAATACTGCTTAAAAGACTAAGCAGTGATATTTGTTTATATCCCTCATAAACAATACATCTCACAGTTAAATGGTTCAATGAACAATATATACCATACTTAAAAAGAGATGGGGGGGGGGGAGATAGAGAGAGATACCGTGTACATATGTGAAAGGTTACATATGTCCATGGAAGGTTGTATGAGTATGTGAGATTAATTTTGTGCATATGAGAAATTGAGAGTATGTGTGGAAGAGGTTGAACGGGAGAGAAAAAAGGGGTTTTGTGTATTATATATAGGTTGCATAAGAGGAGATATTGTATGAAAGGTGTGAGAGAGAGGGGGAGGGAGGGAGGAGAGAGGGAGGGAGGGAGGAGAGAGGGAGGGAGGGAGGAGAGAGAGAGACAGTTGTGGTAAGTCAGAGAGAAAGGGAGTTTTGTATAGGTTATGTTTGTGATGTACAAATGTTTGTATGATTAATGTTGTTTAAGTGCTGCAAAATAAAGCAGTAGTACTAATATAGAGTGATTCATAATACAGATGTATATGAAGGTAGTATGTTTATGTATATGAAGGTATATACAGTATGTTTATGTATATGAAGGTATATACAGTATGTTTATGTATATGAAGGTATATACAGTATGTTTATGTATATGAAGGTAGATACAGTATGTTTATGTATATGAAGGTATATACACTATGTTTATATATATGAAGGTATATACAGTATATTTAAGTGTATGAAGGTATATACAGTATGTTTATATATATGAAGGTATATACAGCATGTTTATATATATGAAGGTATATACAGCATGTTTATATATATGAAGGTATATACAGTATGTTTATATATATATGAAGGTATATACAGTATGTTTATCTATTTATGTATAATAAACATACTCTTGGATCTCGAATAATTGTTTTATTTCAAGACTTATATACGTTTATCTTTATGAGTGTTTTAGAAAATATATATTAATGATGGTGTGTATATTATATACATGTGTATGGGCAAGTAAGTCTGTGTTGTATATAAAAACTGAAAATACAAACAAAATGGCAGTGTTAGGTGCTTTAAGAATGAAATTGGTTATGAAACCTATATTTTATCCATGTAACACTGATATTTCATATACATACACGGTTTACTTTAAGTGCTAAGAGTCAGTATGACTGAGCTGGGCAGTTGGGTAAGCTCCTGCTGGCCTACAAAATGCTTCAAATAGGTTGTGTTTATCACCTCTGCCAGCCAAACTCCCTCCCATGTGTCCCCGTTGTGGCACTGGCTCCACCAAATTGGGTTGGGTGTGAAAACGAGAGCTCAGCGCTATAACCGATGCAATGCTTGGATTGCTCTGTCCTAAAGTGCATATACTTGCAGCTGGGCACTGAAGAAACCAATCACCCGAAGAAACTTCCTTAAAATGAACTTATACCATGAATTCCTTTGATGGAGTCAGCTCAACCCACCCCAGGTGAACGCCACCACAAGTACAAGTACTGTTTACTTTACAGTACATGAGTTGACTCTATAGCCAGCTCTTGTGTGGAAACATTTATGTGGAAACATTTTACTAATATCATTAATGATTTCTGATTTAGGCACAAGGCCCACAATTTTGGGAGAGGAGTAAGTCAATTAAATCGACCCCAGTGTGTTACTGGTACTTTATTTCATCAACTCTGTAAGGATGAAAGGCATAGCTAACCTCAGCCGAATTTGAACTCAGAACATAAAGAGATGTAAGTATATGCCACAAAGCATGGTGCCCTTATTTTATTAATATCATTAATTGTTTCTACTTTTGGCACAAGGCCAGCAATTATCACAGTGTATTACTGGTACTTTATTTTATCGACCCCGTAAGGATGAAAGGCAAAGTTAACCTCAGCGGGATTTGAACTCAGTTTGTAAAGGGACGTAACTGTGCTGCAAAGCATGGCGTCTGACCCTCTACCGATACTGCCAATCCATTAGGAAAAGTATGATAAGCTCAAGTTCCCATTCTCTCTCAACAATAACCCCATAGTAATACATATATGTAAATAAGTGTGTGTATACACACACACACACAGGCATGGCTGTATGGTTAAGGAATCTCTTTTGCAACCATGTGCCTTTTGTTATCCCATTGCATGGCACCTTTGGACAAGTGTATTCTACTATAACCCTAGGCAGACCAATGTCCTGTGAGCCTGTTGTACATATACCATCAATCAGTTAATCAGTTCAACGCTGAGATAATTTGAGCCTGAGTCTGTTAAAGTTGGAGGTTAAGAAAGGTTGAGTAACCCTCCAGTAGTAACTACTAAACCATGTTTCAAACCCTGTTATTAATTCCCACAATACTTTACAACCAGCTCAGCCATACAGAAAAAAAAAATGTTTAAATACTTATCACAACAATAAACCACTGCATACCACTTTCATTACAAAAACTTGATCCATTATAGCATCAAATATAATTTATATTTACCATTTTTATGAGGTTTATTACTGTCTTCTTCTTCCTCTTCAGCATCAGATAAAGCATTATCTTGATCAAATGGTTCCATACAACAAATACTATAGCAAACAACACTAATAATAACTGTTGGTAGACCAAACATCAAAAGAAATAACCATCGGGATGCTGTCCATATAGCCTGGAAATGAGAGAACATCAAGTCATATATTCTACATAGAAAGTAAATCATATGAAGGAAAGGAAACATCAGGTAGCTAGAATAGTTTGAATGATATTTAAGACAAAGGGCAATGGACGTGTATATCTGGTTTAGAATAGGTACACCATATCTTTGTTTGTTGTAAGAAGTGACTAAAAGGGTTGGTGTCAGGAAAGGCTATGAAACAGCCTCAAAACTTCCCTTCCAGCCCATGCCAGCATGGAAAAGTCGATGTAAAAATTATGATGATGGTGGTGGTAGTGTTAATGATGGTGGTGGTAGTGTTAATGATGGTGGCGGTAGTGTTAATGATGGTGGTGGTTGTGGTGATGATGGCAATGGTGATGATGATAATGATGGCGATGGTGATGATGAATTGACACCAATACTTGTCTGTTATTTTAGTTTATTGACCTCAGAAAGTTAAAAATCAAAACTGATCTCAGCAGAATTTAACCTCAGAATATAAAGAACCAGAACAAATACTACAAAACATTTTGTCTGACACACTAACAGTTCTGCAAATCTACTGCCCTAGAATAAACTTAATTGGTCAAAAGATACCATATTTCATGGCATACGAGACCCTCCAACATTTCAGCAGGAATATAAAGAGAAGATTTTCTGTGTAATCTAATGTTATTAAAATATATAGCTCAGTATAGCAGAAAAAAATATATCCTGAAAATACATGGATCAAAATGGGATGAAATCTTTTTAAAATAATATCCTGTGAACCCTGCAACTGGCTGGCATCCTTTACAAGAGGGAGCTTTGCATTCTCAGTGACTTAATGCTTATGAAATCAAGAGAAGCTTCAGACTTCATCCAGCCTGTACAGGCCTGGTGTGTGTGTGAGAGAGAGAGAGGGAGAGTCTCTGCTTATGTCTCCATATCAACACTGCTTAAAAGAGCAAGCAATGATATTTATTTATATCCCTCATAAACAGTACATCTCACAGTTAAGTGGTTTAATGAACATCAGCAATATATACCATACTTAAAAATGATAAAGTATGTATTGGCATCAGAAAGGTCATCCATCTGGAGAAAAATTATCTCAAAAATGTCGTCCAGCCCATACCAACATATAAAAACAGATGAAAAATGACAAAGACAATGATTATATTCACAAATACAGTGTTTTCAACCAGTTTTTCTTTGTTGAGTACTAAACATTATTAGACAAACTAGCGGTGGATTGGCAGTATCGGTAGTGGGTCGGACACCATGCGTTGACACATAGAGTTACGGCCCTTGCCATTCTGAGTTCAAATCCCACCGAGGTTAACTTTGCCTTTCATCCTTATGGGGTCGATAAAATAAAGTACCAATAACGCACTGGGTAATTGCTGGCCTTGTGCCAAAAGTAGAAACAATTATTAGACTATACAATAGATCAATACAGAAATATATTTCTATATTCCTAAGATTATATTTTCTAATACACTATACAACTACTACTACTACTACTACTACCACAACCACTACAAATACTAATGATACTACTACTACTACTACTACTCTACTTCTACTATTACTCATTTTTCCTGAGAGGGTCGTGGGTGCAGAGTCCTCAAACACTCCTTCCAGCGGGTCCTGTCAGAAGCAACCATTTCCAATTGATCTGGCTGGATCCCTAAATGAGACCATCCAAGCTCATGGATATTATCCAACCATCTTGTTCAGGGTCTACCCTTCGGTCTCCTGCCAGCTGGTTTTGCCCGTAAAATCTGTCCAGTGATTCTTTCCTGAGAACATTCTAACCCCATGCCCATTGATGTTTTTAAACTAAATTCTTTAATATGATCAATATCCCTAAAAATCATATTCAGGTAATATAATTAAACTAATTCTCATATAACTTAGACATTATTATAATAAAAAGGATAAAGACATAAACAAACCAAAGATATGACAGTAAATAGACAAGAAATAGCATTTTGGATTTAAAAGATTTGGAAATCGAAAAGAAATTCACTTACCAAAACTGTTGACCATATGTCATAACCGATTCTTTTTAGTCTTTGTGTAAATCCTGTACCTCCTTGGGCCTACAAGAGAAACATACATTACGATTTAGATTTTATATCAACATTATTTGATCCAAGTATGGAAGAAGTACTTGTTTTACAATAGCTATTCAGTTGAAATAGCTTTGATCCAAACCTAGAAACTTCTTAGCAAATATGAAAGACCAATGTCCAAAAGTGGCTTCAATTGTTGTGTAGATTATGGTGATAATATAGTAGACAGGAGATCTAATGACTGTAGAGGGTAATATGTCATGTTTAGAAGTGAGGCAAAGATTAACTGTATCAGTTATATATAAAATTATATTGGAAGGTTTTAATCTAAATAGGAACCCTTTAAAATGGGTAGTTTTGGTTCATAGAACCAAAGGCGGTTGATATCAAATGGGTTAAACAAGTGACTTTTAAGTTAAAAGTTTGGTATGTACTTCTAGCTATCATTTACAAACATGTGTGTTTAATTGTAAGAACCTTCAACCCATACCAATAGATAATGGCAATAACAGAAAATTAAAAAACATCAACAATACTTACGGTAACTTTTCCTTCAGAAACATCTATAAGAAATTGACTATACTCTGCAAGAGTCAGATGTTTGATCTCTTTCTCTGGCATATAGTAGTACTGTGACTCAGAATCATAGACAAGTAATGTTGGCATTTCAATGGTAGACATCGTAATACTGTTCAGTGGTTCAGAGTCATTTAAATGAGCAAACTGAAATTGACTGGAAAAAAAAAAAAAAAAAAAAAAGAGAAAATATTTTTACTCTTCTACAGATTTCAGTAATTAGACTGTGGGTATGCTAGGGCACCATCCTGAAAAGATTTAGTCAATCAATCATTAAAATATATTTTCAGTATTTATTATATATATATATATATATATATATATATATATATACAGACACACAAAACAACACACATGCATGCATGCATACACATATATCTTCCTTCCTCTTCTTTTTATTTCATAAGACCCTCATGCTATAAAAATCACAATATATTTTTCTTGACATCACATAAATTTTATGTATACATGTTATAACTTAATTGCTATAAATTAGTGTCTTGTCTCTTACTCCACTGGACAGCATTTTGGCTTGTGTCAGAAACTGTGACCCTGGTTGGACCAACAGTACCGTTGGAAGGAGTCAAAACTGCCAAAGTCCATCTCAACGGCTAATGACTCTGGAGTTCTGTTTCTTTCATTTTATTTTTATTTTTAAGAATAATTCTTTAAGATTTCCTCTTAAAAAAATTTATTGTTTTCATTCATTGACTTGTCTACGCTTTGTTAATTTTCCGAAGTTTATCATACATATATATACATATATAAATATATACAGGGTGCGGACAATATTTGTTCGCAATTTTCAACTGCTAATTTTATGCAAATTTTTTTTACTTCTGTTGTCACTCTTGTCTTCATAAAAACAGTGACTATATTTCCATTATTTATTTTCAGAATAATTGATTATGAATAATTTTGAACCTCCAAATTTGTGGAAGAGACACAGAGTTCTTCTTGGAATCCGCGCCGAGAGGACAAATAAGGAAATTTTAGACTTTCTCAGCGTCAGCAGGAGAATGGTGGAAAAGGTCAGAAAGGAATTGGAAGATTCAGGATTCAACTATGAAGCAACATCAGAGAGGAAAACACATGATCGACGATCTGACGCCTTCAGAACGCCCGATTTTGTCACTGAAGTTCATGATGTCATCAACAATAAACCTAGCAAGTCGATGCGTGCCATTGCAAGGGAGAAAGGTGTGGATGAAAAGCTCATTAGGCTGGTGGTACATGAAGACATTCGCTAGGTTTCATACAAGATGAGGAAAGGACAATTTCTGTCAAAGGCGATGCAAGAAAAGCGACTGAAGCATGCAAAGAAGCTGATCAACAAGTTGAAACACCCACTGGAGCCAGACATGCTGTGGTTTTTCTCCGACGAGAAAAACTTCTGCCAAGACCAGAAGATCAACTCCCAGAACAACAGGTGGCTCGCTGTCTCATCCAAAGACGTGCCCAGAGTCATGCAGACAAAGTTTCCAGCGACAACATTGGTCTTAGGTGTCGTCAGCAGTCAAGGTGACGTCATGCCACCTCACTTCTTCCCTGAGGGCCTCAAGCTGAACACCGATGGCTACATCCGCGTTCTGAGCAAGGTAGTAAAGCCCTGGATCGACCAGGTAGCTGCAGGTAGGCCGTACGTGTCGCAGCAAGACTCAGCGCCCTGCCATACCAGCCGAAAGACCCAAGCCTGGCTGTCAGAGAACTTCATCGACCACACTTCACCTGACATCTGGCCTCCCAGATCGCCTGACTGCAACCCCCTCGACTTCTTTGTGTGGGGCACAGTAGAACGACACACCAACAGATCTAGCTGCAATACGAAAGACGATCTGAAGGCCAGGATCACAAGTGCCTTTAGGGGCCTAAGTCGGGGGACAGTGACGGAGGCCTGTAGCTGGTTCCGAGGCCATCTTGAGGCCGTCATCAAAGCGAATGGCGGGTTTATCGAGTGAGATCGAAAGAACAAGACATGAAGACAAACTGACCCAAGTTTGATAAATAAATCTTAAAAAATAAAACTAGTGTTATTTTTTCCTAGACAAATATCGTTCGCACCCTGTATGTGGAGAGGTGTGTATAAAAAAAAATAGCAACAAAAGAAAACTTTTGTAGATACAGATGCACATATATACACATATATAAACATTGAATACATTCAACAAACTATTTACATTTTTAAAAGGTAGATGAGATAGCTTACTTGTGAAACTTCTTCTTTTGATTCAATGCTAATTCAATTGACATTTTCTCATACCTGAAACAAAGAGAAATATATCCAAAAGTTGATATGTTTACATTCCAAATTTGGTTGAGCATAATATCATGATAATATGACTAAAGTCTTTTAAAGAAATTTGGTCAGATGTGGACCACATAGTGAGAGCAATGTAGTGTGCTAGCAAAGAAGTTATTTTCAAAAGTGAAGCCCTCATGCAACAATAGTCTATTGTACCCCTGTTGTATTGAATATTTTTCCTCGTCCCTACACAACTTTCAAGGAGGACAGTCAGGCTAAGGATATAAAGTGCCCACCAGGTTTGAATCAAGTGGCTCTTGGCCTGCATTGTCCTCGAGGAGGCTTATATGCTCTTCGAAGTGCAGAAAACTGGGTGGGAGAACTGATTTGGGATCAGCCTGGAAATCCTGCCTCAGGTCAAGCCAGAGAACCTAGAAAAGATCCTGGACCTTATTCCTCTTCTGAATAGGGTGGAGCTATATGTAAGGGTGGAAGGCAGACAACCCAAATGCCATCTAAGAGCCTTCTAGCTCACACCATAATTTGGTTACATCTCCTAAATTCTCTACATTAATGACTTTCTTGCTATCACTTCTAACAACTTAGTCATATGCAGACAATCTCATATTTCAATTCACCATAACCCTCTCCAATCAGGCATCCCCAACATGCATTCTAGAAAGTTCATGCCTGACTTGCATTCCAATGGAGACTTGACAACCTAGTTTCCTCCAACAATGTCAATGTGCAATCATGACATATATCAAGATAACAATCTCACAACACTATATCTTTTCTACTCATCACCAACACACACTGTATTCCAGTTGATTAACAAAACATTTGGAGGATTTTACTAAAATCATTAATTATTTATGGAAGCACATGGCTTAGTGGTTAGAGCATTGGCCTTGCAATCGAAAGGTTGTGAGTTCAATTCTCAGACCGGGTGATGTGTTGTTTCCTTGAGCAAGACACTTTATTTCACATTGCTCCAGTTTACTCAGCTGTAGAAATGAGATGATAGGGACTGGGGTCCCTATGATTCCACTGTAAAGTGGTCGTGGAGGTGCCACGGCAAAAAAGCACCCAGCACTCACTGTAAATGAGGTTGGTGTTAGGAAGGGCATCCAGCTGTAGAAATCAAGCCAAAATCAGTTCCCGTCCCACCCTTGCAAGCAGGGAAAAAGCGGACGTAAAATGAAATGAAATGATGATTTCATTATCAAGATGCTATTTGTAATATAACTTAACAAAAAATTCTTATATAAAATTGTTGGAAGATCTTAATTTATATAGGAACTCTTTAAAATGGATGTTTTTTGTTTTGTAAAAACAGAGGCAGTTGGGGCAGATTGATATCATCTAACTAACTGAAAGACATCATCATCATTGTTTAACGTCCATCTTCCACGCTTGCATGAGTTTACATATATTTGCCAACAGACTATAACAGCTAACACAGAGACACAATGTTTGTTTTTTAACCACTACAATAATGACTCTTGCCATTCTAATTTAACAAACTATCAACTACCTAAGTCTAAGCCTACTTTTTCTTCTTTTGTATCCCTGCTGCATCTCTCCCCAAACTATGCACCAAATATTTTGCTAAATCCTCCTGAAATTCCCTCTCTACCCATGTTTTTCTTGGAAATATTCATCTACAAAAATTCAAACACCAAATGCATTAACTATAATAGTCCTGAAGGATCAGCAAACAACATGGGTGCTGTCCCATTTTTTTCTAAATAGATAATTAAAAAAATAAACAATAATTACACCTGATCTCTTGAATAAAATGGCCTTGTACATAACTCTTCACATTTTGTAATGATTTAGCAGAAAATATATAAAAGTAGTTTTGTTAGTTAAAGTGTTTATAGTATCTTTACTAGTGCAATTTGTAATATTAGAGTAAAGATTTAATGTTTAATGTGATGCAGCCATAATACTTTTATATACCTTTTTAATAGAATGTTTTTGATAATGCGATTTCGTGCAGAACAGGACATTAAGAATTAAGAAAGATATGTTGACAAAAAGCACCCAGCCCACACTGTAAAGTAGTTGTGTAGGTGTCACGACAAAAAGCACCCAGTACACACTGCAAATGTGGTTGGCATTAGGAAGGTCATCCAACTGTAGAAACCAAACCAAAATCAGTTCTGTATAAGCAAAACATGGTCACCTGGCCTGGCCCTATCTCTTAACAGAACAACTCATCTAATCCATGCTAGTATGGAAAATGGACGTTAAATAATGATGATGATGCGCAATGAATTTGCTTATTTCAGTCTTCCTAACAGTAAAATAATGTGTCAGCTTTAGTGTATATTTGATAAAATCCCAATCTCTGATAAAATGATATGCTTCAGTAAGAAATCATTACTTTGTAATAATTTAGACAATATTTACTTGTTTCTATTGGCTTGGATCTAAAAAGGTTTTAGCTTTAATAATTGTTTGTAATTTTTAAAAAATATCCATCTCAAAAAATATGCTTCATATTTGCAAAAGTTTGTGCCTGATAAAATAATTATATTATAATCATTAACATTTAAAAAAAATGATTAAAATTCTAATGCTAATGTTAAATTAATGTAATCAAATAATAAATAAGGGCGGATTTGGTTATATGCATTCATGAATAATAAGTACGGGTGGGTTTGGTGATATGCATTTGTGAATAACTTAATCTTAGAAACTATGAGGCAAGGGGGTGCAAACTTTGCTAAATAAATACAAGTCTATAGCAATACTGGTTCAGTAGGATATGTTTACTACATTAAATCTTTTCAGTTAATGAAGTGACCCTCATCAACTGAATGGAGTAGCTATAAGAAACTTCAGCTGCTAAACTTAAGCTTAGTTTTGTTATGGTTATTTTACTGTATCAACATTAGCTTGTGGGTCACATTGAAAATCCCTAATTTTACTTATCTTATTTGTATAATTGGATAATGACTGGGCTCTTAATTATGGCACAGGATACATAAGCTTCTTGATAAAAAGCATGAAATAATACTAATAGGGTATATTGTTTCTTGACAATGTCCAACTTGAAGGTTGGACTCACAATTGTGAAGCTAGGTGGAGAGAACTTTATTTGATGTCTTGATAAGTTCTCAGTTAACAGTCCACAAACTAATTTTGGTCAACAGTTAGAAATCATTCACTTATGCCCCTAATTCCTGAATGAAAAACAAAAACATTACAACTTCTCATAAATCTGGGATGACCATTCAAAAGTTTCAAGAACAACTTCTCCTCTTCCTTCTTCTTCTTCACCCACTTATTCCTGAGAGGGTCATGGGGGGAGAGTCCTCAAACACTTCTTCCAGCAGGTTCTGTCAGAATCAACCAACTCCAACTGATCTGGCTGGATCCCCAAACGAGACCAGCCAAGCTCAAGGATCTTGCTCAGGGTCAACCATCTTGCTCAGGGTCTACACCTGGCTCTCATACCTGTTGGTTTTGCCCGTAAAATCTGTCCAGCAATTCTTGCAATTCAAATATCTTTCAAAAACGAGGAAACCCATCAAAATTGAAAGCAATCTATTATCTATATATATAAAACTGAGGATGTCTGTCTGTGTGTGTGTGTGCATGTCTGTGAGTTTGAATTCCTAAAACTCGAGAAGTACCCAACCGATTTTTTCAAACTTTACATGTGTATTACTTATGTTTCAGGGAGTGTTATGCACATAAAAGAATTCAACCTTTTGATCCCCTAGGGCCCGCATTAGGTGAAAACCTGCGTTTTTTTCAGCTTTTTGGGGGTTTTTTGAGGCGTTACGTCAGACCGATTTCTTTGAAATTGTAACTATGTATTAGTCAGTCTCTTCTTCATACCGTGAGAAAAGAAAATCCAACTTTTTATGGCCTAGGGCCTGCATTAGGTGAAAAAATGAAGTTTTTCAGCTTTTTAGGGCTTTTTTGAGGCGTTTACGTCTAGCTGATTTTCCCGAAATTTCAAGGCATATTATGCAGATAAAAAAAATTCATTTTCTTGATCCCCTAGGGCCCGCATTAGGTGAAAACCTGCATTTTTCCTGCTTCATCGAGGAAAATCTTGAAGATTATCCAGCCATCAGAGTATTCGGTTTATTTTCTTTACATATTGTCCAGGCATGCATTTTTTCCACGATTAGGTCTGTTGGCGGCTCGAGTTCCAAAATACCTTATCCCGTGCAACGCCGGGTACCACTCCTAGTTAAATATATTTACAGGATAATGTCATCAGCAGATGCAACAGCCTGTCAATACATTTAGATATTGGCTCTTGATGTCCTTAAGGTTAACTGTCTAGTATTTAATAAACATCTGTTAATGAAGCTACCATCTGAATAAGTTTCAATCTTGAAAAATACTTTTCCTTTATTTTATCTTATACTAAAAAAATGTCTCAAAGTTTTTCCTCTGGTAATCTGTGATATTGAGAGAAAGAATGATAAACTAGTAATTGTGTGTGTGTGTTTTGATGTTCTCTCTCTTTTACACACTGCCTCCGTCTCTCTCGCTCTCTCCATCCAGAGGATGATGAGGGAGACGCATTGGAAGGGCCATTCAAGTTCACGAGGCTCATACCTGCGGGTAGCCAACTCCATGCCGATGATGGTAAGTAGAGAGGTGGCCCTGGGGCCAAGAACACTAGAAGTCTCTATTGCTATGTTTAACCCTTTAGCATTTACATTAATCTAGATTTATTATTGTATTTTCACAGTAAAGGCTTTATCTCACATAATTATCTCACATAATATCAAATCTATGAGATTTTGATATCATTTATTTCAAGGAAAATACCTTAACATCAGTATGAGTGGCCAGTTACAGCCAGTTTGAACAAAAAGAGGCGAGAGAATTGTGGCCGGATATGGCCGGTTTGAATGCTAAAGGGTTAAGCCTTTTAATCCCATCTTCTTTCCTTTTTTTGTTGTTGTTGTTTTTTTGTTTTTTTGGTGTGTGTTTTTTTTTTCTCTTTATAGACTTGTTCCAATTTGTCTGTGAATGTTCCTTATCTTAGTATTTGTTTAAAGAATTACTTTCTCATTCTTTGTTTATCAGATATTGTAGAAAAACAAAGCCACTTCTTAGTAGATTGATAGTTTCTCACATTGGCTTGCACTGAAAAAGCTTTTTAAACTTTTTTGACCATTTACTTTTTACTTTGTCACCATCTCTCTCACTCTCTCTCTCTCTCTCTCTCTCTCTCTATATATATATATATATATATATATATATATATATTTATATATATATATATACACACACACATACAAATATATATATATATATATATATACACACACACATATATATATACATATACATACATATATATACATATACATATAAATACATACATATATATATATATATATATATATATATATATATATATATATATATATATATATATATATATATTGTAGGCATGTGTGTGTGTGTATAAACATTCATACAATTACTATACTACAATACATACATAAGTTAGTACAAATATTTTCCCATATTACATCAATAATCAGACACAGTTAAAATAAACAAAATTATCTTCTCTACATGGCATTCTTTTGTTTTCCCTAAGCTACACACTATCCCTGTTGTTTAAATTTGTTTTCTTTACCAACTGGTTCTCAAGATTTATTCTATACACTAAGATTATCACCAAATATATATAGTTGTTTTCTTATGCTAACCTAGAGAGAAATAAAAACTCTGCCCAGAATATAGAAAAGCCCTTCCTGCTATGAAAGGGTTTGTTAGGAAGGTGGGAAGTGTTTCATATGAGAATTATAAACTTAAGATTTTATGGAAATTCACTAGTGAGAAATTGTGGATGTTGTAGGTTTCAACATAATAGTTATATTGTTTAGGGTTATGTTAAGAGAGAAAGATAGGAGAGTGTGTGTGTAGGAAGTTGGTTTTGATAATATTGCAAGTATACAGTGTCCCATAAGTCACTAGACTAATTTATATATATTATAATTTGAAATTGTCTTGTCACTTTTGGGACACCCTGTATATTGGTTAGTTTTATAGAGCAGAAGTTTTTATTGTGATGCTTAAGGAGATAAAAAAAAAATTGACACATTATGACACTTGGACAAAAGGTTAACTATAAGAGAGAATCTGACACTCAAGTAAAATATACTTTGTTGTCTATGATATTTAGGATCAAAGATAACCCATTTTCTCCATGAGCTTCCTCTGCTCGAAATAGTAGCTAAATCTCACTCAAATCATATGCTACCATTTTTTTTATAAATGAATACAGTGGATAATACAGTCCTAGATATATTATACCCAAGAAGTAACTACAGTAATTGCAGCTGTATTGCTCTAGATTGGTGAACAATGCTCCAATGTGAGATACACTTTCTCTTTGTAAAGGGTCAGCAACTGATTAAAGCTGACATAGTTTCTGGCCCTTCAAGAGGAAGCTAGCTTACTCTTTGAAAATAAATACTCCAAAAGATAGTAAAACCTCACATTCACCACAAGTTATAGGGTTTTAGTTATTTAATTTTCTAGAAGAAATGAAAAACAAAAATAGTAATCATTCCTAGCAGATGACACCACCCTATTCTTCAGGGTCCTGCAGCACTGAAACCTCAAATCTTTTCAGCAGACATACAGATTTCAAGAAAATCTAATCACAGCACCATAGGCACACACATTGCCTACGAATGTTAATTAACACTTTTAAGTCACTTACTCATGACCAAGATATTTTTCCTTGTTACTATAAAGGTCTCTGCTGGGTATTTTTATTTCTATTATACCTCCATTTTCACTTTGTATTTACAAAAACAATCGAGAGCTGTTAAAAGGACAGATGAACTCCTCTGAGTCAACAAGTGTCCACCCCAACAATGGATTAAATAACCTCACCAACCCACAATTGATAAAGTGTAGTGAGTACAGCTACACTCCTGACATGACCAAAACCAAACAGAAAGTGGTTGAGATCAATCAGAGAGAGGTTCCTCCAACAGAAGTAAGAAGGCCCTGGATTGGATTGGATTATACCTCCACTTAACCTTTTTGATACCAGCCCACCCAAAACCACCTCTGGTTTTATAATGCAACATTGTTTGTTATTTATCAAAAAAACTTTAAGTTATGCTATAAATACCAGCTTAAGTTAGGTACATTACTAACTCCCTCCAGATTCTGGATTATTTAAAAAATTATTTGAAAAACATGGGCAGTATCTTTCATTTAAAATATTGTGATGAAAGGATTAAACCACTCATGTCACTGAACCCTACTTCTCCTTTCATCTTTACTTTGTCTGACTTTCATGATTTTGCATTAAGTATTTCCATTTATCCCCCCACCCCCACCCCACCCATCTCAAGAACTGCATCTCTCAGGAGCTTCTTTACTGCCTAATTTTTTCTCATAACCTTCAGAAAGTTCAGACTAAGCTTCAACCACATTGAACTTCCTAACCACTCCTATTCTGTCAGTTGGTGAGGACAAGGAAAGCCTATGATTACAACCCTTACTTATAGGACTAACTGTTGGGATTAGAACTTAGATAACATAAAATACCCAAGCTACAGTTTCCGTGCCTGTACCATCACCCTCCACAGAGAGTACAGTGATTACATGACTTTGTGAACATCAGAGCTCCACAAATTATTTAGAACTTCACAACAGAGAATGTAACATTAAACAAAAACTGAAACTTCAGTATTCAGAGTAATCATTATGTACCCATTAGCTTAGGGGTTTAACTCCAAATTTCCTTTACATACAGAATAATCATGTTGTACATAATTTCAACACATGCATACATATAGATGCATATACATAAACACAAACGCACAAGGATTCATATAAAAACACAAATATACACACAAAAATAATCAAAAATCTAACACAGACACACACATATTAACAATAGCCATCACCAGCACATACAATTTGTCTGAGAAGTAATACAAAGATAACAACAATCATATTTGATAATCAATATCAAAACACAACCAACCCATCTTAACAGTCAGTTCATCTTTGCATAGTTTTGGGTTATCTCCAACAGAGATTGGTAACAGGAATGCCTTTCTTGCAACAGTTATTTATTTAGAAATAAAGCATTGCATTCTTTACAATAGTTTTCAAAATATATTATCCAGTACTGCGATGTGAATCTATTATATATCTAAATAGTAATGTATTAAATAGGTTTATTTACATTAGTTTATAACTTTGCCTTTTAATCCATATGGTGAGCAAATGGGGTCCCACATGCTGGCCTCCCCACAGCCCTGGCGGATGCGTGAGCCTGTCTAAGGCCAGGCTGCACTGGATGGTATCCCATACGCCTTGGGGGGGACTTGACGTCAGCAGGGGGAGGAGGAGGAGGGACATCTACTGGGCTAAGTCCCAGCCTGTCCCACGTCTCACAGGCGACTTCACGTTCCATGAACACAGAGGGTTCTATTGTGTTTTGGAGTTAATTGCATGGGTGAAAACTGTTTGGAAGGAAGACACTCTTGGTTCAATCAAGTGGTCAAAATGCTATCTCAGCAAAGAAGGAGGCTTAAAAAGGTTGTCTTCGAAATAAGTCTTTCCTCCTGCACTTGTGGTACAAGCAGGTGCAAAAAGACGCAACAGAGACAGTAAATATGTTCAAAGTTAATGACATGAAAGAATAGTTACAACTAGACAGGCTTTCCAATGATATGCCAACTTAGTCAAGGCTGACCTGGGGTTAAACAAAAACAACATATATGATAGTAAAGTGTCTAGGAAACCCATACATTTTGATATAGATTTTCCTAGTTCCTCATCTTGTTTCATCTGGTTTTAATTATTCACCACCTGTGACTTACAAGAATGTTTTTTTTTTAATCTACTTTATTCTTCTCATCAAGCCTGTTAAGATATTATTTTTCAATACAGAACAACATTAAAAGGGAAAAAAGGAAAAACCGATGTCAATGAAACTGAATGGAGAAATGATTTAAGTTATCTGCCCTAGTTCTTATGTTATTGCTATACAATAGATAGACTGAGAGATGAATACTTGTATATAACTCTCTTTTATATCAGCTGCTGATAAACATGGCAACAAATGTGTAGAAATGACTGATAGAATGAACTGAAGAAAAACAAGTATCACACATAACAGTATATTTCAGAAACTATACACACACACACACACACACATATCTCTCTCTCTCTATATATATATATATATATATCATCACCATTTTTATGTTCATTATATATATATATATATATATATATATATATATATATCCTTCTTAATTTCCATTCAGAATTGAGTAGATAATTTTTGAAGGGCAATACAGATGTACTCTTTAAGAAACATGATATTACCTCAGGAAGTAGGGTTAGTTTTAGGAATAGAGAGTTAAAGTGTTACAGGAAACAAGAGGAACATAGTGATTCTAAAGAACAGATATCAAATCTGACTGCTATTCAAAGAACCCTTTGTATTCTCATATCAATCTTTAGATACAGATATGTGAAGACCTCACTGTTTCAAAGTCCCAATTGCTTCTTTCATTAGAGGAGAGATCATCAAGTGCAAGGGCCTAGCAAGAGGCTAGACTGACCTTTTATCCACCCATATATACACACACCACCACCACTACCACAACCAGCCCACAGACTTTGCCACTCCAGAAGCTGAAAGATACTGGTCCCAACATATGAAATAGATTTTTAAACTAAACATTAAATAAGTACCAATCCCAGTTTATTCTTCAGACCAGTTTGTATTATCCAATATCCAAAAGTGACCTATATAAGTAACTTCAAGATCCCAACAATAATACAAATTTCACAAGAGAAAATTACTGAAATTACACATAAATCTCTCTACTTTTTTATTTAGTTGCTACAATGTTGAAGCCATGATAATTAGGTTTCAATGATGGTATAACACCAAAATCATGCTACATTATCAGAAGAAAAGAAATGTTAACTATCAAAACATATATAATGTGAGTTTTATTTACTGTAAAACAATTAGAGAAACTATTTTCCTGTAAAGTAGGTTTAACTTGTCAGCATCTTACCAATGTAATCTTAACCACATTAGAATATGTGATACTAATATTAACTATTTTACTACTTTAGCTCTAATTTAAAACAATTGAGAAGTATTATTGACTAACCTACTCTAGTTTGAATGCATTAACATTGTGTCTCTCACTTCCTTTCTCTTTCACACACACACACAAAGACATTCATTCATTCATTTTATTTTTTAGTGAATGAGTATTATTTAAAATTATGTGTAAATGTTAGGAATATTGTGTTTTCACCTTCAGCACACTCTAAGTGCCTTATGTCACCAATAAAGTAATCTCCCCTGAATACATTATGCAGTGTTAAGGAAAGCAATTCATAAAAACATTCAGCATGCTAAAGATTAATCTATTTTCACCTGATATAACCTATATCTAGTCTTGATATATTTTTATATAAACTGTTAGAAATACTAAATAAACAGCTTTAGGTGATCTTTACGATATCTTAGCATGTGTTACTGAAACAGTAGGTTCTGAACAAAACTAAGACTAATCCAGTTTTAATCTAAACTGAAATTTCTCTTATATAACCTGCAAAAGATACTGTATATCTAGTTAACTACCTTATTTCTCAATTTCCAAAGCCTTTATTATTATTGCAGAATATAATTATGGCCTTTAATATTCTGAGTTGAAATCTTGCCAAGGTTAGCTTTGCCTTTCATCTTTAAGGGGTCAATAAAATAAAGTCCCAATAACACACTGGGGACAAATTACTGGCTTTATGCCAAAAAGTAGAAACAATTATTATTATTGGTGGATTAGCAATATCGGTAGAGGGTTGGACGCCATGCTTTGATGCATAGAGTTATGTCCCTTGCCATTCTGAGTTCAAATCCCACCGAGGTAAACTTTGCCTTTCATCCTTACGGGGTCGATAAAATAAAGTACCAGAAATGTACTGGGTAATTGTTGCCTTGTGCCAAAAGTAGAAACAATTATTATTATTTATTTATTTATTCATTTATTAAGGAAGGGTGTATTTAAAGGACAAGACAAAAATGCCTTGCAGTATTTGTCTGTAACTTTACATTCTAAGTTCAAATCCTACCATGGTTAACTTTATGTTTTATCATTCCAAGATCAATAAGATAATGTACAAACAATTATTGGCATCAATAAATCCAGTTAACCTCTCAACCCAATTTTCTAGTCTTGTGCCTATGTTAAAAACAATTATTGAGAGAATAACGAAGAGAAGTGGTAACTACAGACTTTGCAGGCCATCCCAGGCTTAGTGAGGTTAAGGGTCAATTTGAACTTCTGCTATTCAAGGCAAAGTGCTTAAGACAGGATTTATAGAGTAGACACATTAGAGACAACAAGGAAAAGTAGATAAATTGCTTGGTACACAACTATTTAAGTAGAGCAAGAATTGTTGCAGCATCTATAGAAGAGATAGACAGGACACAAAATGTCAGTGGACTCATGATTATTGTTATTGTAAACTCGTGGTTATATATATTTTTAAAAACTCTGATCAGAGGCATTTCAGTTTAACTATACCATGTTTATGTGTATCTGTGACAATATTGTCCATGCCATTCTATTTTCCAAACAGTGATATGTGATTTTGGAGAATTCTAGAGTTAGAGCAACTGTATAAAGTCTTCTTCAGCATGTTGGTGAGTGAGATTATACCATTCAGTTGGTGAGTGAGATTATACCATTCAGTTGATGAGCTCTAGAATGTGTGCGTGTGTAACAGTAGTTTCACCCCAATTATGTGAATAGTGGCAGTACTCTAATGTTAGTTACATCTGAACCTTTGAGCAGCAAATCTTAAATTTTAAACTATTTCCTGATTTCCAAAAAGAAACATAATCTATTTTTACATAGGTTTTATATTTTATTTCTTTGGGGCTTGGTAGACTAACTACAAGCAATATAAACCAAGGATTTTATGGTCATTCCCCTGCTAAATAATTAGCTCACATAATATCAAATCTATGAGATTTTGATAATATTTATTTTGAGAACAAAACCTTAACATCAGTATGAGCAGCCAGTTTTAACAAAAAGAGGTGAGAGAATTCTGGCCAGATACAGTCGGTTTAAATACTAAAGGGTTTAAGCAATGTTTTATGGACAGATACCCTTCCTAATGACATGCAAAGATCTTACTGGATACACACAACATAACTACAAGCAATAAAACTGAATTAATTCCATCAATCATATACCTCCTTCTTCATACAAAAATAATCTAATATATAGTCAAAACTATTTAATCATCATTTTTTATATAATATTTTCCATACTTGCATGACTAATAAAATTAAAATGTTTTTTTTTTTACTTTCTGCACGTATTACCAAACATTATCACTGATATTCAACATATTCCAGACATCTAATTAATTGTTTCTACTTTTTGGCACAAGGCCAGCAATTATCCCAGTGTATTACTGGTACTTTATTTTATCGACCCCGTAAGGATGAAAGGCAAAGTTAACCTCGGTGGGATTTGAACTCAGACCGTAAAGGGATAACTATGCTATAAAGCATGGTGTCCAACCCTCTACCGATACTGCCAATTCACCTCTAATTAATAAGACCACAACATTGCAGCTGCTGCTATAGTTTTGTAATAAATATTAAATACAATAAATAACTATAGTCAAATTGGAAATCTTGATATTTTAGATGTTAGAAATCTTAACTCAAATGAATGTCACATCACAAATGGGTCTAAATATTTTCCAATGTTGAAAAGAGTAAATAACCTTATATAAGTAGTTTTATAATGCTGCTGATATCATATAACAAGTGACTTTATATCATGTTACAAAGTACTTTTTAAATACTGCTGTTATTAATTTCATAATGAATTTACATTTTATCTCACATAATATTGAATGTATTCTTATCCAACTGAACATTTTGAGCAGCCTACAGATGCCAGTTGAAAGTGGCCCCTTTCACTCAAACCATGCTCACTCCAACATTGTTCAACAAATGTACAGGGGTATAACATTTCTCTCTCCACCCTTACCTATTTCTCCAAGTGGAATTTAAAAAGGCCAATAAGAGCTAGGCCAAAAATGGAAGTGTGTTCTCAATTCTTTCAGTCATGTGCACCACATAACCTTTTGCCATAGCTACTAGACAGAGAAAAAATGCCCTCCCTCCTGATCATGGTGAGATGGAATGGCAATTATCGTGGTTGATTCAACCAATAGCTGAATTTTTCCCACATGTGACAACAGCTGTTCAACAAAACACCACATGTTAGTAATGCTCAAACACTGAAAGAGTGCATGCAGGATGATATCCTTGCTCTATGCAGACCTCAGGTAAATCCAGTTGATAACACTACCCTGTCTGGAACTGACAAACTATGAATTCCTTGAAATTTTCCATAGTACCCAGGCTAAAAGTCCTGCAAAACTGACCAGTCAGTTGATTCTCATTGATACTCAGAATTTCATAAAGAATATTATTGCTTGTTCCCACCACTTGATTTCTATAATAAAAAAAAAACTAATGTAGAAGTTCCAACAGTCATATTGCTCAACTGATAGAGGGCTGCAAGAGCCTCACAAATGTAGAAGTTCCACCAGCCCCATTGCTCAACTGGTAGAAGGCTGTAAGTGCCTGATACTATTCCAGAATCCAGGTATCCAGTCTTGATCTTTGCTTGAACCAGGACTGCAACTCCATCAATGAAATAATAAGCCATGGGAATATATGCCTGATCAAAGTTAAGCACACTTGCTCACTGTCCAGGAATCTTTGCAGAGATACTGCAACCTCAGGTCATCTGTGCATCATCAAACATAACACACCAAGTCCTTTATGCAGAGGATATTGGTAGCAGATGAAACATGACCCTTCCACAATAAGCAAAAGAACAGATGTTCCAATCTGGTCAAATGAAATCTGGAGCAAGGCATGATGGTCAAGATCACAAAAATAATATTTTCAACAAAAAAATGTTAAATAAATATAAAATTTAATGTATTTTTCCAAACTTCTCTCACTATCTCTCTCTCTTTTTCTTTCTTTCTCCCCAACACTATCTTCAAATGAAACAATATATCTTTTTCATTTTAAATTGCTTTTTCTTTTTTTCTTTTTCAACTTTATACTAGCAAATTATAAACAAAAGACAATTATTTAAAACCATGAATAAAGTAATCTAAAACTTCTTTTATGTTTTTTTCCTCTTGAAACTTGGTGGGAGGGGTGTAGCATTTACACAGTGGAATTACAATAATGCAAACAGAACATGCAACTGGAAATAATGTCTTTAAAGCCATGGGGAGACATTCACCTCAATTTAAGAGAAAAACAAATGAATAAAGGATGAAATGGATATGAAGTAAGGGTACATGAAATGGATATAGAATCATTTGACACCAAAATACAGGTTTTTGCAGAATAAACTCTACAGAACAAGAGAACTAGATGTGATTGGCATCAACAATAAATCAGTTGAATAAAACTTGTAAGGATTTATTTAGCTTAGACTCAAGGCTATTCACGGCTATATATATATATATATATATATATATATATATTCCACACTGTAAACGTGGTTGGTGTTAGGAAGGGCATCCAGCCGTAGAAAAGCCGCCAGACAGTCCTATACGAGCAAGACAACCAATCTTGCCTCAAGTGGGAAAACTCCTGTCCAAACCCATGCAAGCGTGGAACACGGACGTTAAACGATGATGATATATATATATATATATATATATATATATATATATATATATATATACACACACACATATATATATATATATCATCATCATCATCATCATCCTTTTACGTCCGCTTTTCCCTGCTTGCAAGGGTGGGACGATATATATATATCATCATCACCGTTTTACGTCCATTCTTCCATGCTAACATGGGTTAGACGGGTTGTCCTGTTGTGGGCAGTGCCCGGGCGGCAGAGGTTGTGAGAGCTTACCTCAAATTGCTATGATTGGCAGGTGAGATGATGAAGGAATGCAACAAGTAGAGAGATGCCATGCATGGAAAACGTGGAAAGCATGGAAAAACAGACATAAAAATGATGATGATGATATTTATATATATCATCATCATCATCACCGTTTAATGTCCATTTTCCACACTAGCACAGGTAGGACAGGCTGTCCCTTTGGAGAGATCAGGTCGGGGGACTGTGTTTTACTCACAACAGAACTGATATATATATATATATATATATATATATATATATATATATATATATATATATATATATATATATATATATATATTTGTATGTGAAGGGAATAGTTCAATTATCAATTTAATCAAGTGCCAACCTATAATAAATTGTTTTTCTTTTAAGAAATGAAGAACAAGGTTGATTTGAGCAAGATTTGAGCACTGATATACTAAATACAATGTTATAAAGCACAAGTACCTAGTGCAACATTCTATCTCAATTCTCTATTTGCCCAAGCTATAGATACCAGTTAACTATTTCTACTTCTTGTGGATTCTTTTATAGGCCTGTTGCGTATTTTCATACTACACTATTGCATCATCTTCTGATTTCAGTAACATAATTAGTTAATGACTTGAAGTAAGTGAATTTCTCACATGATAGAAATGCATCCAAATAAGTAATATTTGTGCCCTGTGAAAGCTAGTTCATGTCTCTACTTTGATAATTGTTTATTTATTCCAACTAAAACTTATTAAAGACAAATCTATGTGGAGGGCAAATATGATTCTCATCCAATGTCAATAACAATTTTTTTCTAGATCAAAACAAAGCTAAATTCTGCCCTCAGCTTCATTTGATTGTGAAACTATCAGTTGATTCACAGGCTTCTTGGTGTTTGTCTTGGATATGGCAAAACCATTTACATCACAAAATGTTTCAATGTTTTAAAATATATCATTATCATCATCATCATCTAATTCATCATCATCATTGCTGTTTAGCATCTATTTTCCAAGCTTGCATGGGTTAGACAGGTTGTCAAATATTGAGGCTAGACTATTCAGATGACTGTGCATTGCTTGTAAGCTCTGTTTTTAGTTTGGTTTCTATGACAAGGCCCTCTTCCTAAAGCCAACCACTTTATAGCATGTACTGGGAGCATTTCATCATGCCTCCCGCACTACACCCTTACAGAGTGGACTGATTTTTTTCATGGCACTAACACTACCACCTTATATATATATATATATTATATATTTATGTTCATACATGGAACAAAAGCACTTACACATATATATAGTGAGAGAGAAGGGAGAGGAAAAGAGATATATAATAAGAGTGGAATAATCCACTCTTATTTTAGTCAGGTGTGATAAGATCAATGAATTAATAAAGTCGACAGCCTGCAGGAATCCAAGTTAAAAGTAAACTTCAGAGGGATATTCATTGCCATACAACAATACATAAAAACAAAACTCTTTCCAATAATCAATAATAAGAAAAATAAGAAACAATCAATACATAACTGCTGGATATCTTGAAATATCAATACAATCGGTTTGAAGAAGTTTGTGAAAAGTCAAATTTTTACAACCAGTTATCAAAACTAGATTTAATTTGTATCTCATATAATGCACAACAAAGAATTAATTCTAAAGGAAAAGCATGTAATATCTTTTATCAGTTATATCTGTCATTCTGTAGCCCCAGTTTCTCATAGAAAACTGAGATATTTATTGACCCTTTTCATACCAAACTGTCAGAATCTACCCCTTAGTTCTATGATACAAAACTCATTGATTTAGAGTAGGCATTGGCAACCCTTTTCAAGCAGTGAGCCACATAGGATGTGGATCATCATAAGGTGGGCCACACTACTTACAAATTCAAAGCAATTTTGAAATTAGATGTGCCATTCAGAAAGCGAAGCTGTGGCATGCAGCTCATGGGCTACAGTTTGGCGATAACTGTTTTAGATTGTTTATCACCATCATCATTATCACTTAACATCTATTTTTCCACGCTTTCATGGGTTAGATGGGTTGTCACGTTATGAGACAAGTCAAGTCTGGAGACCAATTCTTGCTCATATGGATCTCATAGGGATCTTGATTTCTTCAGCTGGATGCCATTCCTAACACCATAAAAACCTTCCAGCTTAATTTTAAGTAAGAACCTTTATTAAGTTATACTCCAAATCAGTTTAATCATGAGAAAGTAATATTACAAAATCCCTCAAAATTTGTTATAATTTTCAAAATTATTTCAAAATAGTAAGCAATGTCTGTCATTAAAAATATGGTAATGACAGAGTTAAGCAGTGAATAATGGTAGAAATGGATTTTAAATTGAAAAAAATACAACAAATAAATCGATAAATAAATAAGTAACATGTTTTCTTTTTCTCTGCATCAGTTATCCGTGTATGTAGATGTCTATATCAGTCATATGTGTATGTATGTAACTGTATGTATATATGTATCAGTTATATGTGTATGTGTATGTGTATGTCTATATCGGTTATGTTTGTGTGTATATCTATATCAGTTATATGTGTGTGTATATAATTATGTGCACATGATTATACCTGCAGATCAAAATATATGTATACACTACACACACACTTACTACGCACACACACACACTACACAACAAACATACACACACACCCACCCACACAACACACACACTACACATACACTACACTACACACACAACACACACAAAACACACTACCATCACCCTACACTAGCCACACACACACTTTACAAAAATATGCATATATGCACACACGCACACAAATGTGCTTCATTGCAAATATGTAAAAGGTTGTAGTGTATCTATCTCTCTCTCTTCCTCTCTCACTCAGTTTATCTCTCTCCCCTCCCCCTCTCTGTCTCTCCCTGCCTAGTCAGTCAGTTGAGATAACTATAAAATATATATGTATGTGTAAACAAACAGACCAAATTCAATATGCATTTGTGAGGAAGTATTTAAGCAGTGTTGAAAGTGTGTGTGTATATATATATATGTGTGTGTGTGAGTGTGTGTGTACATGTGGGTATCTGTGTATTTGTGTGTCTGTCAATGTACACGTGGTTCCTGGCATGTTTTTAGATTCCATCAGCTTCCTCCGCCCATGAGAAATATCTAAACTACTATTGGTAAGGAATGCCAGATTAAGGGGGATTTCCTGACTACAGTTGGGTCAGGCCATATGCAAAATACAACATAGGGGAAGGGCTTTAATGTTCAAAGGTGACTTTGTTAATTGAAGAAAATATATTTTTTTTAATCCTTCATACAAATATATATATACATACACATTAAATGATGATGATGATGATGATGACACACACATACAAATATAAACATACACACTCATACAAACATACATCTTCCTGAACACACAACAACAAGAGTGAGACACATTTCCTCCTTCAAATTATTACTGACATGTTGTGTTAAAGGCGGAGACAGATGTAACCCAGCCTCTTAGCTCTGCTCAACATTTCGGCTTACTTAGCTAATTTTTCATTCAGTTGGCTAAACACAAGAGAGGATGTAAGAAACACTTCAAATATATTGGCTAACAGATTTACTGAGGGAACACCCATAGAAAAGAACCCTTGTAATCCAGCTATTCCTTTAAGTGTTCATAGAGAACAATTAATTTAATCTATATATATGATTGAAACCGGAAGAAAGATAAAGGAAGCGAGAAAGAGAAGCAGAAGGACACCGATGTAGTACATGAGAGTGGTATAAGTAGGTAATATTAGTTAGTTAGTGGCTCTACATTTTATACTGCTAGGCTGTACCTTTCTATCTCCTGGAATTCAATATTATTTAGAAAAGGGGGAACAACTGTACAAATGTTAGATAGTGACATAGAGAATAATTGATATGAGATACTATTTTACAAGAATCATTAAAAACAAAACAAAAACACAGAAAGAAACACAAAGTATATTTATCAAAGAGAATAACACAGACATGGATATCTATTATTGAAAGTGATAGTACTGGAGTATTTACCTATTGTATAACAAGGCTACAGAAAGTGTCAAAGTATTTACACTGTGAAAGAGATAATTCCAAAGAGTTTAATGAATCACTACAAGCAGAGAATACACCAACTGGCTCTATTTTAGACATATTCTTCATTTGCTCTACATCTACAAGACCAAGTGATTGAGTAACACTCATAAGTTGTAAACTATTATTAAACCAAGTATTTGACACTCATAGCAACATGTTTGTCAACATGATTATTATTGGCTTTCTTGCCTTTCTGCAACCTTTTCACAAAGGCTGGGACACTACTATGGTAGCCCATGGTGCCAAAGTAAAGTCACAACACAGGAAAAGTAGAACAACATCTATTAAGAGCACCAAGTGTGCATACACAATAGTGGTCAATGAAGTAGATTCTTCTCACTGTCCAGTGATGACACAGCCAATACAGTCAGACCATGACACTGAAAATGAACGGGTTCATAAAAAATCAGCAGTGTCTTCAAGTGAGGTGCAAGGTTTAACCTCAAAGATTCACAGTGTAGAAACTACATTACTTGGTGAAATTGTCAAAAACCGTGAACTAAATACAACACTGACGCAGCATTCTATCATACTACAAAAGGCAGAGGACCGTTTTCTCAAGTACCAAAACAACTTCACATCGCTCTTCCGTGCCATCATGTACATGGAACAGAAAATTCGGAAACAGAAGGAAATTAGTCGGAACTTAGACAACAAGCTGTCTAATATAATGCTTGATGTTGTGGAAGTGAATAATGTACTTTCACGTAAAAATTCAGGCCCTGGGACAAGTCTGAAAGGCAAACAAATCAAAGTAGAAAGTGCATCTCATGTAAGACAATGTGGAATTACTTCAGATGCAGACATATTCCAAGGTAAGCTATGTTTCTTTCACAGATCTGATGACACATTTGCATGTTATGATGATAAACACATACATATATATATACACACACACACACACACATATATATATATAATTACAGGTAGCAATGATGACTAGTAGTGCATGTATGTATGTATATACACACACATATATATAAACACACACATATGTGTGTGTGTGTGTGTGTGTGTGTGTGTGTTTGTATAAACTCATATGAGTGCCTGAAGATTAGGTCATAATTTTGATCCCTTTTACATTCTGGAGATATGGTCAATATTGAGCCTTGACACCTTAGGTAACGCTTTTGTTCCATGTATGAACATAAATAAATATATATATGTGTAAATATATATATATATGGGTGTGTGTGAGTTTGTTACGTTGGTACCACAAAACATCCAGCCCACTCTGTAAAGTGGTCATGTAGGTGTCATGTCAAAAAACATCCAGCATACACTGTAAATGTGGTTGGCGCTAGGAAGGTCATCCAGCTGTAGAAAACCAGCCAGAAACAGTCCTATATGAGCGAGACACAGTCACCCGTCCCAACTTGCCTCTAAATGGGACAAACCCGTCTAACCCATACTAGCGTGGAAGATAGACGTTAAACGATGATGATGATGATGATATATATATATATCAGACTGTACAAATACACAACACAGATCTCTGGCCTATCTGGAAGATTAGCAATCCCACTTCAGTACAGACTTGGTCTATGTAGACCCATCCAACCCTTGCTAGCAGGTAAAGCAAATGTTAAAATGATGATGATGATGATATATTAAATGTTTCTTGATATATTTATATCTACAGAGTGTATCTAGTTTAGAATAGGTACACCATATCCCTGCATGTTGTAAGAGGCGATGAAATGGATTGTGTCAGGAAGAGCACCCTGTTGTAAAACATTATCTAAAAGAGGACCCCCCATGATGTGTATGAAGCTTATCATGGGACCTTAAGATACTTGTTGTTGTGATGTTGTCTCAATACATCTTTATGTAATAATAACAGGTGTTTCAAACTTTAACTAGAACTAAAATAATGCAATCTTATAGATGTACGGATGCAGAATACAATAGGAGGTTTATATAATAATATTGAGTAAATTGACATTTATTTAAATATTGTCACTCATACTTCCTACTATATTTTGCATGTAAAATACATATCCTTGCATGTCTATTAGATTACATTATATATATATATAATGGAGGCACATGGCTTAGTGGTTAGAGCATTGGCCTTGCAATCGAAAGGTTGTGAGTTCAATTCTCAGACCGGGTGATGTGTTGTTTCCTTGAGCAAGACACTTTATTTCACATTGCTCCAGTTTACTCAGCTGTAGAAATGAGATGATAGGGACTGGGGTCTATATCATTCCACTGCAAAGTGGTCGTGGAGGTGCCATGGCAAAAAAGCACCCAGCACTCACTGTAAATGAGGTTGGTGTTAGGAAGGGCATCCAGCTGTAGAAATCAAGCCAGAATCAGTTCCCGTCCCACCCTTGCAAGTAGGGAAAAGGCGGACGTAAAATGAACTGATGAAATGATGATATATATATATATATATATATACCATGATATTAAATAAATGGAAACTATATTTATAAAACGATATTTATTTTATTACATATATTTCAAGGGCAACCAAGCCAACCTTGGTGCGCTTTCATCAGATAAAATACAAAGTTTGTTTTATAAATAAGGTAATCTGTTGAGTGCTGTAAATCAGTTATAAACATTTATGTTTGTCGGAATTCCAACAAATTAAATATAACTTCTACATATATATATATATATATATATATATATATATATATACACACACACACATACACACACAAACACACTGTAGACAGCCATGATGACCAGTTAATATACAAAATATATACTAACATCCAAATATAATCATAGGTATTCATTCATATATATGTGAGCAGAGGGTCGATAGCTGGCATGTGTGTGTATTGATACACATACATATTTACATGTGTGCGTGTGTATATATAATATATATATATATACATAAAAAAAGGATGATGATGATACATGTGAGGACATAAAACAGTGATGATGATGATGATACATATTTACATATATATATCCACACCATCATCCTCAAAGACAAGACAGATCAATGAACCACATATTGCCACATGTTTCATACAGAGTATACTGGGTGCATGTTATCAGAGCACCAGCACCACCTTTTTAAAGATGTACTTTATCACTTATAGATTGTACACACATATTTACATATACCTCTCTCTCTCAATATATATATATAGAGAGAGAGATGAAGTGATCAAGCTTAAACTTCAAAGTTACTGTTACTTTTCTACTTTTCTAAAATTTACACTCTACCCAACAGTATTGAGTGCACCAACAATTAATGTTTGAATGTTTTAAAAACTGCTATTTTAAACACACATCCTTATATATATATATATATATACACACACATCTCTCTATCAACATCATCATCACTTTTATGTTGACTTTTCCATGTTAAGATGGGTTGGACGAGACTTAGGCAATGTTTTACAGCCTGATGCCCTTCCTGACACCAACACTTAACTGCTTCTTACAACATGCAGGGATATGGTGTACCTATTCAAAATCAGATGCATACATACATATATGTGAGTGTGTGTGTGTGTGTGTGGTGTTAAGAAGAGCATCAAGCTGTAGAAATCAAGGCAAAGTACATTTCCATATGAGCAAGACATGAACACCTGCCCTGACTTGTCTCATAACATGACAACCCATCTAATATATGCAACCATAGACAAACAGTGACGATGATGATAATATATATATACATGGGTTTGTTTGTGTGGTGCGCATTTGTTTCTGTGTATATACTTCACATCTGGCACCACTAATGGTAATGTTTATGTTCCTCATAAACAAAAACCCATGGCTAAGGGATTTCATGTGTAAAGATCAGTACCTTTCTTAAGTAACGGTTGATGTCAGAAAGGACAACTGGCCAGGGTACACTGCCTCAAACAGCTCTCAGCCAACCCAAGCTAGTACGGAAAAACAATATATATATAAATGATATTTATATACACAGATATACATACATCATCATCATCATCCTCATCATCAACATTGTCCTCTTTACATCAACTTTTTCATGCTGGCATAGGTTCGACAAGACTTTTTGAGCCAATGTTTTACAGTGGGATGCCCTCCCCACATTAACTTTTTTTAGTCACTTCTTATGACATACAGGGTTACAGTGTACTAATTCTAAACCAGTCACACATATATGAATATAAATAAGGATATAGGAGTTGAGAAAAAGTGGATATATGAATAACCAAATACAGTGTGCAAGAGCGAAGACTGCACCAAATGATGATGCCACATGGATGATGTGCCAAAAAGCAACAATAGAGGAAGGCTGATGCGGACCTGAGAGGAAATCTTGAGAGCTGACAGAGGAAATGATGAAGGAACGCAACAAGTAGAAGCAGGGTTTGTTGCACCCATGTAAGCATGGAAAATAATGATGAAGACAAGCAAGCGTGCACAGATGGTGAAGATGGTGGTGATGGTGGTGATGGTTATGATGGTGGTGGTGATGATGGTGATGACGATGATGGTGGTGATAGTGATGGTGGTGGCAGTGGTGGTGCTGGTGATGATGAAGTCTCTAAAAACTCATATGAAAGAAAAAGAAATGGTTAAACCTTAACACCAAAATAGTTATTTAATATTAGTTGTAGCCCTATTAATTTTCAAAGAAGGGCCTCCTATAGGTTTTTATGTACTTGTAATTAATCCCTGGTATTAAAATAGGTTCCCCACTTCAAGTACTGGATTAATATATGGGTTAAGTGGGCCTAATAGTACAGAGTCTCCATCCCATTTTAAATATATGTTAAAATATATATTAAAATATAGCTATGGAACATAACATTTTTGTTAAAATTCTAAATATTATAACTGTTATTAAATACATTTATTTTTCTTTGGGTGTCACCTTAGTTTTAGAGTCTGGCATGGATTAATGTTGGTATCTCAACATCATTCTATGTGGATACCTACATTCATATACTTTTAACTTTCATTAATTTTTTTACAAGCGGGTTCTGGGATCCTAATGGGCCTTAAATTGCTTTAATCTGGTCTGGTCCACTTAAAAAAAAGAGGCCCCTTTATGTGTTGAATAACAGCAGTTTATTACTAAAATGCTGTATTTTCATGTAAAAGGGAGTTTGGGAGTTAAAGGAAACACTAGCACTTCTCATGAAGTAATATTTCACAAAAAATACAACATTCCTTGAAAGAAAAGAGAAAAATACTAGAAAAAAAGTAAGAAAACACATCTCTGGCAAAATTCTGTGAAATAGATAAAGACTGGTGTAAAAGTAATGAAACAACTTGAAGAAGGTGAATACTGAAAGAACTGTCATAAAATAGGAGAATTTTATGTTTGAGAAGCAAAGAAGAGAAGGGAAGAGAAAGGGGTAGGGAGAGACTATGAATGAATTACAAAAACCTTATGAGCTATTAAGATTTGAGAAGTGGAACAGAGAAAATAGAATTACATCATATTATTTATTTTATATAATTTAATTTTTATTAAGGATAGACTATGTAAAAAGAGTTGTTAAGCTATGACATGACACATAGAAAATAGTTATTTCATAGATATTTCATCATGATGGTGAAAAGAAAAATTCTATGATAATGATGATGATGATGATGGTGGTGGAAACAGAAATTACATGATGATGATGATGATGGAAAGAGAAATTCCTCATTTGAAATTTAAAACAAAATCTTTCTTGAATGAATATCTTTTTGTAATTTGTACTGGCTAGGAAGAGGGGAAACTAACTCAAAATAAACATTTCCCAAAAAAATTATTTTAGAGAGAGAAAAAAATCAACTTTAGAATATTCTAGATGTTATTACTGGAATAAAAACGGACAACCAGTGAATTTTAGTTAAATATTCATTGTGTGTGTGTGTGAATATATATGTGTGAATGAACGTGTGTGGATATGTGTGTGCACATGTGTGAATGTCACTATGCGTGGAGGTGGGGTGAATATATGTGTGTGTGTGAATGACAGTGTGTGGGGGGTGTGTGTGTGTGAATGTGTGGGTGTATGTGGATGTCTGAATGTGTGAGAATGTCTTTCTGTGTATGTGATATGTGAAAGAGGAGACTAAGAGAAACAAAAGCAATAGCTGACAAGCAAAAAATAAAAAAAACACCAGCTCTAATATATAACCTTAGCACAATACATAGAGTATCCTATCATAAAATATAACAACTAATTATATAAACTGGAGTTTGTGACTTATACAGAAACATGTGTAGAGAGGACCTAGCTTAAAAAACTTAAAAGTCAGGAATTCCTTCCCACTAGAATTAGAAGAAAAAAAAAGATGGATGAGATAAGACAATGTGAGATATTCTGAATGTAAACGCATATTTAATAGACAGAAAACAGATATTTATAATGAAATATTTAGTTTCATTAAAAGATAAACCTCCCAGGAATCCTGAGATTTAACCTGTGCTAAACCCAATATATATATATACAAAAATGTATGCAAAAAGTAAACAAAAATAACAAAGCAAACAACACAGTACAATGAAGAAATATATTAGTTGAACACTTGATATAGTAGGAAAAGAGTTTTAACGTTTCGGATGCTGGTCCTTCATCAGAAAATAGAATGAAAACTTAAAGACGAAATAGAAAGATAGAGGTGAGTGAGCAAGGGTAGAAACGGAAAAAAATTTCTTCAAGAAAAAACATGTTTGTTCATATTTACTGCCAGATAAAAGTATAAGTTAAGCATATGTTTAGCTAATGTTACTTATTCAATATATATTGTACATACACATGAGTATTTATAAATTTATGCATATCATCATCATTATCATCTTCCCCATTTAGCATCTATTTACCTTGCTAGCAAGGGTTGGATGTGTCATCACAGAATGGTCAGAACTCAAGTGGAACCACTGGCATCCAGGTGGACAGGGGACACAACATATGATCCCATGCTTTACCAAGTGCATTTTATCATGGCACCAATACTTGGGAAATTGTGATGTCCTTGATACAACTAAAGAACCCCACCTTCTGAACCTTTGTTTGGCAGGTTTTCTATGACAGGATTCCCTTCCTATTACCAACCACTCTGCAGAGTGTACTGAGCGTGTTTATCATGTAGTTCACAAACACTAAGGAGGATATCATACTAAAGATAGCAAGACATGGATGAAATGACTGGAAAGTGAGAATGGAAAATAATGAGTGTGAATAGAATGTAAAGCAGGGAAGAGAGGTCAATCATCTTTTGAAAAATGCAGTTGAACTTGTAGACCAAAACAATTGTCTCTGCTTATGAATAGGCTTCTATGACGTTAAACTAGAGAAAATATTAACAAAATTGTAAGAAGCAGATTTTTAAAAAGTTGCCATCTTTTAATATTAACAGACTCGTACCTATGGCACAACTGAATTATTCTCGTGCCCCTTTGTTTAGCAGATTTTCTATGGCTGGATGGCCTTCTTATCACCAACCACTTTACAGAATGTACTGGATGTGTTTATTATGTAGATCACAAACACTAGGGAGGTTGTCATGTCTATGGCACAACTGAAGAATTCTCCAAACCCTTTGTTTAGCAGGTTTTCTATGGCTGAATGCCCAATGCCCTTCCTATTACCAACCATTTTACCTGCATAAATACACTACTGGATGTTTGTAGACTCTCTTGAATCCACCTTCAACAGGTTTTATTTTTCATTCCAATGTTCAAAAATTACCATTCTCACCAACAAGGCTTGATGAAATTATTAGTTTAATCACCAACAACCCAACCATGCAATAAGTTGTATTGCTGAAACATGTTACCAGTAGCACTTATGAGTAACCTATACATATACACATACACACATATGATATATGTAGGTGTCACAACAAAAAGCGCCCAGCCCACACTGTAAAGTGGTTGAGTAGGAGTCACAGCAAAAAGCACCCAACCCACACTGTAAATCTGGTTGACATTATGAAGGGCATTCAGCCATAGAAACCAAGCCAGAAACAGTTCTGTATAAGCAAGACAGTCACCTCACCCAACTTGCCTCAAATGAGACAAACTGTCTAACCCATGCTAGTGTGGAAAATGGACATTAAATAATGATGATGATGATGATGATGATGATGATGTATGTATGTATTGCACCTTTGTCGGTTCCAATGACAATTGTTCCAGTTGATGCAATTAACACAACTGCCTACTCATTAAATTAACATGCAAGTGGCTGAGCATTCCACAGATGTGTACCCTTAACATAGTTCTCAGAGAGATTCAGCATAACACAGGTTGTAACAAAGCTGGTCCTTTGAGTTACATATACAATTCATTTTTGCCAACTGAATGAAGTGGAGCAACATGAAATAAAATGCCTTGCTCAAGGACACAATGCACTACCAGAAATCATATATATACATACACACACACATACATACAAGAGAGATAATTGGATGTGAATATTGAGTCCTTCCCTACTGAATAATATAACACTAAACATAGATTAGTGATCAGCAACCTGACAATAAAAACTAGAAAGACTCAAGACAAAAGATAATCTAAAGAAGAAAGGTTTAGTAGGTACAAGATATAGGTTGGAAGAAATACTAGTTGATTCATAGAAAGAGGTAATGAAGACTCTAACGTTGGGGATAGTAAGGGGTTTCTAGTAGACAACATATTGAAAGTCAGAGACCAGATAAGTGCACATGGTAAGACTCAAAATCACAAGTACAATGTATGTTTCCACTGAACAAATGACATTTTAAAAAAATATATTCTAAAGTCTATCTCGAGCCCAGAGGTTCATCAAGCTGGTACTTATCCCAGTTTCTATGGCATTTAGCAACTGAGAGTACACCCACCCACCCCCTGGACAGGACATCCAGTCTATCAGAGTTAAACCCCCAGCTATTATTGGTACTCATTTTCAGTTGAGAGTACTGGAGCAATATGAAATGAAGTGTTTTGCTCAAGCAGGGAAAAACGGATGTAAAACAATAAAAAAAAAAAAAAATAACACAACACATAACCCAGGAATCAAACCCATGACATTATGATCATAAGTCCAAAACTCTTATCACTAGGCCACACGCCTCTGCCTAAAAGATATATTAGTAATGCATATATAGCAGAGTGAAGGCGCGTGGCTGAGTGGTTAGAGAATTGGATTCACAATCGTGAGGTTGTGAGTTCGATTCCCAGACCAGGCGAAGCGTTATGCCCTTGGGCAAGACACTTTATTTCACATTGCTCCTTCTACCTGGAGTTGCGACCAATAGAAAGTATTAGCAATTAGAAAGACCAATGGAAACACTGTTTCCTCAGTCCAATTTGACGAAAGTCGATCGACTGTCGATATAGCAGAGTTTATTTCAGAAAGGTATTCATGCTACATTTTAAGCAATTCTATCACATTTAGATTTTTTTTTTTTCAACTAAAATTTATTTTAAAATGATTTAGTAAAACTATTTTTTGTTTAATTGTACATTGATCTGTCAAGTACCAAAAGCCTTGAAAAATTATTAGAACTTAGTTAAGTGTCGATTTTCAACACTCCACACCATTTTTCTCTCTTTTGATGGGAAGGGGGGGGGGGGTGTCAAAATATTAATTTGAATAATTATTTGAAAGCAGCTATAAAACTTTAAACAGTTCCTGGTTTTAAAACAAATAACATATGCAGGTTCTGTATCTCTGGTGTTCAAAACAGAAAACATTAAAAAAGTGAGAACCAAAGTTTAAAAGTCTATGTTTAAAAAAATTAATGCTTAATTAGTTGACAAGGGTGGTGCCCCAGCATGGCCTCAGTCGGATGACTGAAACAGGTAAAAGAGTATTCAAATTAAAAAATGTAAACTGCAATATTACATGTATCCCTTGACCTATATATATATATATATATATATATATATATAAAGCACTCAGTCCACGCTGTGAATGGGCATCCAGCCATAGAAACCAAGCCAGAAACAGTTCTGTATGAGCAAGACACGGTCATCTGATCTGACCTTTCTCACAACAGGACAACTCGTCTCACCCATGCTAACATGGAAAAAAATGGACGTTAAACAATGATAAGGATGATGACGATGATATACGTATATATATGATTCATAGCAAGGCTGTAAAAATGTTTATTTACATGAACATTTTGTATATGATTCAATATACAACCCCAATCATATATATTTAATATACTGTATTTATCTACATTTTATAGTGAAGAAATAAGTCATATATCCTGAGAAATTTCTGCAGGTCCATCTAGTTTATATTAAATGCCATAAACAACTTTATGTTATAAACAAAATACTATGACTTGAAATTACTACATATTTGATTTATTAGAGCTTATAAAAAAATATTTATTTAAAAACCCTATACAATATTGATTGTTTACTGTTCACAGTAGTCCATTAATAAATTGCTCATATTCATAAATGCTTTTAAGATTCTGCTGAATCAATAAAATATATATAGTTTCTTCCATCCGAGTTCTGGTTGGAGGAACATCTATAACTACTATTTCTAGATTTAGATCAGTTTCTTCTTCTATCATAATTTAGAGTCTAGATCAGTAACAGTTTGACATGTTTCTGACACTTCCACTTCAACTTTCATCAATACCCAATCAATTTTCAAACACTTCTTTCATCAACTGAGGTTCTTTCAAGAATGTAATTTGTAACAATCTCTACTTGTTTTAGAAAATCCATTTTTTTTTAAAAACAATTTTTAATAATTCTCTCTTGAATTTGCTCCCATGACAGTGCTAACTTATGCAATACAATATATCATGAAAGGAAATCTGTTTTACAATTACATTTGATTGTCTTTGAATATCATCAAATTCAATTGAAATTCTTGTACAAGTTTCTCTTCAATAAAACCTTTAAAGTTTGTATGCTGTCTTGGTCACATGGTTAAATTAACCATGTGGTGTTTAAAGAAAAGAAAATCACTTTATTCCAATTATACTAGAGTAACCAATTGGATAAAATTTGGAAATCCAATATACCAAACAAACTTAAAATCAGCCTGTTTAGAACAACTGAGAGACTATCCTACTTTATGGTTCTGAGACTTGGACCTTGCACACCTGTCTACAGAGCCATTTAGATGGATATTACATAACCCTTCTGAGAAAGGTTCGAAAAATTCCATGGCAGATGCATCCCAAGCTTAATCCCAAAAGTAAGTGTACAACTGACTGAACGTTGTACAAGGTTTGCTGGTCACTGCTTCTGTGCAAAAGATGAGATGGTTTCAGGCCTCTTGTTGTGGGAGATCTCCTCTATCAGAAAGTTCAGATACCAAGATACCATAGCAACAGACACTGGAATTGACAAAGAAGTGTCACTTACCCTTTTAAAGATTTAAATCCTTTCACATAAGTATGCTCCAGCATGGCACAAAACAAAGTGCTGTTTCAATATTTTCAGTAAAATATTTAGCAATAATTTTTTACTAATTTGTCGTGATTCCAACTTCAGCTCTTTTTTTCTGTGCCATAAATGGATTTGTACACACTATTCTGTGTGTAGGAAAGGCGTAGGTAGAAACTCCATTTTGTGTCAGAAATGCAAAGTATGGGTGCATAAAAGATGTAGTGGGATCACAGGTAAGCTAACTAAGAACATAGATTTCCCATGTGGCCGGTGCTCTGGTGCAATAAGTAGCAGCAAGTGCCCACAAAATACTAGCTCTTTCAACTGCGCAGAGGGCTCTATAGAAATAGTGGACAGCTTCCGTTACCTGGGTGACAAAATCAGCAGTGGGGGAGGGTGCTCTGAAAGTACAGTAGCTAGAGTCAGAACTGGATGGAAAAAGTTCAGAGAGCTTATACCACTATTAGCCGCTAAAGGGTTCTCCCTAAAAATGAAAGGCAGGTTGTATGATGCCTGCATACAAACAGCAATGTTGCATGGCAGTGAGACCTGGGCATTGTGTACAGAGGATATACGCAGACTAGAGAGGAACGAAGCTTGCATGCTCCGCTGGATGTGTAATAGTAATATACGTGAACGGCAAAGCATAAACGAACTGAGGAAAAAATTAGAAATAAGAGGGATCAGATGTTGTTTACTCGAGAGAAGGCTACGTTGGTATGGACACGTGATGCGCATGAAAGTCGATAGCTGTATAACAAAGTGCAGGGCAATAAAGATAGACAGTAACCACGGAATAGGCAGACCTAGAAAAACCTGGGACGAGCTGATAAACTCCGACCTCACACACTTACACCTCTCCAAGACAATGTCACTGGACCGAGACCTTTGGCGGTACTCAGTAATAGAGAAGACCCGCCTTACCTAAATACATAGTAAAACCTACTACAGTCAGTAGGCATCTCTAACAAAATACACCCCCATCCCACCACCCCCACCCCATCCACACCGCACCCTTCTATGTAAAGTTATGTTGGTGCCACACCATCCAGGCCGAAACAAATGAGATCGTGTAGGTGTCACGACAAAAAACACACAGTCCACGCTGTAATGTGGCCGTGTAGGCAACACGGTAAAAACCTCCCAGACCCACACTGTAAATGTGGTTGGTGTTAGGAAGGGCATCCAACTGTAGAAAACCTGCCAGACAGTCCTATGCGAGCAAGACAATCACTCTTGCCTCAAGTGGGAAAACCCCCGTCCAAACCCATGCAAGCGTGGAACACGGATGTTAAACGTTGATGATGATGATGATGATGATATATATATCCAGGCCGAAACAAATGAGATCGTGTAGGTGTCACGACAAAAAAACACACAGTTCACGCTGTAATGTGGCCGTGTAGGCAACACGGTAAAAACCTCCCAGCCCCACACTGTAAATGTGGTTGGTGTTAGGAAGGGCATCCAGCTGTAGAAAACCCGCCAGACAGTCCACGCTGTAATGTGGCCGTGTAGGCAACACGGTAAAAACCTCCCAGCCCCACACTGTAAATGTGGTTGGTGTTAGGAAGGGCATCCGGCTGTAGAAAACCCGCCAGATAGTCCTATGCGAGCAAGATAATCACTCTTGCCTCAAGTGGGAAAACCCCCGTCCAAACCCATGCAAGCGTGGAACACGGGCGTTAAACGTTGATGATGATGATGATGATATTCTCTTCCTTACCCACCTATCTGTTGATGTGAAACTTTCTTGGCTCATTTATACTTTCTGAAGCATCAACATTCCATTAATTGAATCTTTATTTTCATGAACATAAGGGCGGTGGATTGGCAGTATCAGTAGAGAGTCGGACGCCATGCTTTGACGCATAGAGTTACGCCCCTTTCCATTCTGAGTTCAAATCCCGCCGAGGTTAACTTTGCCTTTCATCCTTACGGGGTCGATAAAATAAAGTACCAGTAATGCACTGGGTAATTGCTGGCCTTGTGCCAAAAGTAGAAACAATTATTTTCATGAACATTACCCAACAAAATTTTCAATGCTAACTAAATTTGACTTACATTAGTCAGTGCTGAATTCTCAATGTCACATCAACTTTATAAAATTTTACACAATAGTAGATGTGATAAATTCATATTAACAACACTATCATAGCACACCAATATTTTTAGTCTTTAATCATCATCATCATCATCACCGTTTTACGTCCGTTCTTCCACGCTAGCATGGGTTAGACGGGTTGTCCTGTTGTGGGCAGTGTCTGGTCGGCTGACCATGCCTTGCTCATACAGGAACTGATCTGGCTTGATTTCTACAGCTGGATGCCCTTCCTAACACCAACCTCATTTACAGTGAGTGCTGGGTGCTTTTTCGTGGTGCCTACACGTCCACTTTACAGTGTGGGCTGGGTGCTTTTTTGCCGTGGCACCTCCACGACCACCTTGCGGTGGGGGGGGGGGGGGGGCATATTGTTTATATGCTTCAGCATGTACCCATGGGAGGTCGGGTACCCTGTATTACTGCGTGATGCCAGAAGTCACGGTCGTGTGTCACTGACTTTGAGAGGTGTAGTTGGGTAAGGTCGGCTTTTATCACCTCATCCCAAGTCATCTTGGGTCTCCCCACTCCGCGGTTTCCATCAACTTCTAGTGCTCTGCACCTTTTTATGCAGCTGTCATCCTTCATACGCATCACATGTCCATACCAGCGTAACCGCCTCTCCTGCACGCAGCATTTGATTCCTCTTATGCTCAGTCTCTCTCTCAATTCCTTTATGCTTTGTCGTTCACGTATATTACTGTTACACATCCATCGGAGCATGCAGGCTTCGTTTCTCTCTAATCTACGTAAGTCTTCCACCTTCAGCGCCCAGGTCTCACTACCATGCAACATCGCTGTTCGGATACACGCATCATACAGTCTGCCTTTCATTCTGAGGGAGAAGCCTTTTGCAGCTAGCAGTGGTAGTAGTTCCCTAAACTTCTTCCATCCCGTTCTTACCCTAGTTATTGTACTTTCTGAGCACCCACCTCCGTTGCTAATTCGGTCACCTAGGTAGCAGAAGCTGTCTACTGTTTCTACAGGGCCCTCCCAGAGATTGGTGGTACTTGTTTCCTGTGGCTGTTTGCTTGCTGTTTCAGCACAGCTGCTGCATGTGAATCCTACATTCTTAATTAAGCTTCCTGAGATCCCGCTACATCTCTTGTGTACCCATTGTTTGCATTTCTTACATCCATCATTATGATGAGAGGTATCTTAATTACTTATAGCCACTTTTATTCAATAGTAAATATAATGAATAAATTTGAAAATTACAATTTCATTGCTTGGTTCTCTCACAGATTTCATAAGAGAGACAGAGTCAAAGCTGAGATTCTTCCTTGGGCTCACTCCCAACTGTAAATATGATTGATAAAGTAGAGAAGTTTGACATCATAGAAGAGCAATAAATGAATAGTTTATTTGAAAATGTCGATAACAATACTCAGAGCTTTGACTCAGACACCCTGACCAACATGATGAACTAATACCTACACTCTCAGCATCAATATACAATCCCATTCCTACCATAATTGATATCCACCATGATCACTATAAACTGGCACTCCATCATTTATGACAAGTATTCCAGTTGATACAATCAATGGAACAGCTTCCTTGTGCAATTAACGTGGCTGAGCATGCCATAGACATGTGTACCCTTAACAGTTCTCAGGGAGTTTCAGTGTGACACTGAATATGGCATGGCTGGCCTTTTAAATTACAGATACAACTCATTTTTGTCAGCTGAGTGAACTGGAGCAACATGAAATAAAGTGTCTTGCTCAAGGACACAATGTGCCACCAGGAATCAAACTCATAACCTTCTGATCATGAGTTGAATACCCTAATCACTAAGCCATGCAACTTCACATGATCACTATAAACCTACAACAATTCCATCGTGTTCATTGGCTGATGGATTTAAAGAAAGGAGATTCTTTAAAAACGTTCTTAGCTACATAGCTATATATAGAAACAATAAGAACAGTAACAGACAAATGATACAAATTCCCCTTGGAAGACCATACTTAAATGTGGAATGATACGCGATGATCGAGATCTCTGGTGTTATGCAGAACTGCAGAAGACCTGCCTTTCCATGTGCACGGGATGAAGCAAACATCTAGTCATAACTAGCATGCACCACTTCTCTCCCTCCCACTTCCATATACCTCCCACCACTTAACACCCCACCCATCATTCACTCCCATCCACATCTGATACACCTTTCTTATTCAACCCATGCATTCAAGCATGGAAAGCTGGGCATACTACCCCATAATGCTAATGAAATGGCTAAAATCCCCCAATCCACCATGTAAGGTGCTCACGCTGGTGACATGAAGAAAGAGCACCCAGTTCACTTTGTAATGTGCTCGTGCTGGTGACATGATGAAAGAGCACCCAGTCCACACTGTAAATGTAACTAAACAATAGGTACAAAAACAGTATAATGACCACCCTAGCAATCTAATAGGGAATCTGCATATGTAGGTGTGTATTAGCTTCTGTATGTGTGTGTGAGAGAGAGCATCTTTGTAGATAAACTACAGAAATTACTTTAGTCTCAGAAAGGCATTAAGAAAGCTCCAAAAAATTGTAGTATATCTTTCCTGTGTACTTATATTTTTGTTCTATGGATGAAATACCAACATCTTAGGAGAATTATGTGTGTGTGTGTGTGTATCATCATCATCATCATTTTACGTCCACTTTTCCCTGCTTGCAAGGGTGAGACGGGTCCTATTCAGCACAGCATCTCTCCACTTGTCACGGTCCTTCGTCATCTCCTCCGTGAGCTTCAGCGATCTGAGGTCTGCTCTCACCACCTCCGCCCATGTTTTTCGTGGTCTTCCTCTACTGCATCTTCCTTCTACTGGTATTTCTAAAAATAGTGACAGAGTTGAACTAATCTGTTCTAATATCTTGCTTAACCAGAAATATTGTAGCATTGGTCAAGAATTAGATAAATATTCCAAGCTTGAAATATTCTTTGGTTGTTTTCAAATACTTGTAATTCTAACAATGCTGGGGTACATTCTCAAAGGTGATATAAGAATGTTGAATTCACTTCAACTTGCAAATGTACAAATTTTGCATCCATTCTAAAAAGTATTCGATGGTTTAACAAATAACAATTTTTGCAAGAATGAATATAACAGCTTAAACAATACTTGTAGCAAGAGTAGAACAATTAGACTATGGAGTAACACTAGAAACATTTGGCTACACCATATCAGTAAAAAAAAAAACGATACTAAATGTTTTAATCTCTTTAACACACTATTGTAAAAAAGAAGATATTTTTGAGTTTTCAGATTATGTCCAGTTGCATAAACAAAAGAAATGTTTGAAGTAAATGGTAAAACAAGTGGGAATAGACAGCATAGTGTTGATGTATGGCATCTAGTTGTCATATGAAATACAGGAAATAGGTCAACAACAAAATAGAGTTAACATTTTGTAGGGAGCTTGTATAGGAAAATCCCATGAAGTTATGTAATCAAAAATTAAAATTGGTTGTATAGTCCCAAGCTGTTACTAAACGAGTAGAATATGGCTTGGAAACTGCCAATAAAGCAAGATAACCCATAAACATAAATATGGCTAACATATGGCCAATGAAAAAGAGTTCCTTAGATTAGCTAAATGGTGGAACCCATGCTGTGTGTCTGTGTAGTACTGGAACTGTAACAACATCAGATTAAAATGCATTGCAGTATTTATTCCAACTCCCTTTATATCAGGGTTCCATTCCTTGACATCTGTATTGGCCTTCATACTTTAGAGAGTGTCTGTTAGTGGCTGTATTGTTGTCGTTTCATACATGTTACCTTGCAGTATCTCACCTTCAGCCTCATTCTCTCAAGATCATACCCATGACTTGCATGGTTGTGTCAATGTCACTCACCCTCCATATCACATGAGGAGTACCGCTTCATGTGTGTATGTGTGTATGTGCATGCATATAGTGTTGAACAAGCTACATGTGTGTGTGTATGTGTGTATGTGCATGCAAATAGTGTTGAACAAGCTTGTGAGTGTATGTGTGCATATATGCACACACACCTAGCCTATCAGTCTCATCCTACAGCTGTCAACTTCCTATGCTGTTCAGCTCACATCTGCACATGTGCACACACACATATGCACACAGCTACAATAACCCTTCAAAGAAAGTCAATGTACAACATACACCACATCCTTCACACTCTAACAGCTTTGTACAAATAAACATACACACACTGTAAAGTGGTTGTGTAGGTGTCATGATAAAAAGCATCCAGCACACACGGTAAATGTGGTTGGCATTAGGAAGGGCAACCAGCTGTAGAAACCAAGCCAAAATCAGCTCTGTGTGAGTGAAACAGTCCTCTGACCTGATCTCACACAAAGGGACAGCCCGTCCTACCCATGCTAGTGTGGAAATTGAACGTTAAACAATGATGATAATGAGTCCTCAAACACTCCTTCCAGCGGGCCCTGTCAAAAGCAACTGTCTCCAATTGATCTGGCTGGATCTGCATATATATATATATATGTATCAATGCTTATATGGACATGCTTAATTAATTAGATCTCTACTCTGGATTTTCCCACGTGACCCTTAACTGGATTCTGCCTGAATTTCTACCCAGATTTTTCCTCGAATTTCAAGACTTTCTTCACTGCTTTTTACATTACATCATTATCCCACGACTGATCACTTCTTTTCCTCTCACTCAACTCTTTCTTCTAGTTGTTCTCTTTCCCTTCTGTTCCTGCCTCCAGTCTTCTACTTCTCACCCTTCTTCACTCTTCCCTTCTTTGGCCCCTCTTCTCTCTGCTACTTCCTGTACCTTCTTGCATTTTACACCCTCCTCCTACTGTTTCCCTACCCTCTCCTTACACCCACCCCTCCTCACTCTTTCCCAAAACACTGGACCTACCCTAGAGTTATACAGTCATAATATTGACATCTCTCAGCACTACCTCTTTCTTTTTTCATGAACAGCTTGACTCTTTGCTCTCCTTTATCCAATCTTTTAATTCCACTCTTACTTTCACCTCCTCTGTCTCTGACTCTTCTGTCCAGTTTCTAGGTATCTCCCTATCAATGACCTCCATCTTATAAAACCTACTGACTCCCACTCCCATCTTCACTTCACCTCCTCCCACTCAACCCACACAAAACATTCTGTACCCTACTTCTAATTCTTCCATCTCAGCCATTTCTGCAGCCATGACCATGATTTTGAGACACAGTCTCAACACATGGCCTCTCTCTTCATCCAGAGCAGATACCAACCCACCTTGATCCAAGCAGCACTCACAACCAGCAACTCCTACTCTTCTCCTCATTTTCATTTCTTTTTTACTCTTGTCTATCTTCCTTTTCCCTCTTCTCTGCTCTTAACATTTTTTCCTCTCTCTTATTCCATCTTCAGATAAAGGTCTAGCATAATCACCCAGTCCACACTGTAAAGTGGTCATGTAGGTATTACGACAAAAAGCACCCAGTACTCACTGTAAATGAGGTTGGTGTTAGGAAGGGTATCCAGCTGTAGAAACTAAGCCAAAATCAATTCTTTATGAGCAAGACATGTTCACCTGACCTGGCATTGTTTACAACAGGACAACTCGTCTAACCCATGCTAGCATGGAAAAATGGACGTTAACCGGTAATGATGATGATAGATCAAAAAAATAGATATGTGATGCTGTTATGTTAACAACAGCCTGATGTAGTGCCAACATAAATCTCTTTGAGACTACACCACAACACCCATCAATGCAGTAAGCAAGAAAACTGTTAAACTCTTACTTAGGCATAAATCATAAAATGTGTTTTCCTGATTTAAAAGATTAATAAGTCATGCATGTAAAATGAAATAGTTCCATCCTACAAAGTAAAACTGAGAAATAAAGTTGGTTCACTGAGAACTTACAATGCACTACTGCATTCATCTTCATCAGCATCACCATCATCATAATCATTATTTAACATCCGTTTTTCCAAGCTATTAAATGTTTAAATGCCTTGAAATTTTCTTTCCTTATCTTTGAGAATCACTAGCAATTACTAAGTTTTTCTAACTAAGAGGGAAATTTCAATTAACTGGGAAGTTATTTTTGTGTAAGTCATTCAGTACATCACCACTTAACTTATTTTGTCAAAATTTATACCAATGGCCCACATCAGTTATTTTAATTAGTTAATTTGATTTTTGATTTTTTTATTTTGCAAATTATACAAACCAAAAATTTTTGTCAACTCTTTTACTGTATGTATAGAAACTTCTGTTAAATGATCAAAACAGACTTGAGTAGACTAGGCTTTACTGAGGAGATCCAATAAAGCCAAAACATGAATATAGTTGTTCCCCTTGCATACATAGATTAGATCTTATTCTAAGCATGTGAATTAGTTTTGTGAAATTCTTCTTTGCCTACTTATTCCTGAGAGGGTTATGGGGCAGAGTCCTCAAGTATGCCTTCCAGTGGATCCTGACTGAAGCAGCCATCTCCAACTGATCTGGCTAGATCCCCAAGTGAGACCAGCCAAGCTCATGGATGTTATCCAACCATCTTGTTCAGGATCTACCTCTGGGTTTCCTGCCAGCTGGTTTTGCCTGTAAAATCTGTGCAGCAATTCTTTCCTTAGATATTCTAATCACATGTCCGTAATATCAGAGCTGTGAGCTTTCAATTCGGAGAAATCATGGCTCTACCTGGAGCGACTCTCTGATCTCCAACCTACACACTCTATTGAGTAACATTACTAGAAAGACCTTTTAGAGGAACCCTATTTCAGCCAGTAGCATTGGCGATCTTATTCTTTCGGTCATTACCCAAGATTAAAACAATAAAAAGAAAGTGTTGTAGTTTGCTTAAAGCATTGTGGAATTAGAAATACAAATACAACTTGGAAATAAGTTTAGTTATTTGGAAACTCAACAATGTATGTGAGATATAAGTGCCAAAGTAATAAGAATTTACCTTTGCACTTATACCTCACATGCATTGTCGGGTTTCCAAATAGTTAAACTTATTTCCTAGTTATATTTGTATTTCTAATACTTTAAATCTTTGTGTGCGTCTGTGTGTGTAAAACAGATTAAACCATGTTTAAAGAAAATAATTATTTCATCAAATTTTAACGTCTTTTATACAAATCTATACTGGTATTTTGCCATAACTTAGAAAGAAAATTAATATTTTACGATCAAAGGAAAGGCAGGCACAGGTTAAAATCCTTCAACTGACATTTGTACATTATTCTATGTACTATACTTGCACCATTGATGAATTGTAGTGCACCTGAGCACTGTACACAATAATTTTCATTATTATTATTATAATTAGGGTGGTGGATTGGCAGGTTCGGTAAAGCGTGGGACACCATGCTTCGTGACACAGAGTTACGTCCCTTTACGTTCTAATTTCAAAGAAGTTAGCTTTGCCTTTGATCCTTACGGGGTCGATTAAATAAAACACCAGTAATGCACTGGAGTCAATTTAATCGACTTTCCACTCCCCTCATGCCAAAAGTAGAAACAATTATTATTATATCTATGTTTAAACTAAATTCTTATTAAGAATATAATTAACATAAATATAATTTTTAGCAACATAAGTAAACTGGTTACTAACAAATAATAAGAAATACATTACATTAACATAAGAATGGTTAATTTACTTCAACTTGTAAACCATCTATCCATACAAACACATATAGATAGATACATACATTTTAGACCCATACATGCACACATACGTACACATACACATACATAATACATATGCATATGTGCACATACATACAAACATATACACACATATACATACACACGCATATACACGCACATATGTACATATATACACACACACACGTTTACATACATATATACACATACATACATCCACATACATACATTCTATATACACAATTACTGTTTCTTAATATAAAATATTAAGGGAGTTGCTTGTTGTCAAAAATAAAGTGAGACAATATATAAAACAAGTAAAAAAAAGATTGTGAAGAAGAATAATGGGAAGAGAAGAATTCCAACATTCAGTATACAACAACCACATAACTGTACACTTCCCACTATAATGCTGACTAAGCTAAAATATCATCATGTTTTCTGTGTGATTGTGGTTGTTGTTGTTGTGGTGGCGGTGCTGCTGCTGCTGTTACTGCTGGTGATAATGGTAGTGGTATTGGTAGTAGTAGTAGTAGTAGTAGTATAGTTATGTTCCTTTTGTTCTTCGTGTTATGCAGTTAGTTTATCACAGTGGCCCTCTGTGAAAGAATTATACTTTGCACTTTCTATCTCCATCTCTATCTCTCTCACACACATTTAGAGAAAGAAGAAATAAATATATGCTATACTCTTTTCATCACCAACATCATCATCATTATATGCCTGTTTTTCCATGTTTTCCCCGTTAAAAATGTAAATTAAATTTAAGAATAACTAATGAAAAACGCTAAGTAAGATACAAGCAATTCAATATTCTGCAAACATGTGCAATACATATACTGTGGTACCATGCCAGTATGTCAAAAATCTCTTAAATTACAGATGGTGGTGAGAGTTCTTCAAAAAACAGAAGGTGAATTTGGTTTTATAGTCAAACATTCAGCTGAAACTAAATTAATATTTCAAATATAGGTTTCAGTTACTCTTAGTAATTTTGGTGAATTTCTTCTTTTATTTACAAAGTACCAGACCTGTCAACTCTCTCCATCCAACGGGGAGATCTTCCCACCCACTGTGGTGTGTGTGAGAGATGTATTCTCTTGTGAAAATAGGTGTGGCTTTCATTATGTAAAATCTCCCCATTTTGCCTCATTTCTCCGTTTTGGGGCACTTTTTATCATGGTACTCCCCGTTTTGGGGCACTTTTTATCATGGTACTCCCCGTTTGTGTTTTTAGAAGTTGGCAGGTCTGAAGTATATATGTGTGTATGTGTGTATATCATCATTTTCATCATTTAACGTCCACTTTCCCTGCTAGCAACAGTTGGACAGATCTACATAGACCAAGTCAGTACTTAAGTTTTACATCAAAGCTATAGTTGCAATAAGTTAAGTTAACCTTTTAATGTTCAAACCGGCCAAAACCGACCAGAATTCTCTACCTCTTTCTGTTGAAACTGGCTGTTACCGGTCGCTCAAACTGATGTTAAGGTATTGTTCTCAAAATAAATACTTTCAAAATCTCATAGATTCGATATTATGTGAGATAATTATGCGAGGTAAAGCCTTTACCATGAAAATATAATAATATATATAGAGTAATGTAAATGCTAAAGGGTTAAAGTCTGTTCTAAGCCGAAGGCTCATCAGGTCAGTGCTTATCCCCGGTTTCCTTGGCATTAAGTGACTGAGAATACAAGTCTCTCTCTGGACAGAACACCAGACTATTGCAGGTTCAACTCCTGAGCTATTGCTAGTATTCACCTCAACTGAGTGTATTGGAGCAACACGATATAAAGTGTTTTGCTCAAATCAAACATTTAACGGTCATTTTCCATACTTTCATGGGTTATACAGGTTGTCATATTATGAGACAAGTCAAGTTTGGAGACCACATCATGCTCCTAAGTATCTGTATTTTGGCTTAGTGTATACAGCTGGGTGGACTTCCTAATGCCAGCCATATTACAGTGTGAACTGGGTGCTTTTTTTATCGTGGCACCAAAATTACCACTTAACAGGGGGAACTGGGTGCTTTTTGTCATGTCACCAGGACGACCACCTTATAGGGTGGACTGGATGCTTTTTGCTGTGTCACCAGCATGACCATCTTACAGGGTGGACTAGGCACTTTTTGTTGTGTCACCTGCGATATATATGCAAGCATACATACACGTATATATACATACTTGTGTGTATTATATGCCTATATATATATATATATATATATATATATACAAATCAGTAATTTTACATGTTTTCCCATGCTAGATATGGTTGTTACAGACCAAATCAGTACAAATCAAAGCTACTATTCTTCTACACAGACCAGGAGCCATGTCTCACTTACATACACTCCAGTTTTGACACGGTTTCCACAGCTGGCTGTGCTTGTTAATGTCAACCACTTTACAGAGTGTACTAGGAGCATTTTATCGAGATACCAGTAGTAGGGAGGTTGTTATGCCATTCATACAACTGAAAAATCCTCTAAAGCTTTTGTTTGACTTGGTTTCTATAGCTGGAAGCTTTTCCTAACAACTTTACAGAGTGTATTGGGTACATTTTTATTGACATTTAATTAGGGTGGTTATCAGGTTGTTGATTTGACTGAAGGGAATTGCTTCTTGTTAATAATTGTTTCTACTTTTGGCACAAGGCCAGCAATTACCCATTTCATTACTGGTACTTTAGTTTATCGATCGTATAAGGATGAAAGGCAAAGTTAACCTCGGCGGGATTTGAACTCAGACCGTAAAAGGGACGTAACTATGCTTGAAAGTATGGCGTCCGACACTCTACCGATTGTTAATAATAAAATGAAACTGTAGAAGATAAAAAAAAGTGAAACCCACACCATTTACAATACACTCTGCAGTATAGCAGTCATATACAGCATGCTTATATAATAAGGTATGGGTTGGTGTCAGGAAGAACACCTGCCTCAAAAAGTTTCATCTCAACCCATTCAAGCATGGAGTAAGTAAACATAAAAATGATATATATATATATATGTTAAGACTCTTTTCCTATTATATCAAGCGTAAAACTAATAATATATTTCTTCATTGTACAGTGTTGTTTGCTTTTTGCATACATGTGTATATATATATATATTTAAATATATATATTAGTAAGAGTGAAGGATCAACCATGGGCTCGGGCAGTTTTGGCTAGTTACCTCTTCATACATACATATATATGTATATATAATGTATGTATATCTCTCACATAAGCAGGATACAGACCTCTCAGCATGTCTGAGAGGTCAGTAGCAAAGTATCAGTACTAACATGGTCAATGTAAACCAGTCCAACCCTTGCTAACAAGGAAAGCAGATGTTTGATGAATATGATGATGATACACATACACACACACACACATATATATATATATATATATATATATATATATATATATATATATATATATATAATGAAGGAAATGTGGTAAGGAACCAGGTGGACCATAACGCACCAAAGTACTCAATACTTAGGGTAGTAGAGTGGGTAATAGGAACGAGTAGGACCCCGACGGCTGAGCTCAAGCCTTTTCGACAGCTAATTCTGGTCCAGAATTAGCCGTCGAAATGGCTTGAGCTCAGCCGTCGGGGTCCTACTCGTTCCTATATATATATATAGTGGTGGAACACTGGAAGGTAATATCCGTAGTGGTAGAGCACTCAGTCCATGGGACAAGTTAGGTAGAAGTGGTTACACAACAGTTAGTTCACCATGTATATATGCACATAGTTCATCCTGATCATCATCATAGTCATATGTGCATATATACATTCCGAGCTGAGGATCCGCTAAGGTGAAACAATTGTTCTTGGTATGGTGAACTAACTGTTGTGTAACCACTTCTATATATATATATATGTGTATGTGTGTGTGTGTGTCTGTATATATATATATATATACACACATAACCACACACGCATGGGAAGGCCCTTCAGTTGTGTCAAAGACATGACAACCTCTCTAGTGTTGGTGCCTCAATAAAATGCTCTTAGTAGAAGGTGGAACCGTACATAAGTGAGATGTGAACTCCTGGCTTGTCTGGGATGTCAGTAATACAGACTCAGTATTTGAAGACCTGTCCAGCCCTTGTCATCAGGGAAAGTGGAGGTTAAATGATGATGATCATCATATCTATCTATCTATCTAGGGCGGGTAAAATTCCCAAGATCCATGGACGAGATCTCTCCAGCGGTCTCTGTCCTTCATCATTGCCGCCAGGTCCTGCATCTCCAGAGACCAGTGTCTATCCTTAGGGCATCAGTATATGTCAACTTCGGTCTCCCTCTTCTTGTGTATCCGTGTAGGGGCTCCCACAGGAGCACTGAGTGCAGTGTCAACTCTGTATGTAGGTGAGCATGTCTAGCTAACCTCAGTCTCCTCAGTGTTACTTTCGAGCTGATGTTTGGGAGGCTCCCATACAGCTCTGAGTTCTTCATCCTCAGTGTATACTGATTAATGTTCAGAGCCATCCTCAGCATTCTCGTGTAGCACCCATCCACAATCTGAGTGAGTTTCTTGGTCAGTGTCTAAGTCTCAGACCTGTACAGTAGCACAAACTCCATTGTATTGTGTGAATGAGAAATGGAGAATGTGTGTCAGTGAGTGAGTGTGTGCGTGTGTATGGGAGTGTGTGTGTGTATGGGAGTGTGTGTGTAAGTGTGTGTATGAGTGAGTGTGTGCAAGTGTGTATGTGAGTGAATGAGTGTATGGGTATGTGTGTGTGTTATGTTTATATCACTATCAATAAAAGAGCTTTTATTGTAAATAGATTTTCTACTTTTACTGAGCCCAACATGGTGGTCTGTACACTTGTTATAAATCATGATAATGCTTCAAAGTACTCTCATGTGTGCGTTTGTGTGGCAAATTGCACATGTGCTCTCCCTTATACAGCTTTATTGATTCTCATAGCAAAACTGTCTCTATCAGAGAACTGAAGAACTGACAGCTCAATAGAGGAAGGGATAAGAGGAATCTTGGGAATAAATGTATTTTCCCTTTGATGATTGCCTCCAAGTATAGTGGCCTCTGTGAGATAGTTTATCATCTCCCTCACTGTTAAGCGCGTGCGATTGCATAGTCGTGGCAGATCCAGGTTTCTCAAACTACAAACAGGAATACAGACATTGCTTTAAAAGTGTATCTGATATAATAGGAAACACGTGAATATATCTCTGCTGATTAATGATAAATACATCATATATATAACTTTGAGCAAGATGGTGACTATAGGCAATTTTAGTAAAATGATATATACTTGAATTAGCCCTCTACCATTGAAACCGGCCATATTCAGCCAGAATTCACTCACCTCTTTCTGTTCAAACTGGCCATAACCGGCTGCTCATACTGAGGTTAAGGTATTGTTCTCAAAATAAATAATATCGAAATCTCGTAGATTCAATATTATGGGAGATAATTATGTGAGGTAAATCTTTACTGTGAAAATATAATAACAAATATAGAGTAATGTAAATGCTAAAGGGTTAAACATATAGCTTGAAGTCACCAAACATATGACTGCTCTCTATTTATTTTCAATGTACATAGAAATAACTCAATTTTGTTATACTTTATTTCAGATTGCCAAGATGTATTTGATCGAGGCCATACGGATAGCAGTGTCTACTACATAAAACCAACTTATTCTTCTTGTCCTATCCCTGTATGGTGTGACATGGACACCCCACCAGGGGGGTGGCTAGTCATTCAAAGACGATTGGATGGTAAGTTGTCATTTAACCAAGATTGGAAGACTTACAAAGATGGATTTGGTGATGTGATACGAGAATTCTGGCTTGGAAATGACAATATTTTCTTGCTGACAAACCAAGCACACTACCAACTTCGTATTGATTTGTGGGACTTTGAAGGAAACCGTGTTTTCGCAACCTATGAAACTTTTAAGATAGATGGTGAACGGGACAGTTATAAACTACACATAGGCAAATTCAAAGGCAGTGCAAATGACAGCTTTGGCAAACACAATGGACTACTATTTAGTACATCAGATAAAGACAATGACAAATGGAGTCAATATCATTGTGCTAAAGAATGGGAGGCTGGATGGTGGTTTACTAACTGTTGGTTTGCTATTCTCAATGGACCCTATTATGAGAAGGCTAATGTAAGCTATAGAGGTATATCATGGAATGAATGGAAACATGAGCAATTGAAGAAAACTGAGATGAAAATAAAACCATTAATACCATAATTTAAATTAAAAAGTTTATCAGAAAAAAAATATAAAATAAAACTATTCAATACTTTTGTTGACCAGTTTGTGAGTTGTATTTATTGTAAAACTTGAATAAATATGAGACTTGTAAATATATTTTTATCTGTTGGAAATAAAGTACAGAAAATATATGAAATTCTGTGTAAATTCATCTATTACTATACTTATTCCAATGGAATAAACAATTAAAGATACAATATATTTCTGTTGATTGTCTTTCATATTTGTTTTGTTTTATTTTTAAGGGAAGGGGGGGGGGTAAGAAAGAAGAATGAAATTTATGTGAAATGTTCATCCAACTCTGAATGGACAACAATAATGATTTCTGATTTAAGCACAAGAACACAATTTGGGGGGGAGGGGAATCCATTAAATCAACCCCAGTACTATACTGGTACTTTATTTTATCAACTCCTATAAGGATGAAAGGCAAAGCTAACCTCAACGGATTTGGTCTCAGAACATAAAGGGCTGTAACTAACTGTCACAAAGCATGTTGTCTGACGCTCTACTGATATTACCAACAATAATACATAATTCTAATACCAGATGTACTCAAATATAAGCCAAGGAATATGTAACCAAGAAATCAATAGTAGAAGGAGGTCGGCTTATTTTGACGATTTTCACCAACTTCAAATTCTGCGTAAATAAGTTTTCAATTTTTGCCCATTTCTCAGACATAAAATAGTGGGGTTGACTTATATTTGTATCGACTTTCATTCAAGTATATACAGGAAGTCAGATAACAAATGCATAAACAGGCAAATAATCCATTAGCAACTTGAAATATTTAACCCTTCAGCATTTAAACCAGTCATATCCGGCCAGAATTCTCTCACCTCTTTCTGTTCAAACTGGCTGTAACCGGCCACACATACTGATGTTAAGGTATTGTTCTCAAAATAAATAATATCAAAACCTCATAGAGTCGATATTATGCGAGACAATTGTGTGAGGTAAAGCCTTTACTATGAAAATATAATAGGAAATATAGAGTAATGTAAATGCTAAAGGCTTAAGGAAATATATATCCATGACCAATGTTGAATTGTCAGCAGTTTTTCTAGTATCAAATTATGATGCACTGTAATAAAATAATGAACACATGCAGTGTTTATATCTGGAAACGTTGAATAAAGTATAATCATGCCTATTTTGTTTTAGATGATTGTCGTGAACTTATCAGAGTTAGAGATAAGAATTTTGTAGATGTTTGATTGCTTGAAACTGTTCCTTATTCTAAACATTTCACTATGGGAAATAATTCCAGACATACCACAACACAATCTGGTAATAATTAACTAAGTGCAGCACCTGTTCATCATTTGCACAACACTTGCAGTTCTAATTCAAAAATAGATAAAAATAGAGTGATAGAGTTAAATACAGTTCTGGCCTAATTTTAGTCTAGACACTGGAATGAAATTATCTTGAAAACTATTCCTCTAAGTTTTCTTTATATTTCCTATACATTTCTCTAATACTAGTCAATCCAACACAATCAGGACTTTGGTAGCGAAGAAGTTAGATAAATGACTGAGGTGATCTAAAAATCCAACACTTTAGATATGTACAGCTTCTGTCTAGCTGAGGACCACACTCTACAGTAGAACCTCAGTTCATGAACTTAATTCGTTCTTGAAGGCCGTTCATCACCCAAAACGTTTGTAAACTGAAACTATGTTTCTCATACAAAGAGTGTTGAGAGTGAAATACAGAGAGAGAGAGAGACTGTGTGTGAAAGACAGATAGATATCACCACAGTAACTAACTACACAGCAAGTGACACTTTCAGCAGGTGTCGCTGACTATTGTCTGCAGAAATGCCTATGCCATTTTGTCTGTGGGGTGCAGCCAAAACACCACTCGGTCCTAGGTGTAGTCTGTCACCCTCACCCCTTGCACCTTTCTTTCTTTCTTTGCCTAATAATCCTTGCCTTTTCTCTCCTTTTCCTCTCATTTATAGTCTTTTGCAATGCTACTTTCTTTTTTTTCTTCTATGTTTGACTAAATATTAAATTCTTTATTATTTTTATGTAATTTTATCCTAGAAATATACTTGCTTTTTTAATATAAAAAAAATCAAATTAAAATTTAAAAAGTTTTATGTAACAAACTATTCTTTATATTATTATCTAAATATTATATATCATGTTTGGATTTGTATTTACAATTGTAGAGAGAAGAAGAAATACATTTTACTTGGAAATGTATTAATGTTCTTGGTATATCAGACAAAACTTTATGGAATGTAAAATAGTAAAATAATATCTTAAGTAAAAATTATTAAAATATGCATTTTTTAAAATAAATCAGATACAACGTTGATAAAGTTGGTAAATTTGAACTGTGTACAAAACAATAACAGTAAGAATTAAAATAAATAACAGTAAGAGTCAAAATAAAAGTAACTAACAGAAGAAAAGAAATGGTAATGGTGTGTTTGTTGACAATTATAGTTTAACTCTGTGAAACCAAATACTTAATAGTAAATTAGAAATAACAACAAGACTGGAAATTGGAAAAAAAAAGAAGCAGATCTTAACATGGAAAATAAAAGAAGAAAAAATGAAGGGCAAAATTATATAGAAGGTAACATAGAAGAGAAATAAATAAAGAAGGAAGAAGAAATGAAAGATTTTATGCAGATGGTCATGCACACACACACACAATTAATATGCAGTTTCTTCTTAAATGTTCAAAGTAAGCAAGGAAAATACTTGCAAATGCAGCAATTTTTAAAATGAATAATAATATTACAAACACATCACAATCTGTACTTAGCTGTGCATTACATGTGAAGGAAAGATAGGCTAAATAATTAGTAAAAATATTTGGTAGATTTTCATACACACAGAGTACTGAACTGTGTGGCTTAGATTTAATTACAGTTATAGCTAAGTAGACATGACAGAAATATAGGCCAACTGCAGTATGTTAGTGAAGAGATGTCAGCTGTTAATATTTATATATTCTAGAATACAATATAATATACCATACACAGTAAAGTGGTCATGATGGCGACATGACAAAAAGCACCCAGCCCACACTGTAAAGTGGTTGTGTTGGCAACGCGACAAAAAGCACCTAGCCCATACTGTAAAGCAGTTGTTTTGTTAACACAACAAAAAGCACCCAGTACACATTGTAAAGTGGTTGTGTAGGTGACATGACAAAAAGTGCCCAATGTAAAGTGGTCATGTAGGTGTCACAAGAAGCGCCAAAACAAACACCTTATGGGGTGGACTGGCTGCTTTTTTGTCATGTCACCAGTATAACCACCTTACAGGGTGGACTGGGTGCTTTTAGTCATGTTACCACATGACCACCTTATAGTGTGAATGGGGTCCTTTTCTTGTATCACCAACACAACCACCTTACATGATGAACTGGGTGCTTTTGTTGTGGTACCAGATCATCATCACCATTATCATATAAGTTTTATTATTGTTTATTTTCCTATTCTGGCATTGGTTAGTTGGAGCTGCTGCACAACATGTTGTCAATGACATTAGTCTTTCATCATTATATTTATGATATACTTGACATCTTGATTACTAAGCAGCTTGTTTTCATATTATTCCATGCTACCTACTTTCTTCATAAAATCTCCATTGAAAACTGGCATTTTATGCTTCCAAAGCATTCTATTACAATTTAAACCTTTGTTTCCAAGTTTGAAGATTCTATTTTGCCTTTCATCAATAAAATTCCTACAAGTCACTAGAACTATGATACATTTTATCATGCAGGACTTAATATCAGTATAAGATGGTATCAATTTAATATTCATGAAATTATATATGATCATATAACAAAAGATTTATTTACATATGACTATGATCATGATCATGATGAACTATGTGCATATATACACTGGAAAGTTTATACATGCTAAGCAAGAAATCTTGTGAATTTGATTTTTCATTTAACCCTTTAGCATTTACATTACTCTATATATACTATTATACTTTCATGGTAAACACTTCATCTCACATAATTACCTCTCATAATATCAAGTCTATGAGATTTTGATATTTATTTTAAGAACAATACCTTAACATAAGTATAAGCAGCGAGTTATGGCCGGTTTGAACAAAAAGAGGTGAGAGAATTCTGGCCGGATATGACCAGTTTAAATGCTAAAGGACTAAACATCAAAATCTACATAAATATGCTACCTTAATCTTGAAATGTTCATCTATTTGCATTAGCCTATTCCTAGATAAAAAAAAATTATTAAAAAATACAACTTACCGTGCATTAACTTTTCTACTTTTACTGGTTTCTTTATTATATGCAGTAATGACGAGAATTTTCTTTAGTTCCACCATTTCATTGAGAGTATTGGCAGTAACTGTAGGGTATGCTTGGTAACGCTCTTTAATAACCCAGTCATCAAGTTCCATCATTGTTGCTTCACCTGTTTCAAAGCCAAAAAAGAAAAGATATCATTGACATTGCACTCATAAACTATAGTTAAACACTTCCTATTTATCTATAACCAAACCACATTAATTACATTTATCTGGTTTAAATGAAGAAACTGTTTTCTTCAATAAATCTTACTCCTGTAGTTTAATATGCTTTCATACAATCTTATACTAGTGGTGGTAAATTTCATGAATAATGGTTTCTGATTTAGGCACAAGGCTAATATTTTTTTTTTACCTCAGTGCGTGACTGGTACTTTACTTTATTGATCCGGTAAGGATGAAAAGCAAAGCTAACCTTGGCGGGATTTGAACTCCAATACTATGGTTAGACATTCTAACCAGAGTATCGGAGCTGTGATCTCTCAATTTGGAAAAGTAGCGGCTCTACCTGGAGTGACTCTTTGATATCCAAGCTATACACTCTATCCACTAAAAACAATTAATAATGTTGTAGCTTTTTTTCAAATAGTTTCATTTCAATACAAAATATCTTCATATTTAAAAAAAGGCATACATCACCGATGTTCAGATTTACCATCTACACTTAAATATAAGCCAATCCAAATATAAGCTGACCCCCCCCCCCCCCTCCTATTTTATGTCTGAGAAATGAGCAAAACTCCAAACCCCATTTATAAGCTGAGGCAGCTAATCAACAAATTATTTAGATGGATATACAAGCCGGCTCCCACCATTTTACCATCAAATTTTTGGTCACATATTCCTCAGCTTATATTCGAGTATAGATGTGTGATTCTCATGCATTGCTATAATTCCAATACACTGGCCTCGGTTAAATACATATTATATTGGATGGATGGTCCCTTAACTCCTGGGGGAGTCATAGGGGCACTGTATTAACATACAACATTTCTAAGGCATTTTAAAACCTGGCCGAGCTCATCCCCTCTCAAGGCAGATTTCCTCCAGAAAAGGATAGAGTGAGGGAAAAGTGAGAAAGATATAGAGGAAGAATCAACCCCAATACTAGAATAGTACTTTTGTTATTGACCTCAAATAGATAAAAGACAAAGTTAACCTCAGATATATTTCATTATATAACTCAAAAAGATTATTTTGAAGGTTGATGTCATGAAAACAACCAGTACACTCTGTAAAGTGGTAGTGGTGGTGACACAAAATAAGCACACCTAGTACACCCTGTAAGATAGTTGACATTAGGAAAGGCATTCGGCCATAGAAACCATGCCAAACATGGAACATATGAGCAAGATGGGTTTATCCAATCAGTCTAGTCTCAGAGTCTAATAACCTGCCCAACCCATGCTGGTTTGAAAAGCAGACACAAAATAATGATAGTGATGAAGAGGATGTAGCTTTAGTAGAGATGTTCAAGAACTGGATGCTATGAATGATTGCCTGTATACTGTGAATAATTTAGTCAAGAAATTCTGGTATTGTTTGAAATCAATAAGATGGAGCATGTGAAAAGATATGTAGGTAAAATCAATGGACACTAACAAGTTTACCTAGTTGTAGAGACCATTTATTCATAATGGCACTAGAAAGACAGTCAGTCGGGCATTAGAGTAAATAGGATGAGAAATGACTAGTGTTAAATCAATACTTTAACCCTTTAGTTGCCAACACAGCCAAAACTGACTCTGGTTCTATGAAATAGAGTCACCCATTTTAAAGGTTTCCAATTTAAATTAAAATCTTAACTTTACATTAAATTACTATCCTAGTAATGAAATAATTGATAATTTTAGTAAATCCTTCAAAATTGTTCATTAATTAATTAAGATATAGTGTATTTCATTAGAAATACAGTCATGAAAGGGTTAATTAGAGAGGTTCAGCAAACAATATAGACAGTGCAACAATTAAGGTTATGGATTACAGAGAGATTGTATCAAAAGTAGACAAGGTTTATCTAGGTGCTTATATGATAAGTAGTAATATCTCCACGACTAACAACTCATCTGATGAAAATAATAATGTCCAGTATATCAATCTGGGTTGTATTTACTTTTTCAATTCTTGTTCAAACTCTGGCTATTTGAAATATATTATTGAACTAAGATTTAGAATTTAAACAAATCATCTACATGGTAAAAACACCATGTACATGCTGCAAATTGGTTGGTGTTAAGGAGGTCATCCAACCGTCGAAAGTTTGCCAAACAAGGAGTTGGGAGAACCCTTCAGTTTATGTCAAGACATGAAAAATTCTCCTGTGCACTGGATAAAACATATAACCATGTGTAATTGAGAAGCAGATCCCCTCCCACCGGTCTGTCTGGGAGGTTAGTATCCCCACTTCAGTACTGACTGGTATATGTAGACCCATCCAACTCTTGCTAGCAGAGAAAGCAGATGTTAAACAATGATGATAATAATGATAATTGTTTCTACGTTAGGCACAAGGCCAGCAATTAACCAGTGTATTACTGGTACTTTATTTTATCGACCCCGTAAGGATGAAAGGCAAAGTTAACCTCGGCGGGATTTGAACTCAGAATGACAAGGGCCGTAACTCTATACGTCAAAGCATGGCGTCCGACCCTCTATCGATACTGCCAATAATAATGATAATGATTCTTTTATAGAAAATAATTATTGTGAAAAATTTAGTAGCTATGTTGTGAGTTCAAAACAATGTAAAACTCTTATAGACTTGTATGGTAATGTTATTAGTGACAATGCTGGTTATAGTGGTAATTATGATGACAAAATTTGCAGTGTTGATTGTCATTTACAGTATTATGGCTCAAAGTGTAAATTTATTAAGAGAGATGCTTCTAGAAGAAACACACATTGCAAACAGAAAATACTTGTTTGAAGAATAACCAAATAATTTTAGTTCTCTGACCTAATTTCTTGATTTTATTTCCTTTAATTAACATTAACAAGTAAATTATTTTAAATTAATTAAGTCTATACTGAGTATTGGTGTCTTTTTTCAACATTTAAAAGGAAAAGGAACTCCGAAAAAGTAAAGGAGAAGTAAATGAATCAAAATCAAATTTTGTTACCTAACAAAATTTTAAAATATCAGTCATTGACTAATAATCTTTCTTCGTCACATATTTCTAGTTAGTTTTCTAATATTCCCTGTAAAAATATGTTAATACTAACCAAAGAACATACAATTTGTACATTAACTTAGTAATTCTCTCAACCTTACTTTAGTGAGTATGATAAAAACTATGCTTCATTGATGAGATCATAAGACTGAAACATGTCCAGGGTTGTTTCCCATACTTGCTGAAATAATTAAAACAATAATTGTTTCTACTTTTGGCACAAGGCCAGCAATTATCCCAGTGTATTAATGGTACTTTATTTTATCGACTCCGTAAGGATGAAAGGCAAAGTTGACCTCGGCGGGATTTGAACTCAGACCATAAAGGGACGTAACTCTTTGCTGCAAAGCATGGCATCCGACCCTCTACTGATACTGCCAATTCACCAACAATAATAATAGTCATTGACTAATATTGTTTTTTTTCTTCTTCATACAATTATTTCTAGTTAAACTTTTTAGTGTTCCTTGCATTAATTATGCTAATACAAATCTGGCTATTTTTATTTTTATCATTGAATGGTGTCTCTGGATGATCTATTCCTCATATAATGCACCCAGTCCACATTGTAAAGTGGTCATTTTGGAGCCACAATAAAAAGTGGCCAGTTCATACTGTAAAGTGGTCATGCTGGTGACTTATCTCACAAGAGACAACACATCTAACCCATGCTAATGTGGAAAAATGAGCATTAAATGGTGATGATAATGATGACGAAGATATTTTTTTTCTGGAGTCTGAATATGAACTTCTAAACTGACAATATATATTTCAACATAAGTTAACTCTTAACATCCTGTACTGCATGAAACTACATTAACAACATCACATTAAAAATTAATTTTCTTTGCTCTGTCTTATACTGCAAATTTTTTTTAATGATCTATAAACATTTGAGTTAACAACCTTATTTTAAAATATTTTCTACTAAATCATTACAAGATGTTAAGAATTAAATCTGGGGCAGAAACTGAACCAATTTGATTATTTACTAATAATAATAGAATAATTTGAAAATTGAATTTGATTTTGCCATAACTTTGGCTAAATAACATAGTCTGTTAATAAAAGGGCGTATAAACCCACAGAACAGAAAAAGATGGGTTTATACGCCCTTTTGTTATCAGACTGTTTTATTTAGTCAAAGTTAGGGCAAAGTTTAATTCAATTTTGAAACTTCACTTGTTGTTTTCTAAATAGAGTAATGTTATTAAATGTCTTTGGACCAAGAAAGACAAGACAATGGTTTGTACAATTATCAAATTCATATTTAGAAGGTGAGAAATGTGAATTTAAGTGACAAACAATAAGTATCTCTAGACTAAAACCTCCATGAAAAATACAATGCATAACAAATTCTTTTAAAATTCTTTACTGCATGGTTGAAACAGTCAAGAACACTTCTCACAATACCAGAATAATATGCTTCACACTGACTTCAGTTTGTAAAAGAAAGAAATTAACAGACACTATTGCCAGGGACATAGCACAAAAATATTTCAAGAAAGAAATGTCCTATGATATAAAAATGTTAAGAAATAACATTATTATAAACTAGATAGAAACATCTTTATTAAAATAAAGGAAAAGTAATGAAGGAAAACTATTATAAAAGAACTTACCCAAATACTCATCATACAGATTATCTTTGAAAACCAGAACAGTTGGACTTCTAGTCATCCTGACATACTGAAAAATTAGAATTATTTCTAACATGAAAATATATGCGTAAACCATTACTCTCTCTATTTATATATATATATAATTACATGTATTAATTATTAATTATTAAACTCATCACTAGAAAAGCCACCTTATCACCCAAATGCTGTCAAAGACAGAGAGACAATTCACGAGGTGGGTGACAGACAGGCTGTTCTAGCGATGAGTTTTCTAATTTTTATATGTATTCAAATACACTCTCGCTTCGTCTCGATCCGAGACAACAATGTTTTTTCTTTCATATCATCATCATCATCATTTTACGTCCACTCTTCACTGCTTATAAATGTCGTGAGTGAAGAGATGCTGCACTGAAACAGACTTGTCCAAACCATACAACAGTGAAAAAACAGACATAATGATGATGGTATATATCATCATCATCATCATCGTTTAACGTCCATGTTCCACGCTTGCATGGGTTTGGACGGGAGTTTTCCCACTTGAGGCAAGAGTGGTTGTCTTGCTCGCATAGGACTGGTGGGTTTTCTACAGCTGGATGCCCTTCCTAACACCAACCACATTTACAGTGTGGGACTGGGAGGTTTTTACCGTGTTGCCTACATGGCCACATTACAGCGTGGACTGTGTGTTTTTTTGTCGTGACACCTACACGATCTCATTTGTTTCGGCCTGGATGTTGTGGCACCAACATAACTTTACATTGAAAGGGGCGGTGTTGATGGGGGGGGGGGGGGGTATTTTGTTAGAGATGCCTACTGACTGTAGTAGGTTTTACTTTGTATTTAGGTAAGGCGGGTCTTCTCTATTACTGAGTACCGCCAAAGATCTCGGTCCAGTGACATTGTCTTGGAGAGGTGTAAGTGTGTGAGGTCGGAATTTATCAGGTCGTCCCAGGTTTTTCTGGGTCTGCCTACTCCGTGGTTACCGTCTATCTTTATTGCCCTGCACTCTTTTATATATATATAGAGAGAGAGAGAGGGAGAGAGTGAGAGAGAGAGAGAGGGAGAGTGAGAGAGCGGGGGGGGGGGACACTGATAGAGAGACGCACACACACTGAAGTTTTAATATAATGAATTAAACAAAACAATATATTTTTCTTCAAATGCTGTACATAATGAAAGGATAAAAAACAACAAAAAGGACATGTAAATATTTAGAATGAAGAAATATTTTAATATTGAAAACTTTGGAAATTTTATAAATACCTCCATACCCTACTAGCCCCTTCCTCAATAATAAACATTTTATATGGAGGCACATGGCTTAGTGGTTAGAGCATTGGGTTTGCAATCAAAAGGTTGTGAGTTCAATTCTCTGACCGGGTGATGTGTTGTTTCCTTGAGCAAGACACTTTATTTCACATTGCTCCAGTTTACTCAACTGTAGAAATGAGATGATAGGGACTGGGGTCCATATCATTCCACTGTAAAGTGGTCGTGGAAGTGCCACGGCAAAAAAGCATGCAGCACTCACTGTAAATGAGGTTGGTGTTAGGAAATGCATCCAGCTGTAGAAATCAAGCCAGAATCAGTTCCCGTCCCACCCTTGCAAGCAGGGAAAAGCGGACGTAAAATTATGATGATGATGATCCATTTTATGTCATAATTCTATGGTTACTTTCATTTGTCAATGTCAACAGTATCCTTGTCATCATCTTCACTGCCCAAGCTATTATCACCAATCTGATAATTCAATGTATTGTTGGAACAACAATGAAGATTTTCTTACAAGTGTACTCTACTTTGGTTGCCTTTCAATGGCATCCAAAAGACAAACTAGTTCATTTCTCTTTCTTCTTCTCAAGCACTGCTTTGAGAGATGAGATTTCAACAAAAAAAAGTTGATTGAGTGACATAACTATACTATTTATTTTTCATTTCTTGGCTGCTGAAGTAGGTTCCCTAGGGAGCCAACAGTTTCCATAACTCTGTTAAATAATTCTTAAATAAGCTGTGTACAAATTCTTAAGTCAGCTGTGTAAAATGTCATGTATATCTTAAAGAACATTAGTTTGGTTAGGTAGCTAAAAGAAAATGTTGTTCTCAAGCCAGGTGGCCTTTAGTCAAGGAAGCACTACTTTAGTGTTATAACATCTGGATTAGGTGTTTGATTTGTCAAACGTGAGCCTAGATACTTCTAGTAGTTCTTTACAGTTTAAAGCTTCTGACCAATATCACTGATCCCATTTTCAATTCCTAATGTTTATTTTATTTTTTAAGCATTCTTTATAAAACATCATAGCTTAAATAATGTATACAGTTAACCCTTTAACTATTTTCAGTTAAGTAGTAAACAATAAAATATTTAAACTGATTGACTGGCTTTAGAGTCTAAAGTCTAAGTATAAGTCTAAAGGCTGTCTCAAGCCAGGAAGATCGTCAGGCTGGTGCTGATCCCGGTTTTGTGGTGTTAAGCAACTAAGAATTGAGTTCAAGACTCCTCCCACCTCGGGACACGATGCCAGTCGATTGCAGGGTTAAACTCCCCATAAGTCCAACACTCTTACCACTAGATCGCACGCCTCCTTGCAGTGCTTCAGAGTGTAAGTGATATTTTAAAGAAAAGAGCTCTAGATTCTGAAAGGGTTAAACATTAAGAAAAGATTGATGAAAGTAAAGTAAAATTAAAAATGCTTCTTAAATAACAGATGCTGAATATAGTTTTCCTATGCTGTATATGCTCATTGCTATCAAATGATAACATGCTCTGATCATTATATAAACATTTCTCCTGAGATAGCTTCACTGATCAATCCCATATGCTTCAGGATCTTTGCTTCTCTCACTCCTCTTTTTATCTGCAAATGTTATCTCTTAGCATACACTTATAACTGTGCTGTAATTTAAGTTCTAAATATCTCTGTCCACAATTAAGTCTCTTTACTCCTTTCAATTTGTTAATATACTGAGAAGGGTGCATCTTATCATAAGCAACAGCTTTAATATTTTAGATTAAATAATATTTAATATTTGGAAATTTTGTTTTAGATTAAAATTTGATTTACATAAGAGAAAAGAGAGAAAGCATTCATTCATTCATAAAGTAAACTAACATGTGAAATCAAGTAACCCAATGAAAATATGTAAGAATGTTTACATACACCATATTTTTACATGTATAATATGAACATTTTAAAACTAAAATTAAGGGTGAAAAAAAGGAGGGGATCACATTATACACAAGTAAGCATTTTTATAAATTTTTACTGAGCTAAAAAATACTCATTTCCAATGGCAAGATTGTAAATATGTATTGATAGCAATTAGTATTGATATATCAGATTGTAAATATATGTTGATAGTAATTAGTATGACATTTTGGTAACTAAACAAAAAGGACCCAGTTCACACTGCAAAGTTGTCATGTTAGTGACATGACAAAAAGCAATCAGTCAACACTGTAAAGTGGTGGCATTTTGTTGACATGACAAAAAGCACCCAGTCCACACTGTAAAGTGGTCATGTTGATGACATGACAAAAAGCAGTCAGTCCACATTGTAAAGTGGTCATTTTGATACCATGACAAAAAGTACCCAGCCTACACTGTAAAGTAGTCATTTTGGTACCACGACCAAAAGCACCTAGCCCACACTGTAAAGTGGTTGTTTTGGTACAATAAAAAGCACCCAGTTCACACTGTAAAGTGGTCATTTTTGTACCATGACAAAAAGCACCCAGTCCACACTGTAAAGAGATTATGTTGGTGACATGACAAAAGCGCCCTGTCCACACTGTAAAGTGGTCATTTAATGCCACAATAAAAAGCACCCAGTCCACATTGTAAATGTGGTTAGTATTAGGAAGGGCATCCAGCCGTAGAAACCAAGCCAGAATCAGTTATCTATGAGCAAGACACAATCATCTGATCTGGCTTGTTTCAAATGGGACAACTCATTTAACCCATGCTAGCGTGGAAAACAGATGATAAACAGTGAAGATGATGATATTAGCTGTTTTGATCTCATTTAATTTTTTTATATCTGAGGGGGGAAGAGGATTATTTCCAACTGAAACACTCTCGTCATCTTAATATGATGGTATTGGTGAGAAGAGAGAGGTTTATAAACATAAAACATCCAGTCCAGACTGTAATGTGGTTGTTTTGGTACCATGATAAAAAGCACCCAGTCCACACAATATAGTAGTTGTGTTAGGAAGGGCATCCAGCCATAGAAACCAAGGCAGAAACAGTTCTGCATGAGCAAGACACAGTCATCTGATCTGGCTTGTCTCATGGGACAACTCGTCTAACCCATACTAGCATTGAAAATAGATGTTAAATGATGATGATGATAATGATGATGATGATGATGATTTGTTATTTGAGAATCAGGATAATTGAACACCATTTATCTCAAAGACAGAGAATTGGTAAAATAAATTAATAAAAAGGAAAGATTACATAAGATATGTCATGTTTTCATAACATTAAAGTTACAACTGATGTCTAACTACTGTTAAAATATATACTATTCCCCACTTGAATAATGGCGTGATAACTCTCATACTGTGAGTTAGTTGTTTGCTAAACATATATTCCTCTGTTGACACACAGTACCTAGATGAAACCGAAATGTCAACAAGGGATACAGATATAAAAATCTCACCAGGAGGATGACACATATGGTTTATTGTTGATGATTCTGATGAATCTGACTTTGAGGAACTTTTAACTTATCATACATTTTATAAAGTTTTATTTAAAGCAGTATATTATTTAAAGGTTACAACAATGTAAAATGGAAGGTAGATTTCAGAATAAATTGAAAGGAAACAAAGATGTTTTGTGTCACCTGTTATTTTATTTACATACCCTATGGAACAACCCATCTAACCCATGCATTATAAACGATGGTGATGATGATGATGATCCTAATATTTCAGGTCTAAAAACCCTTCCTCAGAAGTCTATAATAAGAAACTGGTTTGGAGTTTGTGCGATTGTTGTTGTTATCGGTTCAAAGTTTTATTTTTATTTATTTATTTATTATTTATTTATGTTTACAAAAGACAGCATTGTTGAAATAAATATAATTTTTTTCATTTATTGCAGTAACATAAAATAATAAGGTCAAACCAAGCAGAAAACCATATTAACTTAATTAACACCTAATTAATAAAAACACACTATGTGTTTTTATTAAGTTAGCATAATTCCCCCAAAATTCAAGAACTTCAAACAGGAAGTAGGATAAACCCGCTTCTACAAAAAAATGTTAAACATCCAATTATTTTACATTCAGGAAAAACTGAATAGTGAAATATATATGTGAGGCTGAGATTTTGATGGATAACATAGTACAACTTTACATAAAAATAATACAAAACTGTATAGACATGCATGTACACTGGGGTCATATTATACATGGTCCTGTAACTCCTGAGGGAGTCGTAGGTGGTGCCGTATCAACAAACAGTATTTTTAAGACTTTTTTCTTTTTTTTTAAACCTGATATACGGCATTTTGAAGGCATTTTGAAACCTAGCGGAGCCCATTTCCTCTCCATGTTTGAATACAAGATAAAGAGTGACAGAATAGAAGTCAGAAAAAGATATAGAGGAAGAATCGACCCCAGTACTTAACTGGTGATTTTTTATCAACCTTGAATGGATGAAATACAAAGTTGACCTCAGCTAGATTTGAAATCAAAGAGCAGAGAGCTAGATTGAATACTGCAATGCAATCTGTCCAATGTTCTAATGAGTCTGCCAATTCACCACCTAGTCATATTATACAAAAGGATATAATTTATTACTATTATTTAGCTTCAGAAACAGGGATGTTATACTGAAGACATATTATACACAAAAAAGTATAATGAGAATCGGCTGAATATATCATAGGCTGATTATGAAGGAGTGATGCTAGAGCTGTAAAATATTGTATGTATTAATTTCAAATTTTTTGTTAATAACTACATTGTTTCTGTCTAGGGATTATGTTGAAAAATAAATCTCATTTGGTCATTCCATGAGAGTATCTTGGTCACCCTATGAAAGAATGATGCTAGGGCTGAGAAATCTTGCATACATTAATTTCAACTTTTCTTATTAATAACTACATTGTTTCTTTCCAGGGACTATGTTGAAAAATAAACCTCATTTGGTCATTCCATCAGAGTATCTTGGTCATAGGCTGACTATGAAGGAATGATGCTAGTGCTGTGAAATCTTGCATGCATTAATTTCAACTCTTCTTATTAATAATTACTTAGTTTCTTTCTAGGAACTATGTTGAAAAATAAACCTCATTTTTTCATTCCACAAGGGTATCTTCATCAGCCTATAAACTTTTCAGCCAACCCTCGTATGTTTATGTATGCAATTTATTTTAACCACAATTCTCTTATATCTTTGAACACCAGATCATTCATTAAGATATTGTAGGAAAAAAGGTGCAACACAACCCACTCTACCCTATTTTCTTTCTCATTATATCATAGGTTGCAATAAACTTGCAGCATAGAGAAAAAAAAAGATTTATACTTACTGATGGTACAACTCTACTTTCACCAAAATAGAAATAGCTTTGAATATGTTGTCTTCTGGCTGTCAACTCATATTTTTTCTGTAAAGTCATTAAAATATAAAGTGTTAGAAGATATAGGGAAAACACTTAAAATGAAAACCACGAAGAGAAGTAGTAATGGTTTAGCCTTTTAGCATTTACATTACTCTATATTTACTATTATATTTACCTTACATAATTATCTCACATAATATCGAATCTATGAGATTTTGATATTATTTATTTTGAGAACAGTACCTTAACATTGGTATGAACAGCTCGTTACAGTCGGTTTGAACAGAAAGAGGTGCAAGAATTCTGGCCGGATATGGCCAGTTTAAATGCTAAAGGGTTAAGAGAGAGACGTAGCTAACAATGAAGTTTGTAATGAGTAGAGTCAGCTTTTACTGATACTTCAATATATATATATATTCTATGAAAAATGAAATATATATATAATATATATGTGAGAAGTGTTATATTATATTTAAAAAATGGTAGGATAATTGAAGAACTGCAAAGGCTGGAGAAGAATGTATATAGTATATATGATGTATTGAATATATATTATAAATTTTATTGATGTCTAAGAGAGCAGTTTGGGACATACAGTATGTCTCAAGTCCGGAGACTCATCAGGCCAGTGCTTATCCCAATTTCCATGGTGTTAAGCAACTGAGAGTTCAAGACTCCCTCTTGGACAGGACAGAGTTAAACCTCCAACTATTACTGGTACTCATTTTCTGCTGAGTATACTGGAACAACGTGAAATGAATTCTTTTGCTCAAGATACAACACACAACACACAACCCAGTCTGGGAATCTTATGATCATAAGTCCAACACACTTAACCACTCCGCCATTTTACTGAACCTACTAATGACTTTTTTTTACCAATTTCTGACCATTTTGAAGGCCATTTTGAAGGCCACAATAGAAATTTTGCTTCCAAAGTCAACTGGTAATATTCACCTCCAAAGTGAAACTGTTGTAATTTTCACTTCCAAATGAAAATGTTGTAATATTCACCTCTAAAGTGAAACCAGTATAATATTTCCCTCCAAAATAAAACCATTGTAATTTTCACTTCCAAAGTAAAACCAGTGTAATATTCACCTCCAGGGCAAAAATAATTTTGTGTCTTATTCACATAGGATTTGAAGTTGATGAAAATCGGCAAAATATTTTACCATAAAATTTTTTGCCACATATTTCTCAACACACATATGGTGAGTTTAAAGATTCAAAACTGACAAGAAACATTATACATCCTCACACCAAACTATAAAACCATCCAGATGAATTTAAAATAAGTATTAAGGACTCTTCTCACATTTCCTTGAATGGTTAACAGTTTAAAGGGCATCCAAATATAAATTAAATGTTTCAATATGCCAAATGTGTTGAGTTGCAAAACATCCAACTCATGTTAGCATTCTTTGTAAACTGGTTGCTTAATATATTACAAAATATTTCACCCTTAAATGCCAGAATGGGAATATGAGAGTCAGCTGAAAACTTCAAAGGCTGATCAAGATACTCTCATGGAATAACCAAATGAAGTTCATTTTTCAACATATTTCCTGGAAAGAAACAAATGCAGTTAAAACAATAGCTTCATCACATGATTTCTCTACACACCTTCTTTGCCCAAGCACGCCTTCCAGCGGGTCCTGTCAAAAGCAACCATCCCCAAGTGAGACTTTTTATAATTACAGCAATTACTAGCATTAATTAAAACTTGTTTACTCTTTATCCTGCCATTTAACACACTTTAATAAGAAGAGTTGAAATTAATGCATGCATGATTTCACAGCTCTAGCATCACTCCTTCATAGTCAGCCTATGAATTTTTCAGCCTACTCTGGTAAACTTATAAATCAATTAACGTCCATTTTTTTCCACACTAGCATGAGTTAGACGAGTTGTCTTATTGTGAGACAAGTCCGATCAGGTGATCATGTCTTGCTTACACAGAACAGTTTCTAGCTTGGTTGCAATGGCTGGATGCATCAACCAAGGAAATATACAATAAAATAAAATAAATACAGGATAAAAATAAAATAGAAAAAAAAACACAGTCCAAATTGAGTCAAAAATTAATTAAACAGTTTCTCACCCAACAAAAACAAACCAACAGATATTTAAAACAGACTTGCAAAAGCAGTAAAAAAAATTGAAGAAAATTGATAAAACACTTCCTCATAGACATTCCAAATGCAAGTAAAGAGAAGAATAAATATAAAGCAAAGAGAAAAAAATATTAATTACTTAAACTTGAGTGATTTAGGTTAACATTTTATTAAATAACAACAAAATACCATCCATTCTCTGTTCAAGCAATCGGCTCAGTAATGAATAGACTTCACTGGCAGACATACAACATTTAAATGGGAAATGCATATTTACAGATTTACAGTAAAAATTCAACACTTTCCCAACACAAAATTCAATATTTTAAATGTGTTTTACAATATATATCAGTTATCAGTAACTACCAGTTTTTTGGGGAGAAAGATTATTTAGACCCTTCTATTTCATTCACTTCAATTTATTTTATTTTCAAGCTTATCTATTTTTTCCCACATCCCTCTCTCTCACCACCTACCATCCTATAAGTATCTTTATTCTTACAGATTGAAAATCTATTAGTCCACTCCATTTTGGAATATTACAAATGATACTCTGCTAGACATGCTACACCAGATAGTTTGTACCCTTTTAAAATATTCTACATATATTTTTAATGCATCTCACCACTGTCACTGCCACCACCATCACAGCAGCTAAACTGACAATTCTATATCCTCAATATCATGCTGATAGGTTAGACAGGTCTGTGCTTCTTGACCCAGTGTCTGTTCCTCTGTAATCTACTCATTTAAAACATATCTACTCCAAAATCTTCTCTGGCCTAACTCTAATATCTTATGTTTGCCACTACTATTGCAAAGTACAAGGGTCAGGTGAAAAATTCATATGTTGGCTATGAAGGAATGCTGTTAGAGCTGTGAAATCTAGCATGTATTAATTTCAACTCTTCTTATTAATAACTGCATTGTTTCTTTCCAGGGACTATGTTGAAAAATAACCCTCATATGGTCATTCCATGAGAGTATCTTGGTCAACCTATGAACTTTTTAGTTGACCCTCGTATATTATAAACATGCACAATTGATTCACATTGTATATTTATTCGAAGGGCAGTGGAGTGACAGAGTCGTTAGAGTGTCTGACAAATGCTTAGCAGTATTTGTTTCAGCTCAAAATCCCACCAGAGTCAACTTTGCCTTTCATCCTTCCAAAATCCATAAAATTAAGTACCAGTCAAGAATTAGAGTCATTATAATATGTTTTCCATTCCCCAAAAATTGGTGGCCTTGTGCCAAAATTAGAAACCCTTATATACCTATGTCATAAATTAATTTATTTTTTATATACTGGCTTATGTTTTTGATACATTTATGATACTCATCATTGCATTGTATGTCTTTGAAATTCACATTAAATACCCACTACATCATACTAAACTTGTTTTCTTTACTTGTTGACCAATGCCCAAGTTTATCACATATTAGATTCACTATCAACACACACAATTAACCAACATACATCAGCCATTTGCATTATGCTCATACTACCATAGTAATTTCTTCTGCATTCATTTGCCAGAGCCTATGATGTTTAATCACCTCCTCAAACATTCTCATATGTTAACATATCCAGCAGACTAGATTCAAGTAATTTTCCTTTAGTCACTGCATTCACACATGACATAACACTTTGATATTTGAATACAATATTTCTGAAGTGTGGTGGTGGTTGGGGGTCATATAAATGAAGATATATATGTTCCAGATGCTGGAACATCCTATTCTTCTCTGTAACTGTGAAATTTAGTCTCTACACCAGCATTTCTCAACCTTTTTACCCTTGCAGAACCATTGAAATAGTTTTCATGTCTCAGGTAACCTCTGCATTATTATCATATCTTTAATCCTAGTAACCTTATCTACAATATTATCCAACTAGCCTAGTAGAGCCCTAAGAAACAGAAAATTTCTTTAGAACAAGAACAAAAATTAGACTAAATACCTAAGAGGTATGTCGGCTGGAAAACATTAAGTTATGACACATAGGGTTTTTTTCAAGACCCCTAAGTTACCTCCAACTGAATATTGAAGACACAGTGATAACTATTTATTTGTTGATATTTTACAGCCATACTTATTAATAAATAAGACAATTTGAATTACAGAAGTACTTAATTAATGATAAATAGACAACGCCATGTGTATCCCACTGTTTTTAGAATAGATACATTATATTCCTGACTAAAAGGGTTAGCAAAACATACTGTCCAGTAGTAAGAAACTCTTAAGGGAGCTGGACAGCAGAAGGTTTTCAGGGAAGAGACCCTGCTCAAGCAAGTGTTAGGGCATGGAAAAATGGATATAAACAAACAAAATAAATGAGTGATGAATGTATGGTAAAATCATAGAATAAGGAAAGGATGAAATGAATGTTAAGATAAAAGGGATCACAAGGAGGAAAAATGGACTAAGCTGAAATAAAATACAACTCTTGGATTACAATGAATAGAGAAATGAAGACAGTATAGTAAATAGTAAAATTAGTAATAAGATTATTGTGCTTGTGAGATAAGGTGAATAAAATTATGGAATTACTTCCCATAAGTAGAGTGACAGGATAACTTTGAGGTAAAGGAAAATAGTCAGGTGAATATATTATTGTGTATTAACTAGTAGTGAACTAAAATTAAATAAGTCAGTCAAAATGTAAGATGATTTAACCCTTTAGCATTTAAATTACTTTATATTTACTATTATATTTTCACGGTAAAGGCTTTACCTCACATAATATTGAATCTATGAGATTTTGATATTATTTATTTTGAGAACAATACTTTAATATCAGTATGAGCAGCTGGTAAGAGAATTGTGGCCAAATATAGCCAGTTTAAATGCTAAAGGGTTAAATGAAACTTGAAATGAAGAATAAATAAATAAATTCTATACTCACAAATAATATAATGTCTGGTGATGTTTTGCCAACATACATGAAAAATACTTCTTCACGATGACGCTGCTCAATCTCAGTAAATTTACCCTCACTGCTTATTTGGTTAAGGGGTTCCCTAAACAAAAACACATAAAGTTTTCAGGGAATTGGAGATTATTCTTTTAAGCAGATGTTGAATAAATAATTCAAAACTATAAACAGAATCAGCTTAAAATCTTTGATGATCAAATAACAGACATGATGCCTACTACATCATTGGAATAGTGATAAAGACTTTCATATTGATGTTGTAACTGTAGGACAGGTCAGTAAATGAATTAAAGAAAAGAATATATAACAATATCCAGTTGACTTTGGTAGGTTGTCAGAATTGGTATAGCATTGGACACCATGCTTCACAGCATAGAGTCACGTCCCTTTGTTCTGAGTTCAAACCCCACCAAAATTTGCTTTGCCTTTCATCCTTACGGGGTTGATAAAATAAAGTACCAGTAACACACACTGGGGTCGATTTAATCGACTTTCCACTCCCCAAAATTGCTGGCCTTGTGCCTAAATCAGAAACCATTATTATTATATTAATAATACTGAGACTCACTGAAGAGATGACAAAGGAGCATGATGAGTGGAGAAATACCATGCTGAGAAGGACCCATCCAACCCATGCAAGTGTGGAAAAACAGCCATGTAAACAATGATGATGACTGTATATATGAGTTAACATAGCACTTCATATAAGAGCATTCTAACACAAAAACCTGCAGACATACAAAAACTGGATGAACACATAAAGACACTGATGCATGCTTACTCAATCAGTCTAATAACACCAAGGTGTTAATATATGAAGCCCAAGTTATTTCTAGAGTCAAATGAAGTAAATACAATATAGAAATATTAGAAGGCAAGCAAATTCAAGCAATGATAAATCAGCCACAACAGCTACTAACAAGAGAAAAACTGCTTTGTTTAATTACATATGATGACCAACATCTACTATTGAAAAAAAAATGGAAATTTGTGAATGGAGCAAATCATAAATAAATTGTTCAAGAGGATGTCAAAATTTTATGTTTTTAAAATACCGAAACAATACTAAAATTCAATATTGTAGTATTGTTATAACTATATAACAATGTAATATAATTGTTTCTACTTTTGGCACAAGGCCAGCAATTACTCAGTGTATTACTGGTACTTTATTGAAGGATGAAAGGCAAAGTTAACCTCGGCGGGATTTGAACTCAGAATGGCAAGGGACGTAACTCTATGCCTCAAAGCATGGCGTCCGACCCTCTACCGATACTGCCATATAATAATTAACAAATAAAGGAAGTTAATAACTGAAGTAATGATAGTTTATAGGTTCAATGTTGTAAAATTTAAATACTCATTGTCATACAAATATTTACATTTCAGTTCAAAGAGAGAGAGGGAGAGAGTAAGTGTGCATGTGTGTCTGTGTGTACATCTGTGTGTGCATGTTTATGTGTGTCTCTGTGTGTAAGTGTGTACATGTGTGTGTGTATGTGCATGTGTGTGTGTGAATACATTCCTGTATTAACAACTGATATTTCCTGCTCACCAATCCAATCAATATTCTAAACCAATATTATTCCATCGACACCATTTTCAACTATGACAAATAAATATGCAAGAGCTACAAGACAAGAGAACTGTGGGTAGACTTCTTAGTGTCAGCTTCAATTACAAATTGTGGTTAGACTTCTTAGTGTCAGCTTCCATTTTTACAAATTGTGGGTAGGTTTGTTTGTGTCAGCTTCCATTTTTACAAGAAAAAAATCCAAAGTGAGAGATAAAACAATGGAAGTATATTCAAGAATAATTATTGCCAGCAGATTTGTTTGTGGAAAAAATGTGAGCTTTGCTATTATATAATTTTATGTGCATTGTTTATTTCAATACATTGTTTATTTCAATACATGTAGATAAAAAAAGTTTTTTTAATATTTTAAATGTTAAAAAATAAAAATTTGATTTTTTTTTTTTAATCAAATTTCATAGCTTGAATTTATGTAATTCACACAAGTTGGTTTAAAATTCCAAAAATTATGTAAAAATCCATTTTTCACAGTTCTTTATTTGAAATGGTATATCATCTAAAAGTAATCAGAGTAGAGAGAAGTTATGATCACAGTATCAAATCCTTGGTCAAGTCACTCAACTATCTATACACATCAATTTCCACATGGTGGTAACATAAAATGCACCCAGTACACTCCATAAAGTGGTTGGTGATAGGAAGGGCATCAAGCCTTAGAAAACCTGCCAAACAAAGAGTCAAGAGGACCTTTCAGTTGTGTCAAAGATATGACCACCTCCCTAGTGCTGGTATTATGATAAAATGTACCCAGTGCACCTTGTAAAGTGCTGGAACATATGTAACCAAGATGTGGTTCCTAGCTTGGCTGGAGGCCAGAGGCTTGCAGTAAGTACTGATATGGTCTGTGTTGACCTAGCCCTTGCTAGCAAGGAAAACAGATGTTAAATTATGATGATGACAACATTAACCCTTTAGCATTTAAACCAGCCATATCTGGCCAGAATTGGCCTCTTTCTATTTAAACCAGCCATAATTGGCTGCTCATACTTATGTTATGGTATTGTTCTCAAATTAAATAGTATCAAAATCTTATAGATTTGATATTATGTGAGATAATTATGTGTGGTAAAGCCTTTACCATGAAAATATAATAGTAAATATAGAGTAATGTAAATGCTAATGGGTTAAAACTGTTAAATTAACTTCCAAATTGAAAACAAAAGAGTGTAAAAAAATGTTCAACTATTACAAGTACTATTGTGTATATAAAGAAAACTGCAACAACATTCATTGTACACCCACATTTTTTACTGTTCTACACCATTGTCCTCAAATATTTTGTTCTCTAATCAAGATTTACCCCGGAAACTGTAATTCAAGAATTATTTCCGTAACATTCAAAATTCACATGCTACAATAATAATAATGTCTTACTTTGGTATAAGGGTGAAATTGTGCAATCTAAAACAAGGAGGGATTAAATATGCATCAACTAGGCAGTGAAACTAAATAACAAACTTCATTCCTCATTCCCAACTTAAATACTGACATATGCAAGCATGAAAAAGTGAATGTAAAAATAATGATGATGATGATGATGACTATGGAATAGTTGAACATGTTTTGTCATATATATGCTCTCGAGCTGCGGTCCCCAACCACCAAGTTGTAGACCAGTACCGGGCCATGAACCATTTGGTACTGAGCTGCACAGAAACAATAAAAACTTTTTTTCCATTTTATTGACTATTGTGGTCTACTTTGAGTTGACTTGATGGAAAAGAAAATGTAAATAGGATGATGATGATAATTATCATCATCATTGTTTAACGTCCATCTTCCACACTAGCATGAATGTAGAAAGTCAGTATGTTTGGAATGCGGCAAGTGAAGTTTGAAATAGAAATAGAAGATTTACTGTAATATTTTGACTAAATAATACATTATTAGATTATAATATTTAGTCAAAATATTATGTTGAAGTTTCCACTACTGGAATTTCTTTTCTAGCACTTCCACAGATTCAGCTATAAGAATCAGGTTGTCAGAATACAGAAGGTCCCATGGACAGCCAATCTTAAATTTCTATGTTATGGCCTAGAGAAATATGATAAGCAGGAGTGGGCTGAAGATTGAGCCCTGATGAATACCTATCTGCACATAAATTCTTTGCTAAACTCATTATCTAGTCTTACTTTAATTACAGTTCTTTTGTATATGGTTTGCACTGCTCCTAAAAGCTATTCATCTACACCTAGTTTCCTTCAGAACACACACACATACACCGCATAGCTCCTAGGATTAAGCAGACCAGTCATATAAGGAAAGTAGAGAGGTTATCTTTTTTTATTTTCTGGTCTTTTACAGAAGGAAAAATAATCTACACATGTATGTATGTGCCCATAACTCCTAGTGGAATTGTAGGGGCACCGTGGTGGCATACAGCATTTCTTGTGTATTTTAAACCTGACAGAGGCCATCCCTCTCCAGGTCTGAACACAGCAAATTTCTTCCAGAAAAGGATAGAGTGAGAGGAAGGAAGTGAGAAAGATATATAGAGGAAGGATCAACCTCGAATGGATGAAAGGCAAAGTTGACCTCAATAGGATTTGAACTGAGAGAGCAGAGACCTGAAACAAATACTGCAAAACATTCAATCTGACGTTCATACATATGTAGACCCATAGAATGAACCACAGTCAGTTTTGATGATGAGCATGCCAGTTGTTTGATAAACAAAACAGCATTCTCATGAAATTAATTTGCAAGTGGTTGAGTATTCCAGAAACACATGTACCCTTAATGTAATTTTCAGGGAGATGCAGCATGACACAGTATCTGAGATGGCTGTCCTTCCCCTCAAATTGTAGGAACAGTCCATTCAACGACCTTCCAAACATTTACTGTAAACCAATTTTACTCACAGGGCTTGCTCGACATAAGGCGATGATAAATGACATTTGTCCAAGATAACAAGATTTTATGATTACAAAGCAAACTTCTTGGTCATTCAGCCTTGCTAAACACAAACAAATATTATATATACATCACAATGACAAAGGGCTGCAATCATTCATGACATATCATGCTGAAGATGAACTGCCTGCTTATATGAACAAGCATTGTGATATAAACATTAAACTTGCGATAGTGTTGAAGGCTGGAAACTATATCTATATTTGCTACATTTGGGTCTCCTTCCCAATATGTCCATCTCATGTTTCCATCAGCTTTGATCCCTCTAATCTTTTTCACACACACAAACATAAATATTTACACACACACATGCACATACACATATACAAACATAAATACATACATATTTACACACACAAACATAAATATATACATATTTATGCACACATACAAACATAAATACATACATATATACATGCACACACGCACATACAAATATAAATACATACATATTTACACACACACACACATACAAACATAAATACATGGATATTTACATACACATACAAAAAGGAAGAAAAAATGCCAAACTGATAACGACAACAATAGCACAAACTGCAACCCAGTTTCTTATTATAAACGAAGGGTTTTAGACCCAAAATATTAGGACAGGTAAATGATGATGATGTGACACACCAACATTTTTGTTACCTTCAATGTATTCTGTAATCTAGCATTCATTTTACATTGTCGTATCCTTCAAATAACATACATATACAGACACGTTTTTTTCTAAGGTCCCTCTCAATATAGAGTGACTATGTATTAGCACCTAGAAAGTTCTTTCCCAGATTGCAGTCCAATACAGTGAGTCTATCCTCTCTATGACACCAACCTAGTTCAATGGAAAGGACTGATAAAACAAAGTGTAGTCTTCATGTAAACAGAATCAATGAACAAGATTGCATATCGATTGTGATGGGGGGAAAAAAAGAATCATTTAGAAAATAAGATTACTGAAATATGTATGAGATACAGATAAATATTACCAGTAATTACAAGCAAGAATATTTATTAAAATCATTTAAGTTTAATATATTTGCTAGCATACTAATATGTATTTAGTTCCTTAGTATTTATTCCAGTGATATTAGTACTGGAAATATATTTCATATGTTTTCAGAGATGTCCGCTATGGGGATCAAGGGATCAAAATATAATACATATCCAGGAAAATCTGGCTAGACCTAGCTGTTTTGTCTACAAAGAAAATAGTGGAAAAAAATAGTTTGTACTAAACTTAATTGAAGGGAATTAATTATTTCCGTCTAAACAAATAGCTTCCCTTTATAAAAAGGAATATTACCATATATATATATATATATATAAATTAGAGATAAGAGGGATCAGATGTTGTTTACTCGAGAGAAGGCTACGTTGGTATGGACACGTGATGCGCATGAAAGTCGATAGCTGTATAACAAAGTGCAGGGCAATAAAGATAGACGGTAGCCACGGAATAGGCAGACCTAGAAAAACCTGGGACGAGCTGATAAACTCCGACCTCACACACTTACACCTCTCCAAGACAATGTCACTGGACCGAGACCTTTGGCGGTACTCAGTAACAGAGAAGACCCGCCTTGCCAGTAGGCATCTCTAACAAAATACACCCCGTCCCACCACCACCACCCCCACCCCATCCACACCACCCCGTCCTATGTAAAGTTATGTTGGTGCCGCGCCATCCGGGCCGAAACAAATGAGATCGTGTAGGTGTCACGACAAAAAAACACACAGTCCACGCTGTAATGTGGCCGTGTAGGCAACACGGTAAAAACCTCCCAGACCCACACTGTAAATGTGGTTGGTGTTAGGAAGGGCATCCAACTGTAGAAAACCTGCCAGACAGTCCTATGCGAGCAAGACAATCACTCTTGCCTCAAGTGGGACTACCCCCGTCCAAACCCATGCAAGCGTGGAACACGGACGTTAAACGTTGATGATGATGATGATGATGATATATATTCCTGACCCTTTTCCTATATATATATATATATGAAAAGATTCAGGACCCCGACGGCTGAGCTCCAGCCGTTTCGACAGCTAGATCCGAACTCAGTGTGCTGAATCTTTTCATATTATCTACTCTACTACCCCAAGTATTGAGTACTCTGGTGTGTTATGGTCCACCTGGTATCTTACCATACCCTCTTTGTTATATATATATATTCGAATATAAGTCGACCCATATTTCATGTTTAAGGAATGAGCAAAAATCCCAACCCCATTTATAAACCGAGGCAGTAAATCAACACATTGTTTAGATTGTATATATAATCTGACACCCCCTCCACACATACACCATTTTACCATCAATTCTTTTGTCACAAATTCCTCGATTTATATTCAAATATATACAGTAATTCTATTTAATAATGGTTTTTCAATCACCTATCATTATATATTTACATAATACTTACATCTGAGCTTTGAGGGCAAATTTTATAATATCCTCTTTTGTTCTATCTCCTCTATGAGTATATATGTCTTCACCTTTCACACTGAAAATAGAAAAAAAAAAGATCAGAAGATATTTTTTTTTAATCACAAATTGACTAGAAAAAGTTATTAAAAATATTACATTCTATTTTATTTTATTAAAATACCAACATCTGTTTTGAGTGGGGTTTTAGGGTTGTTCTTTTTTACATAACACTGCCTAACATTGGATGATATATTTGCAAATATGAATACATGAATTTTAACAACAAAAGTGTCTTTTCTTTATAACTGAATGCCATCTTAATTCAAATTATTTATTCATGTAGTAGAAATGGTTGTTATTTTCAACTATATTAACTAAAGTAAGCTGAGAGAAACCCATGTCCAAGGGCACAGCAGAGTGGCTTTAGATTAATCTGAACTCTGAATTGAAACTGACAATAAAATAGATTTTAAGAAAATATCAGATAAAATAATAGATACTCTTTTACGTGTTGCCAGAGCCATGCTGGGGCACCACCATTTTCTCTAAGTAGTCGACCAGCCACTGGATGCTGAAACCCGAAGCTATAAAGATTTGCTTCAAACACCAGTGTTTCTCTTCAAGTACTCAGTACACTCTATAAAGTGGTTGGTGTTAGGAAGGGCAGTCAGCCATAGAAACAGTGGCAAAAATGGAATGCATGAGTGAGATGTGGTCCACTGACTTGTCTAGTCTCAAACTGTAATGACCCATCCATGGAAAGCAGACATAAAATGATGATAATGATCACTGGAACCTCAATAAAGTAAGTACCAGTAGAAGTAGTTTCAAACAACTATACTAACAGACCCTAATGAAAAATATTTTAGTCCTAGTTAAAAAAATTATTTTTTGAGAAATGATTTCTACATTAGCAGAAAACATCAAATTCGTAAAGGAGTGACACAGTCAATTAAACGTATATAGTACATCAGGCATGTCTAACATGCGGCCCTTTACAAGTAAACCTGCGGCCCGCACAAAGGTTTTTACAGCATGAGCATGTTTTATCTTCATAATATAAAATAAAAAAATTTGTTGTGATGTACGCAATTAGTTGTCGTGTGTGGTCTTCAGACAACATATATGTGATCCATGTGGCCCTTGGGGTACCCTCGGTTTGACATGGGGTACCCTCGGTTTGACATGCCTGTAGTACATAACTGGGAATTATTTCATCAATCCTAGGATTTTATCAATCCTTTTCAAAGCAGTCAACCTTGACAAAACTCAATACTGAAAAGCATTTCATCCATCCATACCAAATTCACTGCAAAAAGTCTGACAAACTCCAATCAATGAAGTGCAAAGTCTTCAAAACTATGGTCGAAACCACCTTACTATGTGGTTCAGAATCCTGGACTCACAGTTTCACTCACTCTAGGAGACTTGATGGTTCCTACACCAAGATGTTATATGTGGTGTTCAATATTTCGCAGCAAAGTCATACTACCAACAAAGTTCTTTATGGTAATCTGCCACAAGTTTCATTGAAAGCTTGATCCTGTCATTTGGTTTCCTGCCATGATGAACCTGCAGGGAAACTGATTCTCTGGTTACCAGATGTAAAGTGCCAAGTAGGCCGTCCAAATATAACAATAAAGACCCTGTTGATGAGGGACACTGGCCTCACTGGACGGGATATTCTTGCTTGTAATGAGAGGTTGGGAAGTCTGGAACATTGTGCATGCTCCACTTTCGATAGAGAGATAACTCAAGAAGTAACAACCATGATTGGAAAACAGAACGACCAGGTTGGCATAGAAATATTTGTATAGTGAAATGGCGTGAAGGAATTTTATTAGAACTTCTCAATATCCCATCTAATCCACAGTTGTATTTAGTCATCATCATCATCACTGTTTAACATCCATTTTCTACGCTAGCATGGGTTAGATGGGTTGTCCCATTGTGTGACAAGTCAGATTAGATAACTGTGTCTTGCTCACACAACTGTTTGTCTTCATTTCTACAGCTGGATGCCCTTCCTAATGCCAACCACATTTACAGTGTGGATTGGGTGCCTTTTGTTGTGACACCAAAACAATCACTTTACAGGATGGACAGGGTGCCTTTATCATGGCACCAAAACAACCACTTTACAGTGTGGACTGGGCAGTGTACATGTAAAACCAGTGTACATATTAAACCATGAGATAAAGCTACAGGACTATTAACTACATAGTCATGAGCCATTATACTATATTACTATATAAAGTATATACCAGTCTCTCAAGCTGGCAATAGATACTATACTTACTTAAATGGTTAATAGCAAGAACAACATAATGAGTTAACTATTTGCACCAACAGTATGAAAATATATTCAAATTTTCAAAAACGTTGGCACTCATACTAAGAATATTTCATTATTTGGAATTGAAACGGTGGATTGGCAGTATCGGTAGAGGGTCGGACGCCATGCTTTCCAGCATAGTTACTTCCCTTTACGATCTGAGTTCAAATCCCGCCAAGGTTGACTTTGCCTTTCATCCTTACGGGGTCGATAAAATAAAGTACCAGTAATACACTGGGTAATTGCTGGCCTTTGTGCCTAAAGTAGAAACAATTATTTAGAATTGAAATAGAAGCTTCGCTGTAACATTGACTACATAATATAGTCTAATAATGGGGCATATAAACCCACTGAATGGAAAAAGATGGGTATCAGCACACATCCCAAGAGAATCAGAATGATGCAAGGGTTGTGTGTAGAGACTGTGTATATATTATATATTTATGTGTATGTATGTATGTATGTGATTTCATTTGCTTCACTTACAATTTTATTGTTGGGAATCCTTTGACACCAAACATGTTGGCCACAACTGAATATTTGGTACAGTCTACCTTTGCAACTTTGATGGAAGTACGGCGCAACTGCAAATATACTTGATTGTAGATAGGTTCTAATCTCTGGCAATGACCACACCATGGGGCATAGAACTGAAATTAATAAACATTTTATAACAGTAAAAAAAAAACTCCACATTCATTAATTATGAAATAAAACAAGACATACATAGAGTATATACATGATACATCATATATAAATAAATATACACACATATATGTGTGTATACATGTATATATATATGTGTGTATACATGTATATATATATGGGTGTATATATATATATATATATATATATATATAATTCAAATTAAAAGATATATGTATAGCGGGAGAGAGAAAGAGCCATATGTGTGACTTTTGGGCCACCCTATATAGGTGTGTGTAGCTGTGTTTATACATAAACCAATCAAAAAAGCATAACTTAGCAATTCAACAAGTAAATATGTGCGTTATTTCCTTGTCTTTTAACATTTTAACCCTTTAGCATTTAAACCGGCAATATCCGGCCAGAATTCTCTCATCTCTTTCTGATCAAACTGACGTTAAGGTATTGTTCTCAAAATAAATAATATTAAAATCTCATAACTTCAAGATTATGTGAAATAATTGAGATAAAGCCTGTATTGTGAAAATACAATAGTAAATATAGAGTAATGTAAATACTAAAGGTTTAAAGCATTTTTAGAATATTTGTGCCTGTTCATTACAAATTCACAAGGATTAGTATAGTTAATGTTTCATATTTGAAAAGAGTGTATTAGCCCTGAAATATTATGTTGAAATATACTGGTTAAGAAAAACATTACTTTGTTTTGTTTTATTTGTCATTATGCCCATTATATATTTCTACTGCATTCTACCAGTTTTCTGAAATACTTATCTGACTATTAAGTATTTCTCTCTTTCATATGCATGCACTCACACAGACTTAAATGTCTTCAATTTCTCTAAGTAATGTATATATATACTATTAAAATAAATAACTTTTGACCCCTTTAAGACTGCTACGTTTATTTCTACAGTGTTATATTATACAAAAATATAAATTATATGCTCCAATATTTCACAGTTCTAATCAAGTTCTAATCGATATATTAACCCTTTCATGACTGTAATTCTAATGAAATAGTGTTTCAATTAATTAATGAAGAATGTTTAGGGATTTATTAAAATGATTAAATAATTTCATTATACTAAGATCGTAACTTAATGTAAGGTTCTTCTCATATAAAATTGTGTTGGAAGATTTTAATATAAATTGGAAACCTTCAAAATGGGTGATTATATTTCATAGAACCAGAGCTCGTTTTGGCCAGATTGGTAACAAAAGGCTTAAAGATATGCAGTTTCGCTTTGTCAAGTTGCTTACTAAATCTGCAGAATTTAATAATTAGCAGATTTACTAAGAAAACCTTTGAAAACTTATTAAAACATTGTACTGTTATTTATAAAACACACATGAATTTTATTTACTACAAGGGTACTTTAAAAAATTAATTCTTACCTCTACTAGCCATAATCCTTCTTTCCGTTGTTCCAAAAATCTAAAATAAAATATTTAAAATTCCAAAATTAATTTTTTATGCAATTTGCAACAGTAGTATAATAATTACCTTTCATAATTATTTTATATATGAATAATGGCATTAGAATAATGAGATTAGCTTATTTATTCATCGATAGATTTAATACATATTAATCTTTTCATGAACTACAATGACTCATCATGCTCACAATTATCTTTAGTCATCATAGTGTTATGTGAATGGATAAAGAATCTCTCTTCTCTTCTACATAGAATATTACTCTAGACAGATATATTTTCCATATCTAAATAAACTAAGATTCATTACATACACACAGTCTGGAAAACAAACACACACACACACCAACACACAGAACATCTTTCTAGTAAAATGTTCAACCTTACATCCACATTCAAATAAAGTCATAATTATCAATATTACTAACATTTTATTGTGTTGTTGGTTACTCTAGTTTAGTTATGATCAAGCAGACATACGATCAAAGGTACTCCACACAAGACCATCATTCTATCTTTTTTATAAAACAAATGTAAGCAAGATTACATTATCTTGTATCTAAAGTTTGTCTCGAGCCTGGAGACTCATCAGGACAGTGTTTATTTTGATTTTCATGGCGTGAAGCAACAGAGAGTACAAGACTTCCCCCTAGACAGGACACTAGTCCATCGCAAGGTAAAAGCCCCAGCTATTGCTGGTACTAGTTTTCAACTGAGTATACTGGAGCAACATGAAATGAAGTGTTTTGCTCAAGAACACAACACACAACCTAGTCCAAGAATCAAACTCACAACATTATGCTTGCAAGTCCAACACCCATAGCACTAGGCCACACACCTCCACATTATTGTATGTGTCCTACCTATTTTAAGCTGTTAGGGTTAATTTGAAGGCTACTAAGCTGTTATTTTCAGCAGAGAAAAAGACAAGAAGGAAAAAATAAAATTCAAGCAGAGAGAAAGTGCACAGCAGAAACACTTGAACAGATTGAGAGGTAGATTTATAAAGATGTAAGATACTTTCAAGTATGAAAATGTTTCTGGAACAACAGAGCAAACAAACTTTCTAGGCAGCAGACTTGGCAATCGATGCAATATGCTCATTTCAGCTCAAATCAGTTGGAAATGTCAGACCAAGAAGATGTAAAGAGTGGCTCTCTTAAAGGTTATGATCAACCATACTAAGGAAGTCAAAAGTGGTTCTCTATATTGATTATGAATGAGCTATCAAGAGAAAAAAATCTTCTTTCTCAATGTCCGCTATATCTCTTTCATATGTGTGTATGTGAATGTTTGTTTAGAAGTTCAACAGAATAGGGTGATGAAATACCTACAAAGCTTGAAAAAAATAAGCACTGGGTTCAATATGGTCGACTAAATACCTTCAAGGTGGTGCCCCAGCATGGACACAGTCGAATGACTGAAACCAGTAAAATTCTCTCTATTCTGAGTGAATAGATAGATAGATAAAGAAAAGTTCTCTTCAGAAGATGAACAAAAATCATTTATAACATTAACTCAGAAGTTAGACCTACTCAACTTAGTCTAATTAACACTTTCATGATCGTATTTCTAATGAAATACACTGTTTCAATTAATTAATGAAGAATTTTGAGATATTTATTAAAATTATTAATAATTTCATTATACTAAGATAATAACTTAATGTATGTTCTTATATAAAATTATGTTGGAAGATTTTAATATAAATTGGAAATCTTTAAAATGGGTGATTTTATTTCATAGAACCAGAGCTGGTTTTGGCTGGATTGATAACAAAAGGGTTAAAGATACCAGAAAAGTTAGCAGAAGCTAAGAATTAGAGAATTCATATATAATTTCAAGTTACAAGGCGAGTGTAGAATTTAGTAATATCCTACTAAATATTTAGTTTAAGCATTTGGCAGGTGCTCTAAACAAAATAAAGATATTTAAGAGATAATGATTACATTAGAATATTAAAATTTTGAGATTGACTAGCAGGTTTACAGCTGAAAAGAAATAATTCAAGTAGGTTTGGTAAATACTTTTGGTCTCGAATAATCGTCACCACTCCTCACCCCACGTCACCATCACCACCACCACACCGCTTATTAATTTTTCAGATTTTTTCCACTAGCACCACCACCACTACCACCTTCCCTCTTATTCCAACCCTACTTATTAAACTTTGCTAATTTATCTCCGGCAAAATTTTATTTTAAGTGGTAGCATTCCTGCAACAATTAATTTTCTTTATACATTAAAAAACATTATACATGACAAAAAAAGTACATTATAAGATAAATAGAATGGGTTGGGGTCTCATTATTTAAAATAAACAACTAATTCTGTTTTATTTTTGTTAAATCAAGGCAGACAATTAAGAAAAATTATTGATCTAAACCCCCCCCCCCGCGCGCGCGCTTATTACACCCTCACCCCCTATTATTTGGGACCCAAGAGTATATGTAAACAGTACTTTAAGCTTTGCAACATTCTTCCCAGGAAGCTGCATCTTAGAAAGAACCATATATTCTATTTAAAACTGAATGAAAACAGATCAATAGTTCAGAATTATCTTTCAATTTAGCCAGACTTAATCAGATATCTACAGAAAAACTAGACTGATTCAGAAATGTTAACAATAGAAAAGAATTAGGTAAAATGTTTATACAATTTCAGCCTAATGTACAGAAAATATGCAGAAATGAAAGGAACAGCAGTGGATTGGCAGAGTTGGTAGAGCGTTGGACAGCATGCTTTGCAGCATTGAATTAAGCCCTTTACATTCTGAGTTCAAATCTCACCAGGGTTAGCTTTACCGTTCATCCTTACAGGGTCAATAAAATAAAGCACCAGTAATATACTGGGGTAGATTTAATCGACTTTCTCCTCCTACCCTCCCAAAAATTGTCAGCCATGTGCCTAAATCAGAAACCATTAAAATTAAAAAGAAAACAACAAGTACTTATATATTTATCTGTTAGAAGTAGTTATTCAATTAACATTTGTATTGCAACTAGTCTCTCTCTTATTTTGTAATCTTTATTTTAGTGGAGAAAGGTAGCAATAAAGAAATGGAATCAATAAAAAGAACACAGAAAATACAAGCTTACATCAAATGTCTTTCGTGTTTTGGGAAGTAGCCAAACTAGGGAAATAATGATAGCATTGATCTACAGTGATTGTTATATGTGGCCTTACACATGTAGACACACACACATACATACATAGATGCACACAAGTAATGTTTGCATTTTAAATATAGTGAATGGAAAAAATTCAATCAACTGAGTCTATCTTTGCAATTTCAAGACCAAAACTCGGGTGGTGGAGAATGAATTCCAAGAATCAATCAAGTGAGATAACTCCTGTAGTCTGAGTTGATGCAAATTTTTGGAAACAATTTTAGACAATGCATTAGGAATGAATTTGTCTTTATACAGACTTTGCAAAAGCAACAGACAGGTTTCAATCTTATTGGATTTCCTTAGCAAATTGGATCTCTTATTAGAACTCCTTAACCAGTTGCCTTACTTAGAAAGATCAATTACATAAATAGGAAAGGGGAAAGGAATTACAAGCTGATTGTATAAGTCATCAAAGAGTAAAGACAAAAATGCCTGAAGGTTCTGCATGAAATGTATATACATAAGGAGAATGTTGTGCTCTAAATATGGTGACTAGAAATAATTTCAATTAACTGGTCAAAACTGCCTTCAGTGGTATTAAAATCTTAACATTCAAGCAAGAGAAACGAAAAGATGACTTCGAGTTTTGCTCACACAGAACTAATTTTGACTTGGGTTCTACAGCTGGATGCACTTCCTAACGCCAACCACATTTACAGTGTGTATTGAGTGCTTTTTTGTCGTGATACCTACACGACCACATTACAGTGTGGGCTGGGCACTTTTTGTCATACACAATAAACGCACTCAGTACACTCTATTAAGTGGTTTGTGATAGAAAGGGCATCCAACTATAGAAAACTTTCCAAACAAAGGGGCAAGAGGACTCTTCAGCTGTATAAAAAAGAGCCCCCCCTACCGTAAAGGTGATCTATATATAAATGAGATGAGTTGAGAAAGAAATGCTTTTCATTGCTACCAATCGAGAAAATTGATAAAGTACAGTGTAGTTGTTTTTGAAAAATTGTTTATTTCCCATGCATACATGCACATTATCCAGTTTAGAATAAGTACATTGTATTCCTGTGTCATAAGAAGTGGCTAAAAGGGTTTGTGTCAGGAAGGACACCTAGCTGTCAGGCAATGCCTCAAAAAGTCACATCCAACCCATGCCAACATGGAAATATTGTGGATCTTAAAATTATTTAATAATCTATTTGACAATTACTCAAGGATCTTCTGTGGTAGGAACATAACAAATGTTCTTCCATAAAAGTATGATGGAAGCTCTGTTATTTTCAGTAATATACTTAATAGATTATTATTTTTTAAAACATAGACTGTTGAATGGGAAATTCATGGGGTTGATACAGTTACATGTTAGAGGGGGATAAAAGTTGTTGTTGTCAGATAAGTTTTTGGTATTCGTGTTGGCTATTTATGTGGCAGAGTTAAGTGCACAGCTATAAGTTAAACATTGTTCCTATTAAATATGTTATAGTACTTGTTATTGTTGGCTAAATGTACCTGTAAACTGGGTAAAACATTTCTTAGCTAAGTGTAATGTAGAAATGGGGAAAGAAGACCAGCGAGAATGTGTATGTTGGACATTAAATAATAAAACAAAATTAAATAGCATAAAAAGCATTAATGAAACACAATGATATATGATTATTGAAAGAAAAAAAAAATTCAATTAAAATAAAGTTAGCAAAGGTGGGAAGGAGAAGGAATTTTTTGGAAAGAATATATAATTTTTTTTAATGGTTGGTAGACCGTTAAGTTACTTAAACAACAAAAATATTTTTGTAGCTTTTAAAATCTACAGTTTTCAATTTTAAGTTGATAGCTATTTTCTATTTAGCCATTTTCTATTTTCTTTACTCTGTTATAAAGTATCCTCAAGACCCCATAACCCCCTCTCCCTCCATTTGAGTCACTGAATAATTTGTCTCTAATTTTAGGTAGAATTGTCAAAAAAAAAGCAGGGAAGGGGAGCATGACTATTTTGATTTGCTGCCAAGTACAATGATGTTGGTGATGGCTAAAACTTTGAAAAAGAGGTTTGGTAATAGGATAAACATTCATGATATGGAATTAGGTAAATTTACAGTGTTCCTATTGGTCACGGCGCAAATATTAGAAATATTTATCAATAATGCTATTAAACCATTCTATTGCTGTCAGACTGTTGTTCCACAGGGAAATAGCTACATTTTTGTTATTCTATGTAAAATAGAGACTAGTATTTGTGTTTTACAGGGTTGATTAGTCTACATTTTGGGTAACGAGAATAATTAGCTTTGTGATCTTTAAGAGTAACAAATAGGAAATGGAAGGGTAAATAATCTACTCCATAACTTATATTAAAGCTGATAGCTATAAATTTCACTTCTAGGTTAATAAAATGTTAATGTATGCTTTGGCACTAGACATTTTGTAAGTATTTGTAATGCTGTTGGGTAAATGTCTGTTTGTTGATTTAATATTGTTTATGCTGTAAAGGGTCTTGGTCTAATTTAACAATACACAAATTTGGTAGAGTAATTACACAAAGTTGTTAAATAATGAAAATGAAATTATTGTGTGTAAAGTGCTCAGGTGCACTACAACTCGTCAAAGGTGTATGTATAGTACATAGAATAATACACAAATGTCAGGGAAGTGGATGAGTCATGGTATACATGTGTATATGTATGGAGGGGGAACATTAGCTGTAGTGTTGATAAATCTTGGGAAGCATGGAGGCCTTAAAGGATGCAGTGTCTCGACAGCTAACAACTGATGCAGGTAGTTTGTTCCATGCTTCAGCAACTCTGAGCGTGAAAAAATGTTTCAGAAAGTCATGGGAACTGTGCTGTTTTCTGACTTTGTGTGCATGTCCACGTGTGTTAGACACATGGAAATCAAAAATAGATGTTAAAAGAGCCTTAAACACTGTTGTAGTCTTTTCTGAATCTAACTCTCTTTACCACACTGAAGCAATGTGTTTCAAATGGCACAAGATCTTCATTTAGTGTAGGGACTTTCATGATTTAAAACCAAGTTCATTATGTGCATTGCTCTGTAATGTACATCTGTTGAAAAAAATAACCATACTGACTTATTCTTCTAATGAAGTCATTTATTTTCTTGATTAAAGAATCTAATTAATGACTTTCATATGGAATTGAGATTTTTTGGGTAGAAAAAAAAATCACCTGGTACCATTTCATATTCAGCTAGAATCTAGCCATCTTTGTACAGGAATCAACTTTAAAAAGGGGTGAGCAATATATATAAAACGGGGAACCTGGATTCACGAACGCCTCTCATCACAAACAAATCAGTTCACAAACAATTTTTTCTGAACATAAAACACCTCTGATGACAAACAATGTCTGAAATAATGAATATGCAAGCTGGCAACAATGGTTGGCGACAAGCTGGGAGTATCGTTGGGAAAGCATCACTTACTGTGTAATTAGTTACTATTGTGATATCTATCTATCTTTCACACACAGTCTCTCTCTCTCTCACTGTATTTCTCTCTCAACATTTCATATGGGGGAAATAGTTTTGGTTTACAAACATTTCAGGTGACAAATAGCCTCCAGGAACAAATTAAGTTCCTGAACTGAGGTTCCACTGTATTTGTTACTAAACATAGAGTGCAACATTATATTTTGTTGAAGCTAAAACTTCACAATGTTTCTCCAAGTTATTTGTTCCTGATTTCCAGACAATAATGAAGAATGTAACATAAGACAGATATTTAAAAGAGACAATGTGTAGAAATGTTTGAATAATTAGATGTGTGATTTGATTGGATAATATATTTGGAGCAAAAGGTTCTTATTGGTTGACCATATAATTGTTGTACACAAGTTAGAAAATGAAAATAAAAGCGAGATGATTGAGATTATGCTAGAGAAAAGCAAATAATAACAGACCAAGAAGCGAACAACATATTAGAGAACATGATATTTTTCTATAAGTTTTTTTCTTTTCTTTCTCTTTCTATTTTGTTTGTTCTTGTCATTGTTGGCAGCTCACCTTACGGAGGTGTCAGCTGATGCCAGTGAGGGTGCCTGGTTGTTTCAGTGCCTTAGCCTCGCCATCACATGTGGTAATGCTGCTAGTGTATTGGCTTGCCTCAAAATATTTCTGTTGAACCTTGTGATGTGATGTGTGGCCGGTTGTTACACCTGGTGGTGGATTGATGGTCGTTTTCATTTTTGTTTTTGCTTCCCCCTTTTTTCTTTTCTTTCTTTCTCTCACTCTGGTCATATATTTTGGTACGTTGTATTTGTGAGGTTCCTAGCAATGGTTAATTGTATTTGTTATATGTGTTTATATTTGTGTGCGGGAAAGAAGATTGTGTTGGTATGGACATGTGATACGCATGGAGGATGACCGCTGGGTAAAGAAGTGCCAAGAAACCCTAGTAAAAGGAAGATGCAGTTGAGGAAGACCACAAAAAACATGGGTGGAGGTGGTGAGAGCTGACCTCAGATCGCTGAAGCTCACGGAGATGACAAAGGACCATGACGAATGGAGAGATGCTGAATAGGACCCGTCCCACTCTTGCAAGCAGGGAAAAGCAGACATAAAATGATGATGATGTGTGGATTAGTCACACACCCCACCTGTTTTTTATATATACTCTCTCTCTCTCACAATTAATTATTCAGAAACTTTACAATATTAGACTGGACCATCCTCACAACAACTCATCAAACTATCTTATTGACTTGACAAGTAGTATGCAAATATAATAGTATATATAGAGTAATGTGAATGCTAAAGGGTTAAAGAATAAATGTGAGGGGAGGTTAATTAGTTACTAAAGAAACAGCCTAATGTGGGAGAGAGATGTCAACCTTTCAGTGGTTAACTTTGCCAGCTGTAACTCTTTAATAGGGAAAATAGAAAACTTAGTATTGGATTAAGAAAAAAAGAAAGAAATATATAAATAAAGCTAGAAGTGAAGAGCATGAATATCGATGATGAAACTAAGAAGGGAATAATAGCGGGTGTAGAATCTAATAATATATAGTGTTCAAACTGTTGTTAAGGTTGATGTTGGTTTGATGAGAGAGAATATGATGTTGATGATGGTGGTGGTGATGGTTGTGATGGTGATGATGGTGGTTGTGGTGATGATGGTGGTTGTGGTGATGATGGTGGTGGTGGTGGTGGTGGTGATTGTGGTGGTGGTAATGATGATATCATCATAAGAGCATAAATTCAGATATCAACCATCCTATGAGAACATAAACGTAAATATAACATGCTGATTGGAGAACTGTTTGACAAAGTTCCATATTCATACATGTAATGCATATGGAGCAAGATTTATATATGAAAATGATGATGATAGTGGTGCATGTGAATATGTGCATGTGTATATGTATATGTTCATGTGCATGTGTATGTATGTATATGTATGTGCTGCCAAATATGGTATTGGTTTAATGGTGGAGATGTTGAGGCTAAGTAAAGAACAATAGCAAGTACTAAATCTGCCACAAAACAGTATGTGGTCCGCTGCTTTATTACAGAACAACAGAAAGTAATGTAACATTAATAGATTTAATTTAGAAAAAGATCAATATTTGGCACCATCTGTGAAAACCTAATAACAATTATCTATGATGATTGATAATTCAATATAAAAACACACCAACTTACATCTTAGTTTCATATTTTATCACCTGCTGCTTCCTTTCCTTTCGTCTGAGACTATAATTACTATTATTATTATTATTAACACTACTACTACTATTACTATTATTATTAACACTACTACTATTATCATCCCACACCAATTTCAGTTTTCTTCTCTTCAAAATAAAGAAAAGCTATTATGCTTCTTGTATTGCTTGCTCTTCTCAAAATTACCTAATGTCAAAAGATTGCCAAATATGGTTCTAAAACCAAGGCGTATGGCTACCAAAATACACCAGATTAATCCGCTGTGTCATCATCATTATCATCATCTTCCTCATTATAAATATTTCAATATTTATTTTTCCATGTCAATATGGATTTAAGAACTCTGCCAAGTTTTATTTGGCACCAGCTCAAATACATATAAAACTGATGTTTTGATTATATAACTAGTTAAGATTTTGTAAACTAAAGTAGGGGTTAAGTTTGTATGGCACACATTGTCCAAAAGTTTAGTTGATATCAAAAGTAATCATCTAAATTTCACCAAAGTTTTATAAAGATAACTATTATTGTGTCTTAGGATAGATGAGAACAGTTGAAAAGACTGGTCATAATAAAACTAACTTGAATATAACAACTAAGATTTCATTTAATTACAGATGTAAGGAAGTAAAAGAATTGCTAATTAAAGTATTTAAGATGTGTGAACCAGCTTGAGATTCAAAGATAATTTTACCAATCATTTTCATCATTTTTAGAATTACAAGCTTATCTTGAGTACAGGATGCACAGGAGAATGAAAACAAGTCTCCAAGTACATTTTAAGCAGATGAGAAGTAATCATTTCATTGAATATGATATCTAGTTTGTTGTTGGTAGCTTTCTTATGAGAAAATTAGAATTTGGTACTGCAAGGCTTGCAAGTTATTCTTCAATTTTATACAACAGATGTTTCTTACACTGGCAATATTATACCACCCATATCATCATCATCATCATCATCATTTTACGTCCGCTTTTCCCTGCTTGCAAGGGTGGGACGGGTCTTATTCAGCACAGCATCTCTCCACTCGTCATGGTCCCTCGTCATCTCCACCGTGAGCTTCAATGATCTGAGGTCTGTTCTCACCACCTCCGCCCATGTTTTTCGTGGTCTACCTCTACTACGTCTTCCTTCAACTGGCATTTCCTGGCACTTCTTCACCCATCGGTCATCCTCCATGCGCATCACATGTCCATACCACCTCAGTCTCCTCTCCCGTACACTACATTCTATCCCTCTCAGACACAGTTTCTCTCTCAACACATTTATGCTGGGTCGTTCACGCACATTTACACTGCACATCCAACGGAGCATGCTTGCCTCATTTCTCTCCAGCCGTCGCATATCTTCTGCGGTAGCTGCCCATGTCTCACTACCATGCAGCATCGCGCTCCTCACACAGGCATCATACAACCGGCCTTTCGTACGCAGGGAGAAACCCTTCTTCGTCAACAGAGGAAGCAGCTCCCTAAACTTCTTCCAACCCGTCCTTATTCTAGATACTATGGCCTCGGAACACCCTCCTCCCATGCTAATCTGATCTCCTAGGTACCGGAAGCTATCCACCACTTCTATAGCGCCCTCTCGCATTTGAAAAATGTGTCTATCAGTGCGACTTCTACTGTCTAATTTCCCTGTACATCTACTGCATACATATTTCTCCCTACCTGTTAGTTTGCCTGCTATCCCGCTACATCTCTTGTGTACCCAGGACCTACATTGTGTGCATTTTATAGAATTTATGCCAGTTCCTTTTCTGCATATCGAACATGGCCATTTCCCTGACGGAATCAGGGTTTTGTCCTCTTTTCTACTCATCAACACTTTTGTCTTAGCTAGATTTACTCTCAGTCCTCTTGCTTCCAACTGCTGTTTCCATAGCCGGAATTTATTCTCTAGCTCCTCTACTGATTCTGCCATAAGAGCCAGATCGTCAGCATAGAGAAGTTCCCATGGACAGCCAGTCTTAAACTCCTCTGTTATGGCTTGGAGGACTATAATGAACAAGAGCGGGCTGAGGACCGAACCCTGATGTACTCCTACTTGTATCTGGAATTCCTCACTAAACTCCATTCCTACCCTGACTTTACTGAGAGTACCTCTGTACAAAGTTTGCACTGTCCTTACAAGCCATTCCTCAACACCCAGCTTCCTTAGGGACCACCAGATGACAGATCGGGGTACCCTATCAAAGGCCTTCTCTAGGTCAACAAAGGCCAAGTATAGTGGCTTATTCTTCTCTAAGAACCTCTCTTGCATTTGTCTCACCAAGAAGAGGGCACAAAACCAAACTGCATCTCATCTAGTTTGACCCTTTCTCTAATTAGTTGTGCTAAAATCCTTTCTGCCACTTTCATAACCTGATCTATCAGTGTTATACCCCTATAATTGCTCCTCTCCAAAGCATCCCCTTTACCTTTGTAGCAATTTATGAGAATACTGCTGCACCAGTCTTTGGGTATGACACCACCATATATAGCCTGATTGATTATGCGTGCAACCAGTTTAGTGCCTACGTCCCTTGATGCCTTCAGCATCTCAGCAACTATTCCCGATGGTCCGGCGGCCTTACCATTTTTCATTTCCCTAATCGCCTCTTGGACCCTATATTCGTCAATCTCAATAGCTGGTCCCTCTGTCGGATCTACCAAGGGTAATTTCTCTCTCTCCCATTCGTTCTCCACATTCATCAGTCTCTCATAATGACATTTCCAGGCCTCCTTTTTCTGGTCATTCGTGATACTAAGTACACCGGCATCATCCCGGACACATTTATCACCAACAACATCCTGATTTGCATTGACACACTGCCTTGCAATGTGGAACACCGCACGCCTCTGATCTTCCCGTCGCAGAACATTGGCAAACCTCCTACTCTCTGCCTCCCTGCGTGCTAAGTACACCTGACGTCTAGCTTCTCTCTTAGTGGCTGTATATTCTTCCCTACTCCCACCCTTATTCCAAGCCTTCCATGCTAGTCTTTTGTCTCTAATAGCCTTATCTACACTGCTGTTCCACCACCAGGTCACTCTCTGTCTGGTTGGGGCTCTGCTCCAGCCACAAGTTTCATCAGTAGCCTTCAGCAAGTTGTCACGTAAGAACTTCCAGTTATTATCTATGTCATACGTCTCTAAATCGTCTTCTTTTTCGTCATATACATCTTGAAGGGCTTTCCTAAATTTGAATTTTAGTGAAAGGTCTTTTAGCTTCCAGACCTTTCTTCTCCACACCTTCCTATATGGCTCATTCCATCTCTTGCTTACTGAGATATCACTAACAACTAACCTATGCTGTGGGGTACATTCTTCCCCAAGGTATGCCTTGGTATTAGACACTATCTGCCTGTCCCGCTGCCTAACTAGCAGGAAGTCAATCTGGCTTATGTGCTCACCAGATTTGTAGGTTATTAGGTGATTGGCAGGTTTCTGGAAGTTTGTGTTGCAAATAGTCAATGTACTTGCATCACAAAATTCAAGAAGTCTCACTCCTTCTTCATTTCTTGAACCGTAACCATGCCCACCATGTACCCCAGTGTAACCATCCTGGAGCTGTCCAACATGACCATTGAAGTCTCCTGCTAGCATAACGATGTCTCCGTCCTCTGTCATTGTGGTTGTTTGCAAAAGTTGCTCATAAAAGCAGTCTTTCTCATCTTTGCCTAGGCCTGCTTGGGGAGCATAGACCGAGATGATTGTCAGTAGTCTCCTACCTACAACTAATCTAAGCTTAATTATTCGATTACTAACTCGAACTACCTCTATTGTCTTATTGATCCATTTCTCAGCCAGGAAAATGCCTACTCCCCCTAACCCATCATCCTTACCTACCCAGAATAGCTTATAGCTATATAACTTCAAAATAGATGGACTTACTATTGAGATAAGGACTGGGTGCTTTTTATCATAGCATAGAGACAACCACCTTACAGTGTGGACTGGGCACTTTTTATCATGGCACCAAGACAACCACTTTACAGAGTGGACTGGTCACTTTTTGTTGTGCCACCAAAACAATCACTTTACAGTGTGGACTTAGTGCTTTTTATTGTGGCACCAAGACAACCACTTTACAGAGTAGACTGGGCACTTTTTATCATGGCACCAAGACAACCTCTTTACAGTGTGGACTGAGCACTCTTTATCAATTGATATTATATTAATGTATTATTAACATCATGTTCATCAGAAGAGGAAAGGCAGCATTAGGACTGGTGAAATTGATGCAGTTGATGCTCAGCTTGAACATTTGTATGTCAATGTTTACAGGAAAAGCATGGTTGGAAAGTGAGTTCCAGATTATTCAGTCATGAGTGAAGTGTGTAAAGTCCAAGATGTGGGAGATGAAGTAATGAGGAGATTCATAAATTAAATAGAGCAGAGGCTGTTGTAGTAGTGGTAGAAGTTAACAAAAGAAACTCCACAGCTATAAACAAGAGATCACTGTGTTTGTGAGTTGATTTATGTCAACAGTTGACTGGTGTTTCTTTTAGCTCCAGTCTAGCACCATGCCATCCATACATGCCAGACCAAATAAATTGGTGACAATAGAGCCAACTGGCCCAGGCCTACACATTTTAAGGAGATTTACTAAAGGACCCGTTGGCTCGGTCTAAAATTAATAAATTCTAATATTTTTTTTAACATTACTTTCATATATTTTTAACAATGATTCATCATCATCATTTAACATCCATTTTCCTTGCTAGCATGGGTTAGACAGGTTGTCCCATTTGAGGCAAGTCAGATCAGGTGACTGTGTCTTGCTTTAATACCTTCTTCTTCGCCCACTTATTCCTGAGAGGGTTGTGGAGGCAGAGTCCTTAAATACTCCTCCCAGCAGGTCCTGTCAGAATCAACCATCTCCAACTGATCCAGCTGGTTCCCCAGGTGTGACCAGCCAAGCTGCTAGATGTTATCCAGCTATCTTGATCAGGGTTTACCGACTTGCACTCGATAGGTTTGATGCTGAGTGCTGCATGACTGGAAAGAAAATCAGTGCTGCTTTAACATCAATTCTCAATTATATTGTTGACCAGATGAAGAAAATTCTTTATTACATTCTTGATATTATCCTGTTTTTGTCGGAGAGAGAGATCCTGCTTTCTATGGTTCTTCTGAATAAATTGGCATTATGAGCTCCTCTATAAATATGGTCATTTATTATCTAACCAAATTACACATGTACAGAATGCACAGGAGAATGAAAACAAGACTCCAAGTACATTTTCTAAGAAATAATATTCAGAATAAATTCACTGAAATCTATGGGAGCATCATTGATGTTTATTGTATGCCTCAATATACTTCCAAAGAACAGTTATCAATCATAATCAGATATGAGAAGAGGAAAGAAAGATACCAGTTTTTCAATTGAAAAATGCTTTGTTGTTTTTTATGAATTCTGCATAATGACAGGTAAAGAAATTGCAAAGAAAATATTAGTCTTAGTTAATCTCAATGTAGATTTTGAAGATTGTGGATCAAACATATGACAATTGCTCCAGCATGGTAGTAGTCCTCTTAAAACTGCATTGTCTCCATTTGTGCAAATCATAAGCTAAAACTTGCAAAGAAACTGTAACATTCTTCTTCTTCACTTACTTATTTCAGGGAAAGCCATGAGGGAAGGGTCCTCAAACACTCTTTCCAGCTGGTACTGTCAGAAGCAACCATTTCCAACTGATCCAGCTGGATCCCTAAGAGAGACCAACCGAGTTCATGGTTGTTATCCAAACTTTTGCTCAGGATCTACCCCTGGGTTTCCTACCAGTTGGTTTTGCCCGTAAAATCTGTCTAGCAATTCTTTCCTGAGACATTCTAACCCCATGCCCATAGTAACGTAGTTGTGATCCCTCAATTCAGAAAAATAGCAGCTCTACTTGGAGTGACTCTCTGATCTCCAAGCTATGTACTCTATTGAGTAACATTACTCCAAAGACCCTTTGAAGGGACCCCATTTCAGCTGCTTGTATTTGTGATTGTATTCTTTTGGTTATTACCCAAAATTTATGACTATAGGTAAGATTTGGCACAAATACTCAATTGAAGATAGTGAGTTTGGCTTTTACACCTACTTCCCTTCTGATTACAAAATGCTGAAGCTGGCACATTACTGTAACATTCTTTGAAGAAATATAGAAAATATTCAACATCTTCAGTTTAAGTTTCCAGTAGTGGGAGATACTAAAAGAATACCTTCTTGTCTAAACTACATACAATGTCAAAAACAAGAGGGTCAGTGAGAATTCATTGTGTAAGATCAATTGAACAGCATTGTTCTTACACAATGTGAGAAATTCAGTGGTTGAGCTGAATGAAGTTACATTTTGACAGCACAGTGTAAGTTTAATCTTCAGAGTTTATAAAGATACTTGCATAGTTTTTAATGCTCATCCATAATTTTTACACTTATCCATGAAATCAACTTGGTAATAGAATTTTGTGATGCCACATCAGCTGTGACAAGGGAAAACATTGATCATTTTCAGGTGCAAGCATGACTGTGTGATTAAGATTGCATTAGGACCATGTGCTTTATATATAGGTGTGTGTGCATGACAGTTGCCACAAACATCATATTGACACTATTTATAAACAGATGTAAAAATGATACACAGAGGAAAATGGGAACCAAGCAGCTTGGCATCTTGTTAGATGTTCTGACCTTAGCTGACATTTGCCCTGTCTATATTCAACACTGCCACCTATAACTAGTGGTAAGGGTGTTGGACTCACAATCATAATGTTGTGGGTTGGATTCCCACACTAGGTTGTGTGTTGCGTTTTTGAACAAAACACTTCATTTCACGTTGCTCCAGTATACTCAGCTGAAAATGGGTCCCAACAATAGCTGGGGGCTCAACACTGCAATGGACTGGTGTCTTGTCCAGGGGGAAGTCTTGCACTCTCAGGTGCTTCACACTACCACAGAAACCAGAATAAGCAACTGCCTGACGAGCCTCCGAGCATGAGACAGATTTTAGACTTTGACTTGACACCCATAACACTAACCAATATTCTCTCTCTCCTTCTAGCCAATTGAATATCCATCACTCATGATCATATCCAATACCAACACCCCCTACCAGTAACCATCGGTCAACCTCTCCTATGAGACTCTTAGTTAACATCTACTACTCTCACTATTACACTCTCTGTCACTATTTATAACCTGTTTTCTGCTACTCTACTGCCATCCCATCATGTTGTGTTTCTACATAATTAACCTTGCAGGGGACAAGGCAATCTCACTGTGTTGGTGCAATGATAAATGTACTTAGTACACTCTGAAAAGCAGTTAGCAATTGAACAGAGAAAGCTCTTTAATCTTGTCAAGAACATGTCAATCTCTCTAATGCTGGTGTCATAAAATATATCTGGTATACTCTGTAAAGTGTTTGCTGTTAGGAAGAGTATCCAGCCAAAGGTGGAATATATGAGCAAAACATAGTCCTTGAGTCATCAGGGAGGGGAGTAACACCAAATAAGTATTGGCACAGGCTGTAACAACCATTCAATCCATGCCAGCATGGAAAGCTGACTTTTTTTTATAAATTACTAGCTGAATGACCCAGCGTCACCCTGGTTACTGCTGTTCTTATTCAGATTAGTAAACAATAACTATGAAGATATATTTTTTTCTCATAATTATTTCAAAATATCAAAATTGTAATGATAATAGAATTTACAAATGAAAATCTGTCAACCTCAGGGTAAACAATATTAATTGTGTAATTTTTTGTTGGTGTCCAAATGAATAAATTGTTGCTGCTTCCAACTCGTGAGCAACCAGCATAGAGTTGACCATGGGAGAAACATGTAGTAGAGAGATCAAGTCTAACTACCTTGAGGGATTGACCCTGAGATTTGTTAATTGAAATAACAAAACTTAGTTTGACTGGAAACTGAAGCCTCTTAAATTCAAATGGAACCTCTGTAGGTATGAGAGGAATTTTTAGAATAAAGACATTTTATTTTCAATACTGTAAACAAATAAGTATCAACATCCAAAAGAAATATATATTAATCTCTGTTTTTGTATGCAGTGTAAATTAACCAAATATAAGCAAATGTATTAAGTGCTAATTTAACAGTATGAGAATATAAATATAAACGAAGAAACAAACATACACTCACACAAACATACACTTATAAAAAAACACACTGACATACATTCATACAAACACACAGATATAGAGTTTCACCCATGAACAGATACACATACACTCACACAAACTTACAAAAATACACAGACATACATTTATACAGCGTTTCGTTATGTCACTCGTCACAGAAATGTATGTATACTCACACACACATACACATATACTTGTCAGTCATCACATATGTATATGTATGTGTAGATGTGTTTGTGTGTTTAATTCTCTGAACATGCAAACACACACAGACTTATATACAAAATGTGACGTTGTTGTCGAACAAACACACATACACTCACACAAACATACATTCATACAGCATTTCGTTATGTCAGTCATCACAGAAATGTATGTTTACTCATACACTCACACACATACACTCTCACACACATATACTTGTCTGTCATCACATATGTATATGTATGTGTTTAATTCTCTGAACATGCAAACACACACGCACTCAGACACATACACACTCATATACAAAATGTGACGTCATCGTCGTGTTATAAAATGTCCGTTTACTTATAGTTCTAGAGTAGAATATTTTTGATAAAATGTTATATAGTTTTAATCCAAATGAAAATAAAAATTACAATGCCAGGGTCTAATACTATTATTACCTTGTAAAATTAAATTTGATTTAGTCGAGCTGTTTGAGAATGCATAAGGGACAGACAGAGAGAGAAAGAATTTTATATAGAGAGAGATTCTAGTTCTTGTATTGTAATGTTTAAGCCACCATATTTAACTTTTGATGATCAAGAAATGGTCTTTGACAGAGTACCTTGATCTGTCATCTGGTGGTCCCTAAAGAAACTAGGAGTAGAAGAGTGGCTTGTGAGAGCAGTGCAAACCATGTACAGAGAAGCTGTCAGTTAAGTGAGTAGGAAATGAGTTTAGTAAGGAATTCAAGGTACAGGTGGGTGTTCATTATAATTCTCCAGGCCATAACAAAGAAGATTAAGACTGTGTGTCCATGGGAACTTCTGTGTGCTGATGATATGGTCCTCATAGCTAAATCCATAAAAGAACTAGAGATTAAGTTCCGACTGTGGGAACAAAATTCCGACTGTGGGAACAAAAAGCACTGAGAGTACTGTTAGCTAAAACTAAAGTGCTAGTAAGTAGGAAAAAAGATAGGCCCCTAATTCCATCAGGGAAGTAGCCCTGCTCAATATAAAAAAATGAGAAGACATAAACTCTATGTGATGTACATAAGAGATGTAGAGGGACAACAGGTAGAGTAACAGGAAAGAAGACTTTGTAAGTAGACATTCATGGTTAGTTGATAGTAACAATACAAAAGATATAAATCTTTTCCAGGAAGTGGTTGATAGCTTCTGCTATCTAGGTGGTTTAATTAGTAGTGGAAGAAGGTGATTCAAGAGCATAGTAGCTAGAATAAGGAGAGGATGGAAGATATTTAGGGAACTACTCCCACTATTGATAACAAAAGGTTTCTCTTTTTGAATGAAATGTTGGCTATATATCGCTTGTGTGTAAAATGCTATGCTACATGGTTCTGAAACATGGGCAGTGACTGTAGAGAACATGCATAGGTTGGAGAAAAATGAGGTAAGCATGCTTCGATGAATGTGCAATGTTAATGTGAGAGAATGACAGAGCTTATAAGAATTAGAGAATAACTGGAGATAAGAAGAATCAGAAATAATATTAAAGAGAAAGAAAACTGCATTAGTATGGACATGTGATGTGCATGGATGGTGATCACTGGATGAAAAAGTGCCAAGAAATCCGAGTGGAAGGAAGCCACAGTAGAGGAAGGCCAAGGAAGACCTGGGCAGAGGTGGTGAGAACTGATCTCAAATTGCTGAGACTCACAGAGGAGATGACAAAAGATTGCGATGTATGGAGAGATAGTGCTGAGAATGACCCATCCAACCATGGAAAAACATAAAAAAGATGATTACTTGTAAATACATCCTGTACACTACATACATATGTATATACCAGTAACCTATACATAAATCATGTGTATTTAGTACAGGATACTAAAATAATAAGAAGTTTAAATGGGAGCCTACATTTCACATTTGGCTGAGCAAAATGGTAATGTATATAAAGTGGTGGATAACCTGCTGAAGTCTTGCGTTCAACTTGATTGCAGATATTTCATGACCATGACGGAATTCTGCACGCCTCTTGATTTAAAAATACAGTAATTTGTCCTTAAGTGGTGCCTCAAAAGAGTTAATTAAAATGAGAATATATCATGTATATTAGTAGTGTATAAACCACATTTTTCCCCCGATTTTTTTAGGTGAAAAACCAGGATGCAATTTATCTAAAGGACCTACAGAACTTCAATTAAAATTATATGAAACATTGTAAATATTGTGTAAAATGGGTGTGACTTATACAAGAGAATATAAGGTATTTATAATTACATGGCGTTTTCTGGGGATATGTTTTGAGTATGATGTTGATCAGTCTAAAGCAGAAGGCATGTGAACAAAGATGCATATAATGAATTTATGAATAGCACTTTTTTCTCCCTTTCCTCACTTTCTGTCGAGGTACAAGACCTGAAACGTTAGACACTACACTTTTCAATGAACTCTCCACTAATTGTTGCTAAAGCAGGCTATAACCACTTTCTCGGATTCCGGATTTTAGTTCATAAACATCTACAATAGAGTTGACCGCAAGGCTTTTCAGTAGCTCATCGAACACGTTATATAGATTGCCATCTCGTTCCATAGATTGCTGATGCTTGCTTTTATACTGCATCTAGAAACAACTGTCAACCCTAAGTACTGGCCGGTCGGGAAAGAAGTGGGGTGATTTAATCAACTCTTTCCGACCCAAAAATTTGCGAGCTCGTCCGTAAGTTAGAAATCAATGTTTCATAGCTTCGCACGATTTATTTGAAAACAGACAGTTTCCGTATTTGGAAATTAAACAAAATATAAGTGGGATTTACTAATAATATTATTATTATTTCCCTATAGTATTTTGTTGAAAGAAAAGAGAGAGAAGTGCAGTTTGCTTTATTTTTAGTGCATTTATTAATTATTTCTTAACTAAAGATTATCAAACAAAACATATATATATAAAAGCTATTCAAGAAGATTGCATTACAGGTAGTTGTAGCAAGTAGTATGAATGCATGTGTGCCAGTGTGTATTTAATTAATTATTGAACAATTAATTACTAATGCTTTACTAGAAAAAAATACTAATATATTACAATTAGCAGAACATCACCCGCTTCAAATGTTGGAAATACTCCAACACGTTGTAACACTACCAACTGGAGTGGACGGGGAAAAAAAGGTGTATATAAATTACATATATACAAATATATATATACAAATATATATATATGCATTTGAATGTAATTCACGGATCCTATTTCATAGTGTAATAGATAACATGAAATCGTTATAGTATTTATTGATTATATTTGACAGTAAGAAGACGAGAAGTGACAGACTGAACAAATGACACTAAGTAACTGGATGATCTGCCTTTCCCATCGAACACAGATCTAAAGAAGTACATCAAACAACTTACTTGTCGTCTAACTCAGTAACTTGAGCTATGGCACAACCAAACAACACTGCAATAAAAAAATAGTTTTAATGTTTCTAACTGCAAAAGAAATGTCAAGTGTTTTATCAATAAAAATAGAAGATATAAAATATTTAACTCACCGCTTAACACCGATAGAAGAGCAGCAAGCACCATCTTCAACACTATAAACATAACAGGACCGAAACAGAAGAAATATTTTTGTTTCGGTGATTATTCAAAAATTATCTAAAAAGAAATAATTTTTCAGAAATAATTATTATTGTATTATTCTTAAATTATTAGAGATAGTGAAAGTATAATTTAGGTATTTTTAATAAAACATTATTTTTCTCTTATTCACTCCCTTTTGTAAAGCAGTAACTTTTTAAGATGGCTGCGACAATGAAAAATGCGGTGAGACTCAAACATAATTTAATCTTCTTCGATATTCTGTTTTTAAGAACTATGTATTTCTTTTTATTTTATTTGAATCAGTAATTGTATAGATGTCATTACAAAAAAAATCCCGAATTTGCCTTTGATTTTAATGATCACTACCATCTCACTCTTGACAAGTACATTAGTTTGTGTGTGTTTTCATACACATGTAAAGCAGTTTCGCTTCGTTCTACAACAATCTACACGAGGAAGGCAGAAATTTCAAAACTCTTTTCCAATAATCTGGTTTCATCGACAATAGATCTCGAAATAAGAAAATGAAAATCTTTCCTCACATTCATTAGAATCATTTTGCAAGCTCCATATACACATGGGCCAATGTTGAAACGCTAACAAATGTACCCTCATTCTAACCCTAATCTGTATATACGCAATAAATCCGGTAAATCGGACAACAAAATATTTTCGTTTTATTTTGAGATCTATTGTCAAAGATTTCCCAATAATATATGTGACTTGCCAATTTCTCAAAGAATGGTTTTAAGTAATGTCAAGCAAACTGATACACTAACAGAATTCAGTATGGTTCAGTTTTGATTTAATTCTTTAATTCTGCAAAAATTACAGAATTTCATTACACTTTATAAAACATGTTCCATGAATCGATACTACGCGAAATCAGTTGACTAGCTCTTTATTAATCACAGTAAGTTGGAATACATTAATATGGAGAGATTACGATTACGTGATACATTTATATTTTCACCGTAAATTCTAAGAAAATAAATTATGTATCTAAGTATCCAGAAATCTGTTAAACCTGATGGGTGGAGTGGCCAATATGATAATGTAGGGTGTTGCATATATAATATAGTGGGTTTATAAACTTCGATTAACGTGCAATTAGCAGAGAAAACGTCCTTTTAAGGGTATTTTTTTTAAAGACAAACAAGCATGGGAGATAACTCCATTGAGCAAGGTTGGGGGGGGTGATGCGACATACTGCTGCATTTTTATTCCGCTCCTCCACCCCAATTGTTGGTGGAGTTATTTCCCTTGTTTATTTTATAAATTTTAAAAATCCTCTAAAGGGAATTTTTGTATAATCATTGCACAGATAGTCTCAGTTAATCATCAAAGTTTTTCAACTTACTCTATTACATATGTGAGATTCTACCATATGTCTGTTTAGGAAGCTGAATACTCTTGAATATTTTCTTCCTCTGTATCTCTTTCTCACTTCGCTATCACTAAGGCAGTAATTGGCATTGTTCAGACATGGAAAGGGGATGGGCTCAACCAGGTTTTAAAAAATGTCTACACCAAGTCCATCAGTAGCTATATTTCCATACGTACAGGGTTATATTTTGCCGCTGTTGAATTTTTATCTCAACTTAGTGGGGTGGGGGATATAATTCTAGGCATGGTGCCATAGTAGTGTTCCAAGTTGTAGATGTGTCTCAGTGATTGGGAGAGAATCTATGCAGTTACTCAGCCTGATAGAATTATCAGTGAAATCTTCTTTGTTTCTTCTGTTTTGCTGTCTTGTGTGTTCATATATGATTGCAGGCTGTCAATTAACTGCAGCAAAGACAAGCAGAATGTTTGCTTGGTTAATGTGCAAATTTTAATTATTCAGCATTTATTAGGTGGTGTATAATAACCTAGTATATAGTTTGAATCTAGTGAGACAATCAACTTTGTTTTGTTATGAGCAAATATCAATTATTTAGCCATGCAAGTTTTATATATAAAAGTGTTACATGATTCCTTATGCTCCAGAGTAAACAGCTAGACATAAAAACTAGATAGAACTTCTGAAACTCAACAACATGTGACCTCCAAAAATAATATTTTTCAATAATATTTTCCAGCAACTGATGGCCTAGCTCTTCTCTTAATCCAGACATAATTATGAGTAGACATTTAATTTTCTGAGACCCACAACTGATGGTGAAGTTTAGAAATGTCTTCATACAGAAACCTGTACATGTAGTATAATATGTTCATTATGTAAAGCTGTTTAGCAGTAAGTAATAAATCTCCATATTAAAATGAGGTTATATAAGGTTAGATACTATTTATGGATGCAGACATGACTGTGTAGTTAATGAGTTTCAGATTCAATCCCTGTATAGCACATTGTGCTAGTATCATCTTCTATAAATCTAAGACTTGATGATACTTTGTGAGTAAAATTGATAGGCAGAAACTGTACAAAAGCCTATCGTATGTAAATCTGTGTCTACGTAGTGACACTGCTTGCATAGCCAGTGGCATTTATTTAAGTCCTGCAACTCAGTGGTTCATTGTGAGAAGTTCAGTGGAACATGTAACTTAATTTAAAAAAACAAAACAAAAGTTAACATCAGGAAGGACATCTAGCTGTAGAATTCTGCCTCAAAAAGGCTCATCTGACCCATACCAACATAGCAAAACAGATTGTAAGAAATATGTTCTATTGTTTCAGGAGAGTGATGTGCATGTCACTTTTGAAGACCAGCAGAAGATCAACAAATTTGCTCGGCACAATGCTAAACTTCAAGATCTGAAAGATGAAGTTACTTTAGAAAAGGTAAAGAAATTTTTTTTTTTTTTTTTTGTTATCATTTGGTGCATTATTGGAATTTAAAACTGTAAAATTAGAGAACACAATAATATAGTATTCAGCTACTGCACCTCATGCATGGCTTAGTGGTTAGAGCATCAGGCTTACAATCATGAGGTTGTAAGTTCGATTCTCGGTCCGGGCTTTGTGTTGTGTTCTTGAGCAAGATACTTCCTTTCACATTGCTCCAGTTCACTCAGCTGTAGAAATGAGTTGTGATGTCAATGGTGCCAAGCTGTATCGGCCATTGCCTTCCCCTTGGACAACATCAGTGGCATGGGTGACTGCTGGTCTTCCACAAACAACCTTGCTCGGACTTGTGCCTTTGAAGGGAACTTTCTAGGTGCAAATCCCATGGTCATTCATGACCGAAGGGAGTCTTTACCCTTTTTTTTACTGCACCTCAAATATAATAGGTGCTATATCATGATTGGCAGTCTAATTAGTGTAACAAATGACATTGTGTTTCTTCCAACAGCTTCACTATATTATTGACTTCTCAGAATTCTTTACTTTTCTAGTAATAAAGAATTTCAACCATTTTAAGGTACCTGAATGTGCATGGCTGAAGGCTGAATGGCTAGAGAATTGGATTTGCAATCGTGAGGTTGTGATTTCGTTTCCTAGACCGGGCAGTATGTTATGTCCTTGAGCAAAACACTATTTCACATTGCTCCTGCTTGGATTTGCAACCAACAGATAGTATTAGCAATTGGAAAGACCAATGGAAATATTGTTTCCTCAGTTCAATTTGATGAGCTCCACTCCACTTCACTCGTTAAGCAAATGAGGTTTGGGATCTTGTCGATCGACTGTCTCTAAGGTATCTGAACATAATTTTATAGTAACATCATTTGAAAATATCTCCAGCTAAATTTCTTTTCTTATATCCCTTGTTTACACCTTCCCTTTAAAAAGAATTTGGTTGAAATATGTAGCCAGCAGTTTTGAACCTAAAAGATGTTATATAAGTAATAGTCACTTATGATTACTTCATAATTTGTCATTCCTTTTATCAGGCATTTTCTAGAATAAAACATCTAAATCCATATGAAACTCAATTAATGTTTTGTCAATTGTATTGTTATTGTTGTTGGAGTAGTAATAGTAGCGGCGGCGATAAATATTTTGGTTTTGGCAACAAAGGGTTTCTCTCTTTCTTAAAGAGAGAGAGAGACTGTATGAAGCATGTGTAAGATGTGTGATAGTACATGATGACATATGGGTATTGAATTTGAAATTAGTATATTCCAATGAGTCTGTAGAAATCTTGCCAAAAAACGAATGCATAAGCAAGACGGTTGTCGACCCATCTAGTCTCAGACAGAAAACAGATGTAAAATGCAGATCACAAGTGAACTGTGAAAGCAACTGGGCATTACAGGAAAAGGAGGTGACTGCACTTATATAGACTTATAATATGAATGACAATAAGTGATGTGTGTTGACAATGGAATGTACCCATAGCAAAGAAAGATTTAGGAAGATGTGGTGAGGTAAGATTTTGGCACATAACTGTAAAAACAATAATACAGACCTGCCCAACACTTGTCAGTGTAGAAACTCAGATGTTAAACAATAATGAGGTTAATTATTCTGATTATATTCAAATAAGAAAAAGTACACCCTTCAGGTAAACCACTCAACCATAAAAGGTAAGTGGAACATAATAATTGTTAAATCAGGCAAATCTGAGCTAATGAAATTTGGTTTTATCATATGTACTTAAATATAAGCCGATGAATATGTGACCAAAAAATCAATGGTATAAGGCGAGTTGGCTTATATTCGGGGTCAATCTTTTGACTATGTGGTTAGTAGTCCAATATCTTCACGTGATTACAATTGTGTCTCATCTTAATTTAATTAACTTTTAAAAGCAGCATAAAGAAAAATTAATTTCAGATCATATGACAGTCTGCTTAGAAGAGTATATTTGATCACTCAGTAAAGAGAGTAACCTTCCATTTTCCAGTTATCATGGAATAACAAAAATAAAATCTTTCATGCCTTTGTTACTTCATAAAAATATTCATCTCATTATTCCTAAACTGATTAGACAATAAAACTATTAAGTTTCTTACTGAAAGCTTTATTGAAACAGTTAACAATTGGAAATCAAAGAATTGTCTAATTTTCATATATGCCCTAGCCATATAACAGATTTGCCAATCTCTAAAAACCTAAACAAGGAGTACCATGAAAAAAAATGCCCCAAAATGGGGAGATTTTACATAATGAAAGCTATACCCATTTTCACAAGAGAAAATAGCTCACCCAAAGTAGGTGGGAGATCTCCCGTCGGACTGGGAGAGTTGATAGGCCTGATATAAGGACAAAAAATTTCAAATGGAAAGTGCACATTAGCACATCTATTCAAAATAAGGAGAGCCTTGTGCTTGTTCACAAACTGTACATTGTCTCTATCCTGACAATTATCTGCTACATAACATGATATACTGGACAATAGTCTGAACTAAAATTAACTGATAATTGAAAATACTTGATGTTGTTTGTGAGAAAAATAACAACAATTTTAAAAAGAATGCTGAAAATGTGTGAAAATATGCTGCAAAAGCTCACTAGAGAAATTAACTAGCTGTCAATTAGGCCTAGGATCAAATGTCTGATAATGACATAAGTTCTAAGATTGATAAAAGAAATGACCATAAAGAAGGACAACTAAAGTGGTATAGTTTTGTAGTCTAGTAATAGTATAAATCAAAATTACTTTTCCTCCTTTACCTAATTGAATATCCAGTCATTCAAAGAAAATGTGAATGAGTAAAGTAATTAAAAATAAGAGCTAGAAACATAACTAGACAGACTATCTAGTGTCAGTTAGTGAAAAGCTTTGAATAAATTGAATATATTTAGAGTTAAAGTCAGCACTATTGTTGATTGACAAGTAAAAAATAGTACTATGGCAAGCATAGTTCAATGCCTTCCACTTTCGTTGCTAGAGACACATTTTGGATATCAATTGGACTGACCGGGTCACCAACACTGATGTCTTCAACTGTGCTGGCTAGGTTATGTACATCGTATGCCAGGTGGGGCGATCCCCCAAAAAATCTACTGTATGGGGAACTGGCTACCGCCACAAGAGCACAAGAATGACCTCATTTTCATTTCAAAGATGTCTGCAGTAGAGATATGTAGTCAATAGAGCTGGACATCCAGAGATGAGTACGACACGAGGGGAAGAGAAACTGAAACTTGCCACCAAAGAAAAGCACGCTTCAAGAAAGGACAATACAGTAGCACTGTAGGAGAGCATGCAGTCGCTGTATACAAGACTACCACTCCTGTCTGATTCTGTACAGTCACAGCAGTCACTGCACTGCCATCAACAACTCACACAATATTCTCCAAGTATAGGTCCATGGTCTTTTGTGACCGACGAATGCCAATAGGATAGAATTATATTTCTAACACGTAGACTGCTTTAGTGTTTCAATTAAGTTTCAAGTGGTTTAGTAAAATCTAAACTATAATAAAGTAAGGTCTGCAGGACTGCGTACGGTTTATTTCTTTTAATCCAGTTAGTAAAATAAGTTGGATTACTTTGAATAAAATAATGAATGAATATTACATAATTTATCTACTAAATTTCGTAAACATAAATAATTTAAAATTGACTTATTTTGAAAGTTGCACTTCCGGTATATCGTCGCCACCACCACCACATCATCTACCATATATATATATAAAGAGAGAGTGTGTGATGAGAGAGATAGAGAGATTATGACTTTCTACATGCTGACGCGTATGAGTGTGCACATGAGTATATAACTATAATTATGCAAACTTATAAAAATACACGCTCACGGACATAATTCACACAAATACACATACATTCACACATACTTTTACACATATACATTTACACATACAGTCATGATAGCGTTCGGTGAATTGGAAATGGGAGGGTAAAACAAGTATAACGTTTTATTTATTTATTAACTCTTTTTTTTTTAAACTCATCTAAACTATAATAAAGGAAGGTCTGCAGGACTGCGTACGGTTTATTTCTTTTAATCCCGTTAGTAAAATAAATTGGATTACTTTGAATAAATAATGAATGAATATTACATAATTTATCTACTAAATTTCGTAAAAATAAATATTTTGAAATTGACTTCTTTTCAAAGTTTCACTTCCGGTATATCGTTGCCGCCACCACCACCACTTCAACTACCATATATATAGAAAGAGAGAGTGTGTGATGTCAACACTTCCGGTGGCGATCACTTAAATAAACATTCTAATTTTCTGTCACTAATTTTCTCCTAATGCAGTTTATATATAATATCGTCTTTTTTTAATGTATCATGGATTACGTTACTGATTACAGAAGACAGTGTAACATAGGCTTTGTTCAATTTCTGTTTATATTGACAATTACGATTTTATTTGATGTATCATATCTACATACATATATACTTGCGTATAATATCAATATACACACCACACATGCTAGCAGAAAACCGCCCGTAGGGTGGTTTTTCTGCTAGTTTAATATAATGGTTACAGAACGAAAACACTAACAAATATAATATATACAAAGGAAAAATACACAAGCAGGTAATACACACATCTTAGGTCACAGAACAATATGCATGAGAAAGAGTGGAAAAAAGAGGTGCTACTAGAACAAAAGATAGCAATATAGCGAGGGGCACTGCGAAACCTCTAATAATTTTTTAGGCAAGCCAGCACGCTCGCAGTGTTACCTGGGGTAATGGCGAGGCTGAGGTGCTGGAACAACCAAGTCCCCTCACGAGCATCACCAGTTACCTCTGTTTGGCGAGCCGCCAGTGAAGATAAGAACCTCGCTGTCAGTAGCCCAATTCCCCCAAAAGTCTCAAACGCCACAGGCTGGATAATGTAGTTAGCTGACAGAACACGGTATTTTAGGATTTTGTTCTGTTCAGCTGCGGATGCTGTAGCTCTCGCTCTTACCGCTGCATTGAGAATGTGGGAAGTAGCAAAAGAGTCATTAACTGTGACGTCCCAGCAGAGTAAGACCGTCAAGTCTTTTCCTATCAATTCAGGACAACCCAGACGGTTCCAAAATTGAGGGGATGTTTGCCCGGGCCAAAGCTCTTGGGTGGTAATAGGACAGTGTGTGTATGTGCACGCACGTGAATTTGTCGGCGTTCTTAAATTAGAGACACGTGTGTCACTGTTTTTAAGTTAGACATATATGTGTGTATCCCTTTCCTTCCTTTTACACACAAACAGTCACACAAACACACATTGCGTGATGGACGGGTGGACAGAAGCCCCTCAAATTTATATACATGTGAATGGAGTTCTACTGAAGCAGTTAGAGAAGTTCAAGTATCTTGGAGTCGTGTTCATGAGTGATGGAATGCAGGAGGCTGAATCAAGTGCAAGAATTGCAAAAGCTGATGCAGTAAAGCGCCAGCCTCAGTATTCAGCAATCAGATGAAGGGGGGTAGGTGTAAAAGCCAAACTCGCTGTCTTCCTGGTATTCCTGCCAACTCTTACCGAGGATCATGAATCTTGAGTAATGACCAAAAGAATACAATTGCAAATAAAAGTGGCAGAAATGGGATTCCTCCGAAGGGTCTTTGGAGTACCGTTACTCGATAAAGTGCATAACTCAGAGACCAGAGAGTCACTCCTGGTAGAGCCGCTACTTCTCCGAATTGAGAGATCACAACTCCAATATTATGAGCATGTGTTTAGAATGTCTCAGTAAAGAATCACTGGACACATTTTACAAAACCAACCGGCAAGAGACCCAGAGGTAGACCCTGAGCAAGATAGTTGGATAACATCCATGAGTTTGGCTGGTCACGCTTTGGGATCCAGCTGGATCACTTAGAGATGTTTGCTACTGACAGACTCACTGGAAGGAGTGTTTGAGAAGGACTCTGCCCCCACGACCCTCTCAGAAATGTGGGTGAAGAAGATATTGTCAATTTACTTTTCAATTTACATATATCTATCATCATCATCATCATTTCATTTTACGTCCGTTTTTTCCCTGCTTGCAAGGGTGAGACGGGAACTGGTTCTGGCTTGATTTCTACAACTGGATGCCCTTCCTAACACCAACCTCATTTACAGTGAGTGCTGGGTGCTTTTTTTTGCTGTGGCACCTCCACAACCACTTTGCAGTGGAATGATATGGACCCCAGTCCCTATCATCTCATTTCTACAGCTGAGTATATATTTGCGTATAATGCCAATATGCACACTACATATGCTGGCAGAAAACCGCCCGAAAGGTGGTTTTTCTGCTAGTATTTATAATTTTATATGGTAGTTGTTGCTGTTGTTAATTAGCTCCAGGTCAACCCTGATTAAGCAGACCTATATAAAGTTATAAATATTTTACTAAACCACATGAAACTTAATTGAAACACTGAAACAGTTTACCTGCTAGAAATATAATTACAAAAGGATTAAGTGAACTATGTTTGCCAGAGTACTTTTTTTTTATTATTTCAATCAACTTTAGTGCTGAATTTAGCTCTAAATATTAAGCCCTTTAGCATTTACATTACTCTATATATACTATTGTATTTTCATGGTAAAGGCTTTATATCACATAGTATTGAATCTACAATATGGTGATATTATTTATTTTGAGAACCATACCTTAACATCAGTATGAGCAGCTAGTTATAGCCGGTTTAAACAGAAAGAGGGGAGGGAATTCTGGCCGGAGGTTTAAATGCTAAAGGTTTAATCTAATATCACTTTACATTGGAAATCTTATTCTTACTTTTCTTGTTTTTCAGAAACTTTTACAAAATTTAGAAGATGCCCTTGATGAATTGCTTCTGTTAGAAGACAATGACAAACCAATTCCATATCCTTTTGATGTAACAGATACATTGTAGTTTTTAATTTTGTTAGCACCATTCAGTGTAATTCATGCATACATGCATGTTCCTGTAACTCCTGCGGGAGTTGTTGGGGCATCATATTAACATATAGCAGTTCTAGGGCATTTTTAAACCTGGCAGAGCCTATCCCTCTCCAGGTCTGAATACAGCAGATTTCTTCCAGAGAAAGATAGGGAGTGAGAAAGAGATACAGAGGAAGAATCTACCCCAGTTCTTGACGTGTACTCATTTTATCAACCTGGAATAGATAAAGTTGCCCTTGGTGGGATTTGAACTGAGAGAACAGAGAGCCAAAATAAATACCACAAAGCATTCTATCCAATGTTCTATGCCAATATTCAGTGAAACAAGAATTCTAAAATATTATTTCATGTATTTAACCTTTTTGATACCACACCACCTGACGCTACTCTTGGTTCTATGGTACAAATCAGCTTGCTTTAATATTATGTGTTCCAGCCAAGAGGCTGAGGCCATGCTTGGGCACTCACTGATGCTACACTTTCTATGACCAGCCTTCCCTGGTTGCCCATTGATGCAAAAGGGTGTTTGTTGCAGCTGCTCTTATTTGCACTTTGCCTCATGCCGTGGGTTTATCCGGGATTCCAGTCAGCAGAGTGTTGAGATGTCTCTTGAAAATATCCACATGCACACCATGCAGATCTCTCAGATTCTTTGGCATCTTATTAAAAAGCTGGGGTCTCTTGAACCCCAGGTTATTCCAGTATGTGGTCCTTATTCTTGATGAGACAGATGGGACCTTTAGCACTACACAGTGGCGTCCTGTTTGTGGGCTGCTCCTGCTTTCAATGCCAAAGTTTGGTGCTAACCCTTCCACGATCTTCCATACATATATCACTGCGTATCTGTCTCATCTCCGCTTCAAGGAACAAAGTGTTAGTTTTTTCAGCCTCTCCCAGTAGCTCATCTCTTTCATTGAGGCAATCCTCTATATCTATATTTATTTTTAAATCTTCTATCATAATTTTATGTGAGAACCTTTGTTAAATTTTACACTAAATTAAAAATGAAAAAGTTAGTTATATTACTGAATCCCACAAAAATTTTGATTATTTTCAAAACAATTCAAAAATCATGGCCAGTATCTTTCATTAGATATAGAGTAATGAAAGGTTTAATGATACATTTTTTTATTAAGTATTATTATAAAATTTTGAGCCAAACGAAATGGTTTGGCGGCAGGCAACACACACAGAGGGTCTACAACAACCAGCCAACTACGATATGGATATCTTCCTTATATATAGAATTAAAGACAATAAGTCCCATCCAATTATTGGGGTTGAAGTAATTGATTGTTTTCTCTTTCCAAATGTTTAATATTTTTTTAGTGAAATTTGGTAGATGGAAACTATACAGGACCCTGTCACACACACACACACATATATATATATGTGTGTGTGTGTGTTAGGTAAGTAGTAACTACAATTACAGCACTGAATGCTGTTAAAACGGTCCATCTCATATTGGGTTGTATTTCAGTTAAAGCAGCTGTAAAATAAAACTTTGAATGTGTTTTTGCACTTGCATATCTGATGAAATGTTGAGGCAGGATCAGGCCCCAGTCATTATCATTGTACCTTGAGCTGATCTATATTGAAATAATTGTAATATGCCAATAAAGTTTATATATAAACCAAATCTGCAGCAGAATTAGAGAAATAAGATTCCATGCATGGAAGTAAAACCTGGAATTAATGAGCTTCAGAGTCAACTGGCAAAGACTAAAATCCTAGTAAGTTATAAAAAAAAACAGGGTCCTAATTCCTTCAAGAAGATGGCTGCTTAGTATGCAGGAAAAGAGTAGATAGAAATTCCATTCTATGTACAAAATGTAAGCTATGAGTACACAAGAGAGACAGCAGGGTCTCAGGTAGGCTGACAGAGAATTTGCTTTCTCTTTCCAATTTATGGAAAGCCAGGCACACCCATGCAAGCATCTAAAATAGATGTTAAATGGTGATGATGATATATGTGTGTATGTGAAAGTTTGTTTGACAGTTCAACAGAATAGGGTAATAAAATAACTACCAGGCTTGAACACTGGATTCAATATGATCAACTAAATACCTACAAGGTGGTGGGTGCCCCAACATGGCCACAGTCGAATGACTGAAACCAGTAAAGGAATACCTGTCTCTATTCTAAGTTCTATGCCTTTATTTAATTTTTTTATCCCTTTGTAGTTTTCATTTTTTTAATGTAGCCTTTGAAATATTTTAAAGTGAACTTTTGTTTTTATATTCTACTATTCCTGTCTTCATTGTATCTATGTAAAATTTTTCAAAGTTTTTATATCAAAATATTCTTCCTTAACTCTATTCACTTACCAAATTGGAGAAGTATTTTTGCAGTTGAGTACTGATGCTGCTAATTCCAAATTAGAGGAAGATAAGAAAAAAGCTGAATCAGCCATTTCTAAGCTTGAACAAGAATGTGAAACCCATAAAGCTATTCTCTCAGATCTCAAGGTGCAGTTGTATGCCAAGTTTGGAAATAATATTAATTTAGAAGCTGAGGAAGAATAATATCAAACCTAATAATTTAATTATGTATTTGAAATATATTTCTGATTTCTCTTTATTTTGTACATTAAAAAGAAAAAAACGTGAATAAAATTATTATTTAAATTTTCTAGTTTTCTTTTGTCTTCTTCTGCCTCTTCTCTTTCTTTTTATTCCCCCCCCCCCCTCCTCCTTCATGAGAGGGTCGTTGGGATAGAGTCCTTAAACACTCCTAGCATTTCTTGTCAGAAGCTACTGTCTCCAATTGATTAGACTGGATCCCCAAGCGAGACCAGCTAAGCTCATCAATGTTATCCAACCATCTTACTCTGGGTCTCCTGCCAGTTGGTTTTGCCCGTAAAATCTGTCTAGCAATTCACATGCCCATAGTATTGGAGCTATATCCTCTCAATTTGAAGAAGTAGCGACTCTCTGATCTACGCTTTTTCCTTTTGCCATATATTTCAAATACATTCAGAACTTTATGCAGCCAAATTGCTTTACATCAATTGAGAATGGGAATTTTGTGTTTGCCATATTAGGTATGTAAGCACTTATTTCACTATTTGCTGATAGTAGCGAGGTTCTGTTCTATTAGGGAGACTACACATGATGCTAGCAAAATGTCTGGAGAGGAAAAGAGGTTCAAGTATTATAGGGATTTGTATTGCTTAATAAAAAAAAAGTTATTTTCTCTCTATATACAAAGATACAATACTTATGTTAAACATATAGTAAATATTAGATGTAAGATAACTGTGTTAAAGATGGCCACGAGTGGGTAGTTTGTTTAGCCCTAGGTCAACTCTGATTAAGCAGGCCTCTTATCAAAACGTAATTCCATCCAGCTATGACTATCCCTTCTTTTATTTGTTTTTAAATAGTGTACCAAGGATTATGTGAAGGTGCATGGCTTTTGTAGTTAGAGATATGGACTTAGAATTGTGAGGTTGTGAATTTGATTCTCAAACCAGGTGGTGCATTGTGTCCTTGAGCAAGATACTTTATTTCGCATTGCTCCAGTTCACTCAGCTGTAGAAATGAGTTACGAAGTCACTGATGCCAAGCTCTATTGGCCATTGCCTATCCCTTGGACAACATTGGTGTCTTAGAGAGGGGAGACTGGTATGCATGGGCAACTGTTAGTCTTTCACAAACAACCATGCCTGGACATGTGCCTTGGAGGGGAACTTTCTAGGTGCAAATCCCCTGGTTATTTGTGACCAAAGGGGGTCTTTATCTAGGATTACATAACCTAATGTGTTCTTATTTGAAATGGTAGGAAGAGATTTTGCTTCTTCATTGGCTGCTGTGGAGGTAGCAGTACAGTATGGAATGATAGAAGCTGGGTTTTTGCCCTTCAAAGAGAATGTAGGTCCCAACATGAGAAAATTGATATTAAACTAATGAGCATGTGGTTCAAAACCAGACTAGGAAAAGATAAAAGTCTTCATGAATGCACTAAAATCTCAGTTGATAACACTGTATTAAGATTGTGTCTAAGACTGAATAATGATGTTAACATTGTGTCTAAGACTAGCTAATTTGATGTTAACATTGTGTCTACAACTGGCTAATTTGATGCTAACATTGTGTCTGAGACTGTCTAATTTGATGCTAATAATGTGTCTAAGACTGGTTAATTTGATGTTAACATTATGTCTAATATAGCTGATTTCATGCTAACAATGTGTCTAATATGGGCTATGATGTTCACATTGTGTTTAAGAGTGATTAATGATGTTAACATTGTGTCTAAGAATGACTAATTTCGAAGTCAATAACTAAGTTTACCAGTAGGTGGAACGGATGACAATAGGTTCCCCATTACCTCCAATAATGGAAAACACCAACATGGACTAGTTTAAAGACTAAACTCTAGAGAGTACAGCACCAAAATCCATAACTTTGTTAAGATATTACATCTATACCTTCCCATTCATTTGCTGAGTCTTATAAAATAAAAACTGAAATGCCTCTAAAGGTCAGAATAAAGAAACAGCCTTAATAAGCAGAGAAATATCTAAGTGTGGAATGGTTGTAAATATATGGTGTGAAAAAAGAAATGCTATGAAGTAAAATTTCTTGAATTGACAGAAAGCCGCAGTGAATGTGTTCTGGGGGTCAGGGAAACCCACTACAGTAGCTGTGAAACCTCTCTACTTGGCTAAATGCACCATCTGAGCTGCCATTTCTGAGAGAGGGTTGATTGCCCCATTCTTCTTTGAAGAAAATGGTGTCACTGCTACTGTCACCAATGAACACTGTGTGGAGGTCCTGTATATTAAAGGATTACAGAGATGTAATTATGTTTTCTTGGCATATGTAATGATTGGTTTGTGCTGTTGAAAGATACAAGGCTGGAATGGCCTCATTGAAGGATGTTTTTAAAGCCTTGATTCATGGACTTCCTGTGGGTAGGTGTCATAGTTGAAACTGAATAAATGACATTTAGATGTGGAAGCTTAAGGAAGAATGACGAGTGGTATCATCTACATATGTACCAAAGAAACTAATGTGATGTGCAAGAGAGAAGACTGGATTGGTACGGAGATGTGATGTGCATGAATGATGATAGCTGGGTGAAGAAGTGCCAGAGAAGCCACAGTTGAGGTAGACCAAGAGACCTGGGCAGAGGTGATGAAAGCTGATCTCAAGATGTTGAGACTCACAGAGGAGAGGATGAAGGAATGCGGCGAATGGAGAGATGCTATGCTGAAAAGGACCCATCCAAACCATGCAACTATGATGTAAAAACAATGATGACACACTGTAGTGTGTTTCCAAAGATTGGGTTATATCCCAATAGTGAAGAGTTTCGGGAGGATAAGGATTAGTTCTAGTGTACATTGTACAAAGGTAATGAAATGGGCATTGTCAGGACTTGTGGCTTTGTTCGTTTGAAATGATTGGATGAGTACATGGTGGTGAACCTTGTAGAGTAGAAAGGGATAGTTTAGGGAGTAGATTTATCTGGAATTTGTGGGATTAGATACAAAAGTGTGATAAATGTGATTTTCTTCACAGAAGTATTGCTTACAGATCCATCATATTTATGAAGTAGAGAGAAGGAAGGTTCTGCAAAATTAGTAGGGGTTCTTTTAGCAAAGGACCAAAAACATCACTAGCAAATTAGGAAGCAATATAAGTTGTGGGCTGTGCCATGCAATGAAACATTGTTCACGTTGCAGATAATAGTCTGACAAGTGTTGTGATGCTGGATAAAAGCTTGCTGAGAACCCTATCAGTAATTTTAACCTATAAATTTTGTGTCCCTAATTTTCTTATCAAACTTTTAGAAGCTTATTTTTATGCCCAACTCATCATTAATTAACCTTATTAACTTGACAATTTCGCAGAACCCTACTAAAGAACAGCAGATGATTCTCACATCATAGTAAAAAAATATGTATGCTTTAAAAAAAACAAAAAAACAAAAGGGATGGAAAAACAGGTACTAAAGCAAAACTTTGAAGGACTGCATATCAAAATTTGTCTTTAGTCTATACCAGGGGTTCCTAACCTTTATTTTTTGTCATTGCTCACTTTCACATGGAAAAATTTTCCACTGCCTGCTTCTATAGCAAATATTCAAAACATACCAAAAATGTTTGGTATCACATTTTGTCTCCTGTGTCTTTTGTTGTTGCTTTTTTTTATATACCCTTTGAATATTTTTTTCAGGTATTTTGAAATAACTTCTTAATACTGAAAATCCTATATCGTCCACCAAAATGTCCAATCGCTCACCATTTTCTTTTCAGATGCTCATCACTCACTAATGTGTGGTCTCGCCCAGGTTGGGAAACCCTGGTCTATACTCTGGTACTTCAACACTAGAAACAAATGTTAACTCTTTAAATGTAGCACTTTACAACAGGGGTTTTCAGAGTGTTTTAAAGTTTTCTAAATGCTGTACAGCTTTTTATTCCTCCTTCAATCCTACCTTTTTCTTTTCAATAATTTGAAGTTAACAATCATTGCATTGCTCCAGACTGCAAACTTGACATTTCTTTAGATGAAAGGCAGACAATCTGTAGAATCAAAATATGAAACAATAAAAGTAATTGGTATTTTCTGAGAAATGTGAGAGGTGTGCAATTAGGAGTTAAAGGTGAGACATCTATTCAAATCACTAGCTACTAGATCGGCTTTTTTGCCTATCAGCAGTATCTAAATTTAAATTATAATAAAATAAAATTATGCAAATATACAACAAAATAAGTGTATTTGGACACATGTAAACTCCTACAGTATATATAAAATTAAGCAATACCCGGATAACTACCCTTGTTCTAAATTGTTTCCAAAATTCCACCAAAAGATGTCGCTTTACTGCAAGAACTGACCAATCATATTCATCTTTACTTAGTAGAGTATTAATGTAGGTGAGTGTTGGAGCCATTGTTGTATGGGTTCACTTAAGTAAAATTTTCGGAATTTTATTCTATGTACGTATAATAATTTAATATTTGCCTAGTCATGTGATTTCCTCCCTAACAGAATGATCTAACGAGATAACAATACTATTATTCTATACATGCATTTATTTTCAAATTTCGCTCATTTAGTTAACTGTAATTTCCACCTTATGTGTTAAGTCATTTTCAACGAAGGATCATATAATGTCGACTTCATTCAGTGCGCGATGATCCAATATTTTCATTATTATTATTTTTTCGACATTTTCTCCTAATTTCTTTAAGATTTCTGCTTACTTATATATTTGTACGGTTTTTCTCTTAGAATTTCTTCAGGTGCTCACTAACTCTAGCGGAGTTATATTTTCCAGTTTTTCTTTTTCTGTTTACTAATTGGGAACAAGCTACCATTTTTCTTTACCTAGTATCTTTCATTTATAATATTTTCAATTATACAATTCATCATATTATTTTTATTATTATTCAATTAGTTTAAATATTACCGTTTCTTAAGTCATTTTCATAATTACTACTTCCTCCTACTTTTTATTGTATAACTTTTCCTCCAGGCAAATTTTATTTCATTAGTATATGATATTTATATATATATATTGAATCTAGTAATGGATCTAATTCATATATATGTATTCCATTTACATTTTGCTTTACTGTTACTATGAAGATATTTGTATAGTGACTGTTAAATTGAATATACATATGTTATCACATGCTACTGTGGATCTAGCAGTTGTAACACACACACACACACGCACTCACTCGTATCCTACCTACGTAGACTGACAGTAAATTGAAGTAATGCGTAGATAGAATTGTTATTTTAGAGTTACTTTCATCATTTTTCTTTTCTTTTTTTTTTCCCTCTCTACTTATCGTTCTATATTTTCGTCAGGTGTAATAATATATTTCCCCGTTGATTTACTTTTGTCTTATTTTCATTGCTTTCTCTGTTAATTTTCGTGGCCTTTCTATCCAGGTCACGTGGCCATTTACTGTCTGTCGTCTACCTCCTCCTTTCTGCTACACATTTCACTATTGCTCCCTCTCCGACTTCGTCCCCTTTTTTTTTTCTCTTTTCATTTACCTCTTCCAACTCTCTCACATATTTCATTTACCTCTCCCAATTCTCTCTCTCTATTACACACCCTGCAACTACTGCTCTCTTACTAACAATGACTATTAACGCTCTCTCTCTCTATCGCTCTCCTCTTTTCAACAAATAAAATCTTGACTTATTGTCTTCATAAAGATTACGTATTGACTGACCACTTTGTTTTTCTATCTTCATCTTGGCCCATATATCACCAATGCTGTAATAATTCTCTTGGTACTAAATCACTACTGTCTTGTATTCATTGAGTAGTTTCGTGTCAGCTAGCTTCCTAGCCATGGCCAGTTCTAATCTAGGTTGGACAGATGTTGAAGCTTCCTTGTGTAACGTCTCAGAAATTTTCTCTAGCAATGCAATATGATACCTTCCTTCGTTTTCCATTATTAAAGCTTCGTTCCTCCCTACCAAAATGTCTCGCTCTTTAAATATTTTCCCATACTAGCATAATTCTCGGACTCCTTCGTAATATAATCCTTTTTTTCTCTGAATTTAATTATATATATTCATTTTCCGTTATTGATACCTTAAATCACGTTTTTATTTAACGGGTGCTAAATTATTTATCTTAAAACGTAAAAAAAAAAAAAGAATAAAAATAGGAATTTTCTCTTAAGACTCCAAGAATGTAGAACCTATCGATATAAAGGTCAGTCTGAAGGAAATGAGTATTATATAAAAGTATGGTAGTTCTTTTAGTGGGTGTTCATCGCTTTAAATCAGATATCTACTAATAGAATATATTTTGTTTCTATCGCCTATTTTTGTAATTTGTTTACATTGTCTACGTTTCCATTTCCTGAAATAACCTTCCATAGTGAGCTAGTTAAAATATGTATCACCCAACAGTCGGCCATGTTGTAGATATATTTGTTAGTACCACCAATTATTACACTTTTCAATTTACTATGGCATACCTCAGAATTTTGCTGACATATATCTACCTCGTTTTCATTACTGTTTAACTAACTCTTTGTTTATTTAGTAGGTCTTCGTCCCAACTTAGGTCGATAGATATATATAATCTATATATGTAATATATATATATATATATATATATATTACATATATATGCGTTTCCCTTCTTTTTAAGTCCTTTGAGTAATCGAGTTGTTCGCCCCTTCCACGTCAAATTGTTTTTCTAATGGTGTCTTCTAGTTTTCCTTTCAGTCTTAGTATTATCTCCTCCCCATGACTATAATCTTACTCTTCTTTTAATTTTTATATTTATATTTTTTTCTTCAAATGTCTGTCTTTTTAGTTTTTCTATTAATTATCATAGTTGTTCTTTCCCGGTCCGTATTTTTATCATCATAACCATTAAGGTAATTTCCCCATAATTGCTCTAACACACACTTGCCTCTGTTTACATGTCTGTCACCTTCAAAAAACTAGTTAAGCTTTTGTTTTCTCATATTCGCTCTTTGTTAAATTTTATAAAAAAAATTTGTTGTTTTTTTTCTTCGCTTTCACGAATTAATGGTCGATTTATATAAACTGTACCTTTCTAAAATAGACAATTAGATATATCTCCAATTTAAAAAAAAAAAGAACTTTAATATGATTGAACTTTAATTTATTGATTCTGTGTAATTTATTTACTTCAATTTTTTTAATGCTAATATATGAATATTTTATTTTAATAGGACTGGTTGTATTTTTAATTATACAAAGTAAATTAAAACAAAGGTAAGAATAACTTTATATATGCTCAAATTTTAGATCTCCATATCTGATATCCTTATTGATATTTAGCTAGATTTAAGCTTATAATATATTACATATTAGTCAGGTTTCCCCCTTTTTTTTTTCTTCTTAAACTGAAAACTATTTGTTATTGCATGTAATGCTTAGTTTCAAAGTTATCTTTGATTAATATGACAACTTTGATAGAATTAAATATCACACGTCTGGCTTAATGTCATGATATTTAATGCGTTTTTAATGGTCATTCTTTTTTTTTTCTTTTAAATCTAATATTTACAATTTAGCTTTGTAACTTCGTTAAAAAGTATATTGGTATTTATTTGTTTTCATGCAATAGGAAATATTTGTAAGCATATATGCTTACAAATATTTCCTATTGCATTAGTGATTAGCACTTGAAAGCCATATATGATGTCCAGGTCGTTTACGAGGGATTTTGCAGCTTGTTGGTTTGTATGATTTTGTTATGCTATGAATTAGTAGGATGTCTAGTGACTAGTATATTCTGTTGATTAGCTCTATTTTCAATGTTGCTTTCATATTGTTTCATTGTCTTATTAAATACTTCCTCGAATACAAAATGTATACTAGTCGAAATCTAGTTGATAAATTTTATTTTCCATTAGGGTTTTAATTGTAAATAAGACCGTGTGCATGTATGTGTGAGAATTTGATGTTTATAATTATTTGTATTGTCCCAGCCTGCTCTTCAAAGAATAACAAACTTAACTGGATTTTTCAACCTCATCTGCTTTTTATTTGGGTAAAGTACGATTGAGTCTCAGTATGTTATTATGTTGTTAGAAGTCTGTAACAAAAAAGTAAAATTTGAGGATAATTTTTCAGATCCCTTTAAATCCAACTCAACAGAGTTGTAAGCTGTTCTTTAGTGATGCAGCAGGCTCGTGGTGATGATTTTGCAGTTCACAAGAGTAAACAGGTTAGTTAAGGAGACTTCAGATAACCTTTATTGTCAATGAAACTAGATTTGTATTAAATGTTGGGGGGCTGGGATCTTAGTGAGAGTTAAATAAAGAGTAGTGTGGTGCTGGTCAGGTTTGTATTTCATGTTTTACGTGTAAAGCTTTTTTGGAATGATTTCAGATAATGAACAGATTTTGATTCGGGCTAATTTCAGTCTGTATTTTATTTATATTTGTGTGGATATTAATTCTGAGCTTGAAGTGATGTTTTTTTGTTTTTTTTTATCCATCCAGTCAGCTGTAGATTAACCATCAATGCTGTAGGAGTTTTATTAATTTGACTTTGTTCTTCTTGTATTATAAATTATATTTTTTTTCACTGTAGCATTGTTTGAATTAGTTTTTGTCCACTTATACACTAAACATTGAGTTTAACTTATTTTGTTAAGCTTAATATAAAATAATTAGGTGTCAGAAACATGTTAAATATGTTTTGACTAATCTACTTGTAATTATTTAACATCATTCCTTTGTTTTATTCTGAAATTTTCCAAAAAAGAAATTTAGTTGTATTGTCTATATGCATGGTCTGTTGATTTACAATGTTATTAGTTTCTACAGTTTTTTCTTTCTTTTTTGTTTTATTCCAGAGAAACATGAGTTTTTACAATAATATACAGCCAAGTGAAAAGCCAGGACTTTATCCTGCTGGAACCTTTCCTACAGCCAGTTATGCTCCCTCTCAACCTGCTGGAATGCCACCTGCAGCAACGCCACAACAGAGATTCCCATCAGCTACTCAGCAATATGCAATGCCTGCAGGTGCTGCTACGCCCTCATTGTACACTCCAAGTAATGGGTATACACTAATGTCTCCAGCTTATGCTTCATCTCCTGCACCTGGGGCATTTCATTCTGTTGGCTACTCTTCTCTTCCTTCCATCCCATCGACGACTCCAGGTTATCCTACCGCCCAATATCCTACTACAAACTTCCCACCAACTCAGTTGCCAGGAAGTAGTGCACCATACCCAGGATTGCCGGTCAGTAGCCAGTTGTATACAGGAAGTGGGGGTTATAGTCCTCTCCAAAGTGTTCAACCTAGAGCCTACACCATGCCACCAATGGCATACCCAAGTACACTTGGCACAAATCCTACATACCCTGGTGCTCCTCCTTTTGGGCCACCATATTAAAGAAGGTGTCAATAGCAGCAGGTGGCTAGGACTGAAGCTTATATATGTTGTATAGACCTACTGCATCTGGTGTGTTTGTAAATCTGGGCCCTTATTGGCCTAAGTTGAATTTAATTCTCATGTTTTTATGCAAACAAGGCTTCTTATGTATCTTATACGCAAGATAAGGGACTAATCTTATCAGGTACTCTTTGGTAGACATGGTGGTAACCGAAGTGCAACAGGGAAGTTGGTGAAGATAGGCTGCTTTACTCATTCTGTTGCATAATCTGAACATTATTTTTATGAAGGCCAATCTAAGTGTGCAACATATATATATTATATAATTTTATATTGTATATATTGCATACACACTCTTTAACCCCTTGCTTCCCATTTCTTTATTCAACAGACTTTTAACTATAAAAGGAATCTGATGTATATATATATATATATATATACATACATTAAAAAATATACATAATATAAATGCACACACCTATTTTTCTTTTTTTAGACATTTTTGTTTTTACAGACATTGCATTTTTATATTTTAACATTTTTGAAGAAACTGCTGTTTTGTTAAACATTTTTTAAACCTATTTGTCATGTGAATCTTGGTACCAAAAATTAGTGCACTTGGTTATAAATCCAATAGAAGTAGACCAATATTAGCTAATGATGGGTTACATTCTTTTCTCTATTACTACACTGCATGTGCTTTCATTGACCTTTTTTTTTTTAAATAAAAAAACAACCCTATCATTAAGCTACTATTCATTGCAATTTCTGTCCTTTTGAATAATTTTAGTTCACCGTTTTTACATTTATAAAATTGCATTGAATCTTTTGGTGTGGTTTTATTGGATTATATTCTTTCATCAGTGTACTGGTCTTTGATTGGATCTGCTAATTGATATTCTGCTGTAACCTGTACAGAAGTCTGTAGAAAAACATTTCCTCTCTAAATTCTGTAGCATTCATCCATGACACATCATAGATAGCTATTTTTAGCAAATACAAATCATAAAAATATAATTTTTTTCTCCTCAATTTCCCCTTTCTTCCCTTACAAAATGGCCTTATATTCAATAATGAAAAAAAGTATACATATATATATACATATATATATGTGTATTTATATATATATATAATGTAATTAAACTAACACTGCAGTTTGATTTAGCTTGCAGTGATTTCTCCAACTGCTGTATACCTGTTACTCACCTCTCTCATCAGTTATCTTTTTTTCTATATTCAAGTAAAAAAAAAAAATTCGTTTTCAATCTACCATTGCTGAATTGGTGTCTAACTTGTTTCCAACTGGGGAAACTTCAGTATTTTTTTTCTATAGTTACACGATCGCATTCAATCACAAGGCCATGTAGGTCGTCTTGTAATAGATCTCTGTTAAATAAAATGTTTTAAAAATATAAAATAAGCAATTCTCTTTTTTTAATTTCTGTTTTTAATATAGATTGTAGCAGGCATCTTAGATATTATCTGGTTAATAGGGCAGGAGGTTTAATATTTGATAGAAATGACATGTTGCTCAGATTTCTTATTTGACAGTTATTTTAAATTCCACCTCAAGCAGTATTTCTAGAGTAAAAGTATTTGTTAATCTATTTAGGATATACATGCTTTGGAGAAGTTATTCTCATTTTTTTACGAAGTTACACAACGTAAAATGAATCTCTGGTAATTTCTATAAAGAACCTTCACCTTTTTAACTATTTCTTCTGAAGCCTGTTTACTGTTAAGACAATCTAGATTCAAATGATGTGAGATGCTGGTAGTTATTTTTATGGACGTATTTATTAGATAAACAGCAATCATGTTCAACTAAATTAGAACGTCTGTTTCATTTTATCTAGACTAATTAGTGTTTGAACGTATTTCTAGCAATCCAGTGTACAGAAACGGATTAATCAAAGTGACACATGTCAAAAATAAGCTTTTTCTAACATAGAATTATATATACCCTAAACTTGTGTAATAAAAGTATATCAGGAGACATCTATTAATATATTAGTTTCTATATATATATATTGCGCTTTGGAGAGTTTAAGAGAAGTCTTTTGTTATACTACTTCCACTCAATTTTATTCTTTTTAACCTTGGTTAAGGTCCAAATATAAAGAAGCATTTTGAATAACACTTTTGTGCTTTTTGTTCCTTGAAGTACAAATATTAGTTATCTTAATAGTAAAAAATACAGTTTTAAAATTATACATTGGAAAGTTCTATAAGATTCAGATGGTAATATTGAATTAATACTGGAGGCATTTAATGTTCCAAAAATGGAATTATTAAACTACAGTACTTTCATTAATAACAACTTTTCTCAAAATTCCAATCCATAACTATTTTTTAAAGAAAAGTTAGAAATGTGATTTACCTGTATTATGAAATAATATTCCTTATTGGATATAATTTCTAGTGTGAGCCATTGATAACATGCATGAAAAGAGTTAACCAAATTTGTTGCTATCTTATTTCAAAGAGCTCATAGCTTATGTGAATAGGTTATGAAAGAAATTTATGAAATTGGGCAATATCTGCAAGATGACTGGTTTGACAGAATCTTTTGTATTAACATCCTAACTGTAGTTCGTTCTTAACCTTAATGAGTATGAACTTTAGTTCTGCTTAATACCTTCAACTGCTGATGGTCCATAATTGTTTGGGAGGTGGGTAAGAAAACTCTGATATCTGATTAGTGTTTAAGTGAGTGTAGTGAAATTGTGACAGTATTATTGGTTATTTGATCCAATAAATATTGTCAACTGGTAATTTGTGTTAATTTTTTTAATGAAACTGAATTATTCAATAGTTTCTTTTATTTTATTTTTTTTTTTTGTTTATTTTTTTATTAACCTCATGACAGCAATAATGTATTATTGAATTTCATGTCTGTTCAAACTGGGTTTTGTGTACACACTATCATTTCCTCATAGTAAAAAAAAAATCATTTCTTTTCCTTCACCATCACTTCAATTTGCTATCAGACAAATAGTATGGAAGAAAAGAATGCATATACATTTCTAGAAAATGGAAACAATCACCTGATTTTTATGTATTGGTGCAATGTGTATTACAAACTTTTTTCATTGTATGTGTGATGTGAAACTTACTCTGAAGAGGCTGTAAAATAGCAAAACTATTTGGATATAGAGTTTTCTATGAAACAGGTGAAAATAAAATTTGGTGAGGAATATATTACACTTGTTCTTTCATTTATTCAATTTTACATTTTTTTTTTTCTTTCTTAATGTTTATTTTTAAAAAAAATGTCTTTCCATTGGAAGTGATGAAATGTTACATTGACTATAGACACAATTTTAATATATATATATATTTAGTTTATTTATATGGGCTGGATGGGTCTATTCCAGCAGTGCTTGAAGGAAGAGAATGTGCTGCTTGCTGTATGTAGTCTTTGTTGTTTATCAATTTCTTTTAAATTGTCAAGCAATTTACAGCATCACATTTTCTTGGCAACAGTTTTTATTCAGTTCTCTCCTGGATTAGTTGTGAAGTCAACATTTTTTCCTAGATAATTTCAGTGTTTTAGAACTAGCAAATGGGTTTCTCTTAAATATATTCACCTGATAATTAAAATGTTATGATATATCATTTAGGTATGTTAACATTTTGTTGCCACTTTACCTGCTATTTTTTTTTTTTTATTATTACACTTGTCTTGATGTAATAGTTAAAAAAAAAATGTTAAGGATGGTTAACCCTTTAGCATTTACATATATATATATATATATAGTAATGTACTTTTGTGGTAAAGGCTTTATCTTACATTATATAAGATAATGATGTATCTTGAGATTTTAATGTTATTTATTCTGAGAACAATACCTTAATGTCAGTATGAGCAACCAGTTTGAACAGAAAGAGGTGAGAGAATTCTGGCCAGTTTAAATGCTAAAGGGTTAATTGATAAATTTTGATATTTTGAATGAATATGGCCTTCCAACAATTACACATTTTCTGTGGTTCCTCACCAGAGAACTCCATAACCCTGGTTTCAGAGACGGGTATAATTAGAAAAATTTACTGAATACCTATCCTTACTTTTTAATCTTGTGTTCTAAAGCAGTAAATAAATGTTTTTATATATTTGATAATTTTTTCTTTGAAGTATATTTTATACTCTTCATATATTAAAGGCTATTTATATACCCTCTCCACAAGAGATTAAGTGTTCCAGAAAGATCATAAAGATATACCAAGATGTGAAATCCTGGAAAACTATATTTTGGCAGATGTGTGTCTATATGAATAACTCATTAACTTTAATTTCACTTGTCTGTATACACAGCTTCAATCGGTAAAACAAGCTTTTTTTTTCCAAATCGCTATTGAAATATAAACTAATCTCAATGGAATTGAACTCATAGATTTGGCACCATTTTGAAATTCACAGAATAGTGACTTTCTAATAAGTTCTAACATTAAACCAAAGTATTTCAGTTCATTGCAAATCTGAAAAGATAATTTGTGCAATTTAATTGATCGTTATAAATATAACATTTGCGAAGCTTGACTGTAAAATTATAAAATACAAATGCAGTATTGAAACACAAATGGGACCAGCTGAGCTCATGGATGTTAACCATCTTGCTATGGGTCTCCTGCCAGTTGGTTTTACCAGTAAAATTTGTCAAATTTTTTTGAGACATTCTAACCACATGGGCCATAATATCAGTTCTGGATCAATTGGAGATGGTTGCTTCTGACATGACCTGCTGAAAGGAGTGTTTGAGGACTCTGCCCCTATGACCCCTCATCAAGAATAACTGGGAAAGAAGTAATGAAACATTAACCTCACCTAGTTGCCTATCTTTTGTAGTTTAGGAACACTTGCAATGATATGAGTACTATTACTGCTTCTCATTACAGTAAGATATAAAAAGAAACACAACAGTTGTTTCATTTACCTTGCTTTCATTCTATATATTTTACTAACAATAGCAAAAATATTTCCAATGAGATTTTTCTCTAGATTGTATATTTACTTGTGTATGTTAAAATTCAAAAGATATTTAATTTATTTCTCTAAATGAACTCTCAAGCTGTAATACTTAATCTAAAAGTAGCAAATATGGTTCATGCCACATCTTGGAATGTATATAGAAAAACAGTTTGTCTGATACTTCATTGAATCTACCAGGATATTGGTGAATGAATCAGTGGTTCATATATTGTCAATACTGTAATGTGTCCATGGTCACAACACAGTTCTTAATGGTTTAGTTCACCAAGTACGAAAAACAGGTGGTAATTGTTTAGCTCCAGGCAAGACCTACAATTAAATGTGCTTTAATTGTGACAATCCTTACCATATTAAAAAAGGAAATAGAGGTAGTATAAAACACTGCTGCAATAAACAGTGGAATAAGTATCTTATTGGCTTCCAGAACTGAGATGAATTTTTTTATTCAGCATAAATCTACTTGCAACATACAAGAGGAAATTTTCAACTTAATGACATAAACAAAAATTGGAGTCTTTGTTATCCAGGTTTTAACTACAACACTTACATTCCTTTCTTACTACATTTGAAGTCGGACATGTATTCACTAAATTACATGATGCTTATTCAACTCAAACCACCACACTGCCATAGATTCCTGGTATTATATCATGTAGCACAGCAAGCTATATTAACAGATCCTTTTATCACAAAGACAGCAGGTTGCTAAATTTGTTTCATGCTCCTTATGTTGTCACTTAAATGCGACTGTCTACCCTGAAGCAGTGATTTAACTTAGATTAAAATAATCTACTTAAAAACAAATCTTCATAGCTCACATGCCAATGCAAGGCTGCAAACTAACATTGAAGTATATTAACCTTTAACCCTTTAACATTTGCATTACTCTACCATGAAAATACAATAGTAAATATAAAGTCTTTATTTCACAATACTGAATCTACGAAATTGATATTACTTATTTTGAGAATACCTTAACGTATTAGTGGACGGTTACGACCAGTTTGAATAGAAAGAGGTGAGAGAAATCTGGCTGGATACAACCGGTTTAAATGCTTAGCAAGGACTGGATGGGTTTTCATAGACTAACAGGAAAATGGAAGTTAAATGATCACCTCTCATGCATATACATTATTACATCTCCATTATAACTATTTACAATTACATTGGTGGTGGTGGGTTTTTTTTTTTTTTTATAATGACCTTAACCTTTTAGCATTTAAACTGGCCATATCTGGCCAGAATTCTCTCACATCTTTCTGTACAAACCGGCCATAACTGGCCCTTCATACTGACTTTAAGGTATTGTTCTCAAAATAAATATCAATATCATGTGAAATAATTGAGGTAAAGCTTTTTCTGTGAGAATACAATAGTATATATACGAAGCTTGCATGCTCCGCTGGATGTGTAATAGTAATATAAGTTAATGGCTAAGCATAAACGAACTAAGGAAAAAATTAGAAATAAGAGGGGATCAGATGTTGTTTACTCGAGAGAAGGCTATGTTCGTATGGTCACGTGATGCGCATGAAAGACGACAGCTGTATAACAAAGTGCAGGGCAATAAAAATAGACGGTAGCCACGGAGTAGGCAGACCCAGAAAAACCTGGGACGACATAAATTCCGACCTCACACGCTTACACCTCTCCAAGACAATGTCACTGGACAGACCTTTGGCAGTACTCAGTAATAGAGAAAACCCGCCTTACCTAAATACAAAGTAAAACCTACTACAGTCAGTAGGCATCTTTAACAAAACACACCCCCGTCCCACCACCCCATCCACACCGCCCCTTTCAATGTAAAGTTATGTTGGTGCTACAACATCCAGGCCGAAACAAATGAGATCGTGTAGGTGTCACGACAAAAAAAAACAGTCCACGCTGTAATGTGGCCGCGTAGGCAACACGGTAAAAACCTCCCAGCCCCACACTGTAAATGTGGTTGGTGTTAGGAAGGGCATCCAACTGTAGAAAACCTGCCAGACAGTCCTATGCGAGCAAGACAATCACTCTTGCCTCAAGTGGGAAAACCTCCGTCCAAACCCATGCAAGCGTGGAACACGGACGTTAAACGTTGATGATGATATAGAATAATGTGAATGCTAAAGGGTTCAGCAACCCTTTCCAATAACTTGCCATATTATACTGAAGGCTCTACCTACCTTTTGAACTCTCCATTGTAGGTCTTGTTTTAAGTGTTCTCAGCAGATAATCTTTAAAGAGATTTATTATTTCAAGTCTCCCGTTGATCTAGGGACAGCCCTATGACCAAAGGTATTCCATCAAAGTCCATGTTACAAGACCAGACAGGTTGGATCGACCCATCTTAGTCATATGTTCCATATTGGTAGGATGGTCTTTCTAACAGCAACCACTTTACAGAGTGTACAGGATGCATTATACATGGCATCACTACTACTTACCAGAATATAACAGTAAAATGAATCATTCCAACTAATAAACACCATGGTAACATGAAAACAGATGAAGAGAACTCTCATTTCAAAATGCCAATGAAGTTAAAAACAATAACATATCTCAAACACAAATCAGTGTTCTTTTCATATATGATATTGCTTATCTTTGTACCTTAACAATACATATATTGATTTCTTTATTAATCATATGGCCAGTTATATTATTTTACAGGATTAGAATCATAGTTGAATAACCTCAACAATATTAACGGTACTTATTTAATCAAATCTCAAAAGAGATGAAAAACAAAGTTATCCAGCTAGGATGATTTAGATTTGGAAAGAGAAAATTAATATCAGTACCACCTGAAAAGTTCATAGGCTGACCAGAATACTCTCATGGAATGACCAAATGAATTTTATTTTTCAACATATTCCATGGAAAGAAACAATGCAGTTATTAAGAGTTGAAATTAATGCATGCAAGATTTCACAGCACTAGTATCACTCCTTCATAGTTAGCCTATAAACCTTTCAGCTGACCCTTGTACTTCATAGCTGCATCCAGCACTAAGATAATAAAAACAATCATACAAATGACTGAGACAGAGGTATAAAGTTGACTGATTATTACAGAGGCAACATTTTCTTAGCCATTTTAGTTATAAAGATCTCTTTAAGAAGGGTGGGGTACAATTTCTTCACTTGATTTGATTTGATTTTTTTTTCTTTTTTTTTTTTTTTTCCCAGTCACCAGAAATATAAACGTCGATTTTCAACATGGAAGTATAAGGTATTGATTGAGATGAGATGAGATAAAATATAAAATCAGATCTGAAAAATATATAAAACTTAAATTACATTTATATCTTAACCCTTTAGCATTTAAACCAGCCAGAATTCTCTCACCTCTTTCTATTCAAACCGGTAGTAACTGGTCACTGATACTAATTTTAAGGTATTCTTCCCAAAATAAAGAATATCAAAATCTCAGATTCGATATTATATAAGATAAAGCCTTTACTGTGAAAATACAATAGTATATACAGAATAATATAAAGGGTTAAACAAGTATAGTAAAGTATCTAGAGGTAGGATGCCTCACTTTTTTTAGTCAGCAGAAATATAAAAGCTGATTTTGAAGATGGAAGTGTAAGATTGAGATAAAATAATATATCAAATCAGATCTAAAAAATATATATAAGATTTAAGTATAGCAAAGTGTTTAGAAGTAGGATGCCATTTTAGGACATCAAGAGTCTTGGATATTATTCATTTAAACGTATTTCTGTCAGTATCTGAAGCTGTTTTGGTAAGGATTAAATATCATAGATACATAAATATAGTATACACCACCTACACCCCACCCCACTCTTCCATACATCTATGAGTACAGGCTGAAGCGTACATCTAATGTGCTCCAGCCTACCTCCTTTCACTTACCTCCCACGCCCTAACACTCCACCCCTCACACATGCCCAAATAACCACCACCCCAAACCCCACACACATCAACCAAAGTGTAAAGTGGTTGTGATGACAACTCAATAAAAGTGCCCGGACCACACTAAAGTGGTTGTGTAGGTGTCATGACCAAAAGCACCCAGTAAATGTGGGTGGCATTAGGAAGGGTATCCAACTGTAGAAACCAAGCCAAAATCAATTCTGTATGAGTAAGACATGGTCACCTGACTTGGCCTATCTCACAACAGGACAACTCTAACCCATGCTAGCGTGAAAAAATGGACATTAATCTGTGATGATGAAGATGAGCAACTCAATCTTCAGTATTATATTTACTGGTGGTTATTTCATCTATAATAGATGGATGTATCTGGCAGAGTGTCTAACATGGAACTATGTTAGCTGGCATGATGACAGTTAAAATCATGTTAACAGTTTTGTTACATACTTTTGTCACAAACAGTTCACAAGCTGTAAATAGGTATCAAAGTTGACAGCATTGAACTAACATGAGCCTTGTTACCTGACAGTGTGTTCAAATTCCCTCATATGTAAGGTGTGATAAAAAAAAAGTGTATCTGAGGAAGGAAGGTCTCTTAGCTGTTTAATACCATGAAAGCTGCCATGAGTTTCATTATAACTAATTTGACAAGTAAGGAGCGTTTTGAAGTGCAGGGGACAGAAAGATTCTGCTCAAATTAGATTCAATTAACAGTCTCCTTCTTTGTTCACTTATTCCAGGGAAGGTCATGTGGTCAGGGTCCTCAAGCACACCTTCCAGCAGGATTTGTCAAAAGCAACTGTCTCCAATTGATCCAGCTCAATCCCCAAGTGAGACCAGCCGAGCTCATGGATGTTATCCAACCATCTTGCTTAGGGGCTACTACAGTTGGTTTTGCAAAGTTCTCTCTTGCAACAGAATTGATAAATCTGTGGTACTTCGATTACTAGTTGATGGGTTGTCACAATATAAAGATGAGTTTAATAAACCTTGGGAATTATTACAAATTAACTGCAGTCAACTCGATAGAGGTAAATGTTAACCAGCAGATTTAATTAATGTAACTCAGTATGATACTGCCATTAATTGGGATGTCAAACAGGCATCCGTCAGTCTTAATAAGGGACTCATGTCTAGCATGATATATGCATTATTTTGTGCTGGGCAGCTGCATTGGTTCACAAAATATGCTCAGTATGTGGGTTATATTGCTACACTAGGGCCTCAAATGGGGTCTCAAAAACTTCCCTGCATTCCCAACCTGTCCTTTGCAATTCTAGTTGAAAATGTAATGGGATGGATCACTGAGGCAGAAACCACAGCAATATTTGTGGCTTACGATAAATTTCACAATCATCAATATACCATTTTCAGGGTTGGCAATCCCTTTACAATGTAAAAATACTGTGCTGCCCTAATGAGTTTGGATTGTTTAGCCAAGATCACAGATGTAATTACTTTGAAAGATTTCATATATGATGACACTGTTGCCAATGACCTCATTTGCTTCTGTACCAAAGGAAACACGCTGGATTGACCCAAATCTTACATTCCTTACATATCTGCAATAGGTTATGTAGAAAAGTGCCCATACTCTACAGCGATAAACATATTGTAACATGTGGATCCCTGTTAGTGGGTGTATTTTAGGCCAGAAGAAATCTTTTAACTCCAACATACCAAATAATACACCAAACCAACAAGCTGCTCTTTCTACAATTCCTGTTGGAATTCTATAAGCAAAGGATATTCTACACTGAAGAACTTACTGAAAGAATTGGAGAAGTAATGTAAGAAGAATCTTCATGATCACAACCTCATAGAGAAAGGAAAGATCTCAAAGAATTCCCACAAGAGTCCACCAGCAGTCTCCTTCAATAACCTAAAACTCATACAAGCCTCCATCAATATCCCTAACATTCCTTCTCTCATCTCTTGATTGGGTCATAAAAATGAATAAACTAAAAATCTGATGTCTTGTATTTAAAATACCAAATTACTATGTCAACATTTTAATAAAGTAACTACTTTTTCAATAGCATGTTGATGCATTAACAAAAAATGGTTTTGCTTTTTTATGTCAAATGTTTTTAAATTTTGTTTGAATTGACTACCAACAGAGCCCATCCCCACTCCCATTCTTCTGTGACCCTAGAGCCCTTGACATTCCCTTCCTTTTTTGTTTTTAAATATTAATAAAGTTATTTCTATAACATTCTTTTTTCCAATAGAGAATTAATATTATTTAAAGAGAGCTTTACTATATTGAAAATATTTCTATTATGATGGTTACATTGTCTTCAATAACTACCAAAAAATTTACTATATTATATTTCAATTCTAAAATCAGTTTCAGCTTTTTCTTTTAATTCATTGATTTGTTGCCATAGACTTGAAGTACTTCCACAGAAAGAGTCACTTCTACCAATAGAACATGTATCAGCTAAATGATCATCTGTAGAATCAAAGTCATCAAAGCTTGCCATAGAATCAGTCCAACAGAAATTTGATGAGCATTCAGAATTACTTTCTGAATGTCTGTCTTGAAGAGTAAATTTATAGTCCTGTATAGCATCACTCAGGCTCCAAAGTTGACATAAAAGGTTCAAATCCAAATCACGAAGACAAGCCTGAAAAAGATTAATACATTTTTAAACTGGAAATATGACCAATATTTTCAATAATAATAATAATTGTTTCTACTTTTGGCACAAGGCCAGTAATTATCCCAGTGCATTATTGGTGCTTTCTGAAGGGCGGTGGATTGGCAGTATCGGTAGAAGGTCGGACGCCATGCTTTCCAGCATAGTTACGTCCCTTTACGATCTGAGTTCAAATCCCGCCGAGGTTGGCTTTGCCTTTCATCCTTACGGGGTCGATAAAATAAAGTACCAGTAATGCACTGGGTAATTGCTGGCCCTGTGCCTAAAGTAGAAACAATTATTGGTGCTTTCTGATTTAGGCACAAAGCCAGCAATTTTTTGGGAGGGGAAAGTCGATTAAATTGACCCCAGTGCATTACTGGTACTTTATTTCATCAACCCCCATAAGGATGAAAGGCAAAGCTAACTTTGGCGAGATTTGAATTCAGAATAATAATAATTGTTTCTACTTTTGGCACAAGGCCAGCAATTACCCAGTACATTACTGGTACTTTATTTTATCGACCTCGTAAGGTTGAAAGGCAAAGTTAACCTCGGCGGGATTTGAACTGAGATCGTAAAGGGACGTAACTACGCTGGAAAGCATATCCGACCTTTCCTACCAATACTGTCAATTCATAATAATAATGATTTCTAGTATAGGCACAAGGCCAGTAATTTGGGGGAAGGAAAAAGTCGATTAAATCGACCCCAGTATGTTACTGGTACTTTATTTTATCGACCCCATAAGGATGAAAGGCAAAGTTAACCTCAGCGGAATTTGAACTGAGGATGTAACTCTATGCTGCAAAACATGGTGTCTGACACTCTACCGATACTGCCAATCCACCACCCTTGTATTAATAATAATGATTTCATTTATTAGCCACCAGGGCCGACATGTAGGGGACAATACAAAGACAGGGACAGTGGGGGTTTACAATAAGGTGGAGTAAAAGTGCACAATGGCAAGACTAATTTAACAATGAAAATATAAAAATATAAAATAAACTATGCATAAATATAACAAAATAAATTCATCGATAGGGGGTGTACGACCCTGGGGTGCTTCAGGTACCCCACCAATCCTGAACCACCCTGCGCTTCTAGGGCACCCAGGGAGAGCACCCCTCTCCTCAAGTTAGCTAGCCTATAGGCGCATGGTCAGAGTAGGCCCATTCACACGAGCCATTCTCGCCACATTCACCCACCTTTTAGCAAATGTACTGGTGGGCAGCACTTCTCTCTCCACCCTCACCTTCCTTTCCAGGTGAAACTTGAAGAAGTTGATGAGGGATTGGCCGAAGAGAAAAGTGTCTGTCTTTAGTCCTTTCAACCTGGTCCACCATATAATCTCTTTCGCAACTGCCACCAGACAGAGGAAAATTTCCTGCTCTTCCTGACCTAAGGAAGGCGGTGGATCGATCGTCACTATGGACTCGGCCGATAGCCGGATTCGTTCCACACGCGACATAATAATAATAATAATAATTGTTTCTATTATTGGCACAAGGCCAGCAATTATTCCAGTGCATTACTGGTACTTTATTTTATCAATCTTGTAAGGATGAAAAGCGAAGTTAACCTCGGCAGGATTTCAACTCAGACGGTAAAGGGACGTAACTATGCTGGAAAGCATGGTGTCTGACCCTCCACCGATACTGCCAATCCACCATAATAATAATAATAATAAAAATAATTTCTCAATCAAAATTTTACTCCAGCATCTTTTTTATTGGCTCAACTTCATCTATAAAATGGTACTTATATTATCAACAATAGAGTGATAACAGATTAAGTCAGCTACACCAATAGCAAACATAACATTGATTTACTTAGACTTTACCAAAAGCAATAGTAATCAAGGTGAAAGAATTCAGATGGTTCATGAAACTTGGTCAAATACATTTTTTACAAATACTTGTCATAATAATGATTTTTTGGAGTAGTGGTTGGCGCTAGGAACTGCATCCAGTTGTAGAAACCAGACTAAAGCAGGAACATAAAACACGAACCCTCGTCTGTAACAGCCCATCCTACCCATGCCAGTTTGGAAAAATGGATGCAGCAAATGATGATGATGGTGGTGTTGATGATGGTGGTGTTGATGATGATGATGATGATGATGGTGATGAAAAGTAAAGTTTGATACCAGCAAGATTTGTACTTAAAAACATAAAGAGACATAACTAAAAGTAGGCCATTGATATGTATTTAGATCATCATCATCATCATCATCCCCGTTTTACGTCCATTCTTCCATGCTAGCATGGGTTAGATGAGTTGTCCTGTGTGGGCAATGCCAGGTCAGGCGACCATGTCTTGCTCATACAGAACTGATTTTGGCTTGATTTCTATAGCTGGATGCCCTTCCTAACACCAACCTCATTTACAGTGAGTACTGGGTGCTTTTTTATCTCTTATTTTCTTTTTCCAAGTAAGAAGGAAATGTTAATTCATTGAAACCTTTTAGCAGACGTCATTCAGCATATCACTCCCTAATTATCATGTATATGTCTTGGGCCCACTTGAGCTATTTCCCTTAGCTCGTTTTATTTTTTTGTAAACTACTACTGACAATAACTTTTTTTTTTTTCCATATGTAAAAACCTTCGTCAACTAATCTAAGCAAGGTTTAGTAGAATATGCTTTACTGATGAAGTCGAATAATATCAAAACATGTCTGCACTTGTCTCCCTGGCCACAGATCAGATTTTCTCCTAAGTATGTAAATGAATTTTGCAAAAAATTAATTCTGAATTTATTGAAATTATCCTCCCTATTGTGTGGGTAGAGCAAGATTCCAACCAAACAGATAACATCAATGGGAGGAGTTGAAAATAAAAGATTTGCCAATGTTTGGCAGTGAAAGTGTAGTGAATATATGCAAGGAGATGATTCTAGTGTGAAGAAATCAGAAAGCTAAAAGACAATCCATTGAATAAGCTAGTAAGGATGACTGTATACAAAATTACCATCTCTTTCATTTTCATTACATAAGGTCAACTTAACATTATTAATAGAAAAGTTGGTGCACACAATAATTTAAACATTAATTACAGTAAAAACAGGATATAATGCAGAGAGTGTGTTTGATTTTTGTGTGCATTAATGAATACTAGGTTAAATGATAAATACTTTGTGTATGCATAATTCTCTTGTATCTAAGGAACATACAAAATGACATCATGTCTTAGAGAGAAAGTATAACAAGAGAAGTTGCTAGTTTGAAATACTAAGTTGTGCATATGACTCCAGTTTCAATGAACATGGATTCAGGAAGAGTTTGTGAATTTTTCATGGAACTGAAATATTTTAATCCTGTTTTATAACATGCTGTCATATGACCAAAAGCTTTTATTAAATTCTATGGGTAAAAAGGGGGCTGGACTTGAAGTTTTGATTTGAGATTTGACAAGTCATGTATAAAAAAAGTGTAAATCAGAGCTATAAATTTAGCTACTACACCTAGCATTCTTTTATCTGCAGAAGGCCTTTGATAAAGTTCCATGTTTTGTAGGTGGCTGCTAAGGAAATTAGATGTAGATAAATGGATTCTGAGGGCTGTGAAAGCCATTTACAAAGTTAACAATGAGTCCAGTGAGAAATATATTGTGCAAGTAGGTGCCCATCAGAACACATTTCTCAGCCATTCTTGTTTATCATAGTACTCAAGGTCATAACATAGGAGTTTAAGACTGGCTTTCCATGGGAACTTTTGTATGTGATGACCTGGTTTCTCATAGCTGAAACATTTGAAAAATTTGAGAAGAATTTCTGATGTGGAAACAAAGCCTAACACCATAAACCTTAAAATAAATCTAACAAAAAACAAAAGCTTTAGAAGCTGGGACTCTACTGCCATCAGCAAAGTGACCGTGTTCTATATGTAGGAGTAGGTAGGAACTCTGTATTAAACATAAATTGTGGGTGCACCCAATGTGATGGGAACAGAAGTAGGCACAGAGAAAAGAAAGATTTTGTATGTAGTAGTTAGCAGCAAGAGTACCTTTGAAATAAATTCTTTCAAATACTTGGTAGGTCTCCTAAACATGGAGGATAGCTTTTGTTACCTAGGGGACCTAATTAGCAGTGGAGGTGGAAGTTTTGAGAGCATAATAGCCAGAGTAAGAACAGAGTAGACAAAGTTCAAAGAGCTTTACCTCTTCTGGCAAAAAAAGGAATTCTTTTTATGATACTTATACATGAAATGGTGGTGAAATATGGGCACTAAATGGGGGGAGGGATGTGCAAAGGCTGGATAGAAATGAAGCAAGCAGTTTCCATTTGATATGTAATGTTAACACACATGAACTACAGTCCCAAAATGAGTTGAGAGAAAATACTAGGTATAAGAGGAATCAAAATTAAAATGCAAGAGATAAAACCAACATGGTGTACATGAAGGAAAGTTGGGTAAAGAGGTACCAAGTGACCTAATTCGAAGAATCATGCAAAAAGAAGAAAGCCAAAAAAGACAAAATTAAATACTATTAATTATTTAGTGAAAATCTACGATTTTTATATCTTGCTAGCCCATTTTCCTAAATAAATATTTCAATAGAACTATAGTTCAATCCCCAATAAGAAAAATACCATATTGTACTTAGTTTATTGCATGCATGTTCCCGTAACTCTTGAGGGAGTGGTAGGCAAACTGTATCGACATACAGTATTTCTCAGGCATTTTTAAAACTTGGCAGAGCCCATCTCCTCTCCAGGTCTGAATACAGCAAATTTCTCCAAAAGAAGGATAGAGAATGAGAGAATGGATGTGAGAAAGAGATATATAGGAAGAATCAACCCCAGTACTTGAGTAGTACTTTTTTTATCGACGTTGAATGGATGAAAGGCAAAGTTGACCTCGGCGAGATTAGAACTCAGAGAGCAGAGAGCCAAAACGAATGCCATAAAGCATTTTATCCGATGTTCTAATGACTCTGCCAATTCACTGCCTATACTTAGTATATCATCAATCTGATAAAAATGTTAACTTACCATTTCTGAACGCAAACGTATCAAACCCATGTTCAATTTACAAAATGAAGGATTCTTCCAGTCTGTCTGATCCATATCATTAGTTTCTTCTGGTGAAACATCAAAATGTGAAAGTAATTTCTCTTTACACAAATTTTCCAATTTCTCTCTGAGAATTCTTTCATTTTCTTGCTGATAACTGGATACATTGACATTGTTGTTATTATTCATGGCATCAGTATGTACAAGCCTAGAAATATTAATAAAAAAATAAAAAAAAAATTTATGTAAGAAACAAAAAAAATTAACAAATTTTCATAAAAAGTATTTATTTATGAAAACATTTTACACAGTTATCATAAGCGATGGCAAAGTAATTGAAGACACATCTTAGAAAAATTACGACATAATGTAGAAAAGTTTTGTAAATCAAATATTGGACGGCACAAACAGAATAAACAAACAATTTCTGACTATAAAACAAGCAGGGGACAGAGAAAGAAATAAAGGAAAGAAAAGAAGCAAAAATAAGAAAAAGATGAAAATGTTTTTGATTGCAAACTTTATATATAACTGAAAACATTAGTTCCAACACTAGCAATTCAAATGATCTTGAAGAGGGATCGGAACTACGAATGACTTTTAGATTTTCTTGCCTTTTCATTCTGCTACAATCGACAAATTATCATCTTAAAACGAATGCCAAGAAAACCTAACATTGAATCAATGAACCAGCCAAATAACTTGTCTATGTATTATATTATTCTTTGGATGGCAGAATCGGTAGAGTGTCGGACAACATGCTTTGTGACACAGAGTTACGGCCCTTTACGTTCTAAGTTCAAATCCCGCTGAGGTTAACTTTGCTTTTCATTCATCCTTATGGGGTTGATAAAATAAAGCACTGGGATCGATTTAATCAACTTTCCTCTCCCAAAATTGCTGGCCTTGTGTCTAAATCAAAAATCATTATATTATTCTTTTATTGGTTTTAGTTATTGGACATTGCCTTCTAAAGTATAATTGACTACATTGACTCTGGTACATGTTTTATCAACTGATTCTTATTTTATGAATGTAGAAGGATGAAAGACAAATTGAAGACACTATAAACATCTTGAACTAGGGTTGTCAATTGGTCTCGAGCTAAATTTTAACCCAGGATGTAATATGACAACCAAATATCACAAATTATTTGGTCCTCTGCTCAACTGATTTTGTCATTAACTCACCATACATACACATACATAGACATACATACACCCAGACATAGATACATGAATACAGACGTACATACATATATTAGTGTGTACATGTATATGTGTTTATGTATGTGAGTGTGTGTGTGTGTGTGTGTGTGTGTGTGTGTGTGTGTGTGTGTGTGTGTGTGTGTGTGTGTGTGTGTGTGTGTGTGTGTGTGTGTGTGCTGTAAATACTTGGCTTACACTTCTCAATACCCACATCAGTCTACAGTGTATGACACCTTGTCAAAAACCTTTTCAAACAAATATAAAGTAGTGTAGTTGTTTTTGATTAAGTCTCTTGCTGTTGTCATGTTATAAATATGCCATGTGGTTACATGTCCTCACACAAATATCATGATAACCAGCTAATCCTATCCTAAACCACCTCATACCACATTTTAAATATGTCATGTGGTTACATGTCCTCACACAAATATCATGTTAACCAGCTAACCCTATCCTGAACTATTTTAAAACTCTTAGTTACTTTTGAGATTTCATTTATCAATTTGAAGGCCTCTATAATTGCTAGACTTTTTTTTACATAGGAACAAATCCACAAATCTGGGAAGAAAGGGATCAGGTCAATTTAATCAGGTCACACTTAATTATTTTATCGACCAAAGAAATATAAAAGGTCAGCAGCTTTCTTACTATTACTTATAATGTAAAGCAGTATTACTAAATATCACTGGGAATTTTGTCAAGTGCCCAACCAAGTCTTCCATTCACAATATATAAATTTATAAGAAGGGGTATGGCAGATTGAAACAACCCTATTACATTACCAATACTTACTGTATATACTCAAATATAAGCTAACCCCCACTCCAACTCTATGCCTGAGAAATGGGCAAAAATCCAAACCCCATATATAAGACAAGGCAACTAATCGACCCTGAGCCAATCCCCACCAGCATTTTACCATTGATTTTTTAGTTACATATTCCTCAGATTATATTTGAGTATGTATGGTATATCAATAGATGACATGTAAAAATAAACTGAGGTGAGATTTGAACTCAGAAGCAAAGTGAACATACTTAATAAATATAAACCAGCCAAACGGGAAACAGCAAAGGTACATACAACTGAAATGAAACAACTGGTCTCTTAACCAAACGTGGATAGTCTGAGACAAAGTCAGAATATGCACACACAGCAGCACTCTGTTGATTATGATGATGAGTCTTCCAATTGATCCAATCAATGGAACAGCCTGCTTGGGAAATTAACTTGAAAGTGGCTGAGCATTCCACAAACACGCATACCCATAATGTAGTTCTCAGGGAGATTCAGCATGACACAGAATGTGACAATGGTGGCCCTTCGAATTACAGGTACAACTCATATTTGCCAGCTAAGTGGACTGAAACAATGTGAAATAAAGTGTCTTGTTCAAGTACACAGCACGCCCCTGGGAATCAAAATCATGACCTTACAATCTTGAGCCGAATACCCTAACCACAAAGCTACACTTTTACAGAATATGCACTCAGACACAACCAAAAAGATAGTTTAAATTAATTGAGGAATATGCAAACACTTCTAAATTAACCCATTAGTATTTAAACCGGCCATATCCAACCAGAATTCTCTCACCTCTTTCTGTTCAAACCAGCCATAACTGGACGCTCATACTTATTTTATGGTATTGTTCTCAAAATAAATAATATCAAATTCTCATCGATATTATGTGAGATAATTATGTGAGGTAAAGTGTTTATGGTGAAAATACAAAGTAAATGTAGATTAATGTAAATGCTAAAGGGTTAAGTCAAACAAGAAATAGTATAATTTTGTATCAAAATCCAACACTGAAAACAAATGTTAGACCTGCAGTAAATAGTAGCTAAATCTCTCTACAATCACACTCTATTGTTTTAAAATAATGACAACATTGAATAATGTAGACCTAGACACACATTACATTTGAAACAAATGGGATGGTCATGACTGGGGTGCCTTTGATCATAGGGTTGTTTGATTAGAGCTGACCTAGGGCTAAACACCAACACAATTGTAGTACTTTGGGATATACCCAAGCAAACTGACAGAAATCAATACAAACCACTCAAATATTTGAAAGATTGAGATGAAAAAAAAACAACAAAAATGTATTTTTATCGACAAATCAATCATTTTATACCAAAACATTGTTGTGAGAAACTAGAAAATATATGGATTTAATAATGGATGTAGCATACGTATACTGGATGAATGTAGGGACTATCATAAGGAGTAGTCAAAATAAATATTAAAATATATAATGTAGTATCTCGGACATAATTCATTCAGACACAACACAAATGCATTAATATATGCAACACACATTTTACATAGGCCCTTCTTCATAAAATATATACATAAACAATAGAATTACTATATATAACATACATTTTACTCAGAACTTTCTTCATAAAATATATACATAAAAACAAATAGTATTACTACATCAACATACATAGGACTTTCTTCATAAAATATATACATAAACAAGAGTACTGTATTACTACATATAATATACATTTTTACATAGGACTTTCTTCATAAAATATATACATAAACAACAGTACTGTATTATTACATATAATATACATTTTACATAGGACTTTCTTCATAAAATATATACATAAAAATAAAAGGAAATGCTGTTAATTGAGGTACATGAAATTGAGTGAGCTTAGTTGAGCAGGAAACAGCACCATAAAAGAACAATTACAATGATTTATTTCTTATACTGTAAAGGAAAACATAATTGACAGAATCAGAAACCCAGGATATGCCTTGTGTTTTATTAATCCTGGATGACATCAGCAACAACTTGATGAAATTCAATCAAGGGAAGAACCTAAATTGAACAATATACTCCTTGAATACCATACAGTAATTCATAAACACTAGAAAAACTAGAAGCATTAACAAATCTAGTTTATGCTTTGTGAAAGTTGTAGCTAGAGTAATGGATATTGATAGAAGAGTGAATAAATACCATAGAGGAGGTTGTAATAGATGAGAATGGCAACTGGTTACTGCAGCAGGCATTAAATATATAGACATAGAATGGATGAGAAGCAAACAAAACAGAAACTGAAATTTCAAATATTTATAATAAGAGCTCTGTCTGTCTGTCCATCCGTCCGTCTCTCTATCTATCACGCTCACTTTATATAGAGAGGGGGAGCATCAAGCGAGAGATATGTACAGAGAGAGAGAGAGAGAGAGAGAGGAACGCTGTGTGTTTTCAAGGTAACAGAAAGAAGTAGATAGATAGAAAATTATGACGTCGCCCTCATCTATATATAGAGAGAGAGCACCAAGCAAAAGAAATGTACATAAATAGAGAAAAAAGGAACATCATTTGTTTAAATAGAGTGTGTGTGTATGACAAAAAGAAGAAGACGTCACTCTCATCTAGTATTTGTAGAAGTTACAGATCATTAACGTACTAGTTAAGGGCTATATACTTTATATACTCGAATATAAGCTGAGAAATATCTGAGAAATGGGCAAAAATCCAAACCCTGTTTATAAGCCGAGGCAGCTAATCAACATATTATTTAGATGGTGTGGTTTTGAAATTCTCATGAGTATAAAATATATTTACAAAGTGTTGTAGTTTGCTTCAAGCACTGTGGAATAAAAAATACAAATTTAAATAAGTTTAGATATTTGGAAGCCTGACAATGCATGCAAGATTAAAAGAGCCAAGGTAATATGAATCATAGAGAATAAAGGACTGAGAAATAAGTGAGAACGGTAGAATTTTATTGATCTCAAATATTTTCAGATTTAAAATCCATTCTCAAGAGAATCTGTGGGTAGGTATTTAAAGAGTAATCGGAGAAGAGTTGTTTGGCTGGCAGATTTAATTAAAATGTTTATGCAGTTTTAATATTTTGATTTCATTTAACTATCTATGAAGTTTTAATATTTTGATATTTAAATGTTTTAAGCGTTGTTTAGAGTATAGTTTTTGTTTCACAACTCCATTACCTAATGAGTTTCCATTATGTTAAGTTTTAACAAATTTCTCGAATTTTTGTTTGCTTCCAGACACTCATGCTGGTACTTTGAAAGCCAAAGATTAAATAAGAGAACTTTGTAAAGGGATTCATAGAGTAGAAGAGGAGGTAGAAACAGCAAGTGAGAGTGAGGGGAGGCAGAGTGAGAAGAGAGAGAAACAAAAACAACAATATAAAAATCAGAAGTAAGATTAAAAGATGGCACATCATGCCAACTGATTTTAACTCTTTCATGACTGTATTTCTAATGAAATACACTCTATTTTAATTAACTTATAAAGAATTTTGAGGGATTTACTAAAATTATTAATTATTTCATTACTAAGATAGTAACCTAATGTAAGATTCTTATACAAAATTATATTGGAAGATTTTAATTTAAATTGGAAAATGGATGGTTTTATTTCATTGAATCAGAACCAGTTTTGGCCAGATTGGTAACTAAAGGGTAAACAACCTTCTGGCCCATGAGTGCCTTTATCAGAAGTTATTCTGTTACAAGCATGTGATCCAGGCTGTCAGCAGTGGATTATTATGAAATCATGGTACACTGACACCATCTATATATCCATTCAATAAAAGTCAAAAATAAATAATAAAGTTACTCAACAATTTTCCTTTCTCACCTCTTACTTTTGAAATAAATGAGAAATGTCAAATTATATTTGGGTAATTTTTCAAACAAAAAAGTGGTTAGACTTATAAGACATATATTTTAAATTTCAGATCGTAATGTGAGAGATTTCAGAATAGATGTGAACTATGGACTCTGACATTTTTGTTTCCCAAGTGTGATACTATTCTTATATTATAATTTGTGTCATTAATATTATTATAGTGTTGTATTTTACAGACTATATCATATAACTTAACTCAATGGCCACGTCATCAAGACAATTTAATATGTCTATTAACTCAATGTTAAAGAGTTTGTGTATCAACTTAAATTAGATGCAATTAGGGCTTGGGTCTACATTATAGGACTTCAGTATGTACTTACTGAATTCCTTACACCATACCCTGCTGTCATCAATATAAAATGGTTTCTGTTACATATATATTTATGGCACAATATCAGGGTTGAAATTTAGACAATGTCAGCATTAATGAAAAGTAATATTGTAAAATGTATAATATCAGGGCTGTTGGTGTAACTGAGACTGGTTACTTAGAACTGGATTTCTAGAACAGATTTCTATCTGGTTCATAGTGAGATGAATGGCATTGTAATAAGGAAGGAAAAAACAAGTTAAATATATATAAGACCTGCCTGCCCATGAGCACAAGCTGAAGCATAAATATAGTATACACCACCTACACCTCCAACCACTCTTCCATACACCTCCCATGAGCACAAGCATGCATCTAATATGCTCCACCCCACCTCACCCCTTCCATATACCTCCCTCTTCACCCCTCACATACGCCCAAATACTACCTCCCAACCCCACACACCTCTCCCACTCCACACTGTAAAGGGCTCGTGATGGCGACACAATAAAAAACAGCCAGCCTACACAGTAAAGTGGTCATGTAGGTGTCACAACAAAAAGCACCCAGTACACACTGTAAATGTGGTTGGTGTTAAGAAGGGCATCCAGCTGTAGAAACCAAGCCAAAATCAACTCTGTATGAGCAAGTCATGGCCATCTGCCTTGGTATTTCTCACAACAGGACAACTTGTCTAACCCATGCTAGCTTGGAAAAATGGACATTAAATGGTGATAATGATATATATATAGGGTGTATCAAAAAGAATCATCCGATTTCAAAAGTCTATTTTTTTACAGAAATATAGCCTTTTGAAATTGGATGATATTTTGATACACCCTATATATATATATAGGTGGTAAATTGGCAGAGTTGTTAGAATGTTAAATAGAATGCTTTGCGGTATTTGTTCCAACTCTCTGCTCTCTGAGTTCAAATCCCACTGCCAACGTCAATTTTGCCTTTCGTCTTTTTGAGGTTGATAAAAAAAAGTATCAGTCTAGTGCTGGGATAGATTCTTCCTCTATATCTCTTTCTCACTTCTATTCTTTCACTCTCTATCTCTCTCTGGAACAAATCTGCTGTATTCAGACCTTGAGAGGAGATGGGCTCTGCCAGCTTTTAAAATTCCCTAGAAATGCTGTATTGACATATGGCGCCCCTATGTTTCTCCTAGGAGTTACAAGTCTATATATATATATGTATATATATATATTTCGTTTCTGAATTTGTTTAGCAAGATTCTTTATCTGAAATCGTGTGTTGAAACCGATATTGTTATACTTTGGGAGGGTCATGTTGCCAATAAGAAACACACGCACCAGTTGCTTTCACTTCAATTTATTATATATTTATAAATTTATAAATTTCTGGTTGGTTGGTTGGTTCCACAACCAGATAGTTGTTTATATATAGTCATAGTTCTTTCGTCACACACTCTGTGACCTCTTCAGTGACTGGGGATTCCTTTCTTTGTTTCTGTGCCTCTCCTTTGTTCTGTCCTACGCCATTTTGTTTCTGTGTGTGTGTTGTGTGCTCAGTCTGCGCATGCGCCACATCCGGGTGTCTGTGTGTGTTTATGTTCATTTATTTATTTGTTTATTTACATGTTACTGGTTGGTTGTTTGTTCTATGTGTGTGTGTGTTTTCATTTTGTCCTTAATTGTAAGTTGTGATATTGCTGTTCCACTCATATTTTCTATTTTCTATTTACTATTTTCTATTTAATATTTTCTATTACAACCAAAATTAAATAGAAAATATGAGTGGAACAGCAACATCACAACTTACAATTAAGGACAAAATGAAAACACACACACACATAGAACAAACAACCAACCAGTAACATGTAAATAAACAAATAAATAAATGAACATAAACACACACAGACACCCGGATGTGGCGCATGTGCAGACTGAGCACACAACACACACACAGAAACAAAATGGCGTAGGACAGAACAAAGGAGAGGCACAGAAACAAAGAAAGGAATCCCCAGTCACTGAAGAGGTCACAGAGTGTGTGACGAAAGAACTATGACTATATATAAACAACTATCTGGTTGTGGAACCAACCAACCAACCAGAAATTTATAAATTTATAAATTTATAAATATATAATAAATTGAAGTGAAAGCAACTGGTGCGTGTGTTTCTTATTGGCAACATCTATCTATCTATCTATCTAAGGCGGGTAAAATTCCCGAGATCCATGGACGAGTTCTCTCCAGCGGTCTCTGTCCCTCATTATCGCTGCCATATCCTGCATCTCCAACAGACCAGTGTCTGTCCTTAGGGCATCAACATATGTTAACCTTGGTCTTCCTCTTCTAGTGTGTCCATGTAGGGGCTCCCAAAGGAGCACTGAGTGCAATGTCAACTCTGGATGTCGGTGACCCTCCCAAAGTATAACAATATATATATATAGTTGGTAAATAAAATAAAACAAACAGAGATGCAAAAATATAAAGTCTTATTAGGTTCATATATATATATATCATCATCATTTCATTTTACGTCCGCTTTTTCCCTGCTTGCAAGGGTGGGACGGGAACTGATACTGGCTTGATTTCTACAGCTGGATGCCCTTCCTAACACCAACCTCATTTACAGTGAGTGATGGGTGCTTTTTTGCCGTGGCACCTCCACAACCACTTTGCAGTGGAATGATAGGGACCCCAGTCCCTGTCATCTCATTTCTACAGCTGAGTAAACTGGAGCAATGTGAAATAAAGTTTCTTGCTCAAGGAAACAACACATTACCCAGTCTGAGAATTGAACTCACAACCTTTCGATTGCAAGGCCAATGCTCTAACCACTAAGCCATGTGCCTCCATATATATATATATATAAATATGCACATGCACACACATATTATCATTATTTGTGTTTTTTCTCTCCCTTCAATTTTGTTCCAATTTCTGGCCAAGTGTCTTCTTACGTAGGGCAAAGAAACTCACTGCATACATTGATAAGCCTCAAAATAAACACACCAGATTATTCATGTCATGCACATTACACAGTTATATGTACATCATTTGCTTCATACATGTGTACATTATCTATAACTTTGCCTCTCATCCTTTTGGGGTGGATAGAATAAAGCACCAGTAATGCACTGTAGTAATTGTTGGCCTTGTGTCAAAAGTAGAAACATTAGGGGGATTGGCAGTATCGGTAGAGGGTCGGGCGCCATACTTTGACGCATAGAGTTACCGCCCTTGCCATTCTGAGTTCAAATCCTGCCAAGGTTAACTTTGCCTTTCATCCTTATGGGGTCGATAAAATAAAGTACCAGTAATACACTGGGTAATTGCTGGCCTTGTGCCAAAAGTAGAAACAATTATTATTATTAAAGCTATGAAACTATTACACTATTCATGTATTGAGTTTTGTTTCTCCCGTTTGTGCAGCCAAATCTCTCTCTCACATGCACACCACATAATACACACACGTCATATTCATTGTAAATGTATAATTTCCATGTTTGCATGTGTTAGACTGGCTGTTATGTACTGAGGCTAGACTGGTCAGGTGATTATGTCCAGCTTGTATGCTCCATTTTGGGCTCAGTTTCTATAGTTGGATGCCCTTCCTAATGCTAACCACTTTACAGTGTGTACTAGGAACATTTTATCATGACTCCAGCCCTACCACATTACAGGGTGGACTGGGTGATTTTCATCAACACTACCACATTAGAGGGTGGATTGGGTACTTATTGTAATAGCACCAGCACACCCACTTTACAGAGCAGGCTGGGTACATTTTATTGTGGTGCCAACACTACATCATAACAATAGGGTACTCAATGTTTTTGATCAGGCTGACGAGGGTTTGATAGAGGTGGTTGTGTATATATACCTCTAATTAAGCTTATTTACCATATTATCTATAAGTGAAATAATAGATATTTGAAGCCACTCCCTAAAGAGTACATACTGCACTGATTGGTTGACTGTCATTATCAAGAATATCCCACCAATCCTCAAACTCTGATTAGTCAATTTCCACTAAAACAATCTACCAGCTCGCCTCTATAATATTAGACCAGGTATGCAAGCGTGGAAGATGGACGTTAAACGATGATGATGATGATGTGTCTCAAACATGTGGATCACCAACTACTGCTCTATGGTGTGTGTTGTGACTAATAAGGAAATAATTGAAACAGAAAATTTATCCTTTTACATTTCATACTAATTCACATAACCCAATTACATACACGTATTCATTTTGATGGAAAAAAAAATAGTAGCCTATCAGCTGTATTGAAGATTAACATTATAACTAATAGAAATCATGTCCCTCCGCCACCTGATCTCACCTTTGGCCTCATGTACTTCTCCTCCAGGATGTAATGGCCTTTTTGAGTCCTTGAATATAAGTCTCTTGCATTAGACCCTCATCTCAACAGATCGTAATCTCACTGATAAGCTGCAGCTATAACATTATACAACACAGTGTGCAGTAGCTTATTGTGCATTTATAATCACCAATCTACATTGTTATAGGTGCATACAGTTGCTTTTCTCTTCCCTCTTGCTTCTTGTAGCCTATGCATACAACCTGACTTGAAGTTCCCGATCCCATTATGATACACAGATCTCCAATTCTTCTGCTCCAAGGCTACTTGCTTAAATGTCTCATAAGTTATATTGGTTGCTGAAAGATTACTCTTCAGCTTGTCTTTGTACCTGAGCCATGGCCATCCAACATTTCTATATCCATCATCAAGCTAGCTATACATGAGATCTGGTATTCCTTTGTCATTCATGCTGAGGACATGACCAGCCTAACGTAGATGTGATTTCATAAGAAAGGTTTCAATGCCTCCAATCTTGCCCTTAGTGAAGAGTCAGTGTCAGAAGGCATGAAGACAACTTTTATGAAAGGGGTCTAGTTGGTCAATGTGTGACCTATATGGAGTCCAAGATACTGATCCATGTAAGAGTGTGGTCAGTACAACAGTTTCATAAACCTGTATCTCAGTCCAGTTTTATGCCTCTCTCATTCCAAATGCATTTGTGGCTTTCCCTATACACTGAGAGATGCATTTATATATATATATTTATACATATTAATAAGGTTAAGCTAAAACCTTCTGAGCTTGCGGTCAAATTTCCTCCTTATTAATATACCCACTCTGCATCCTACCATGCATTGAGTACTACTTTGATTTGTGGTCTTCACAGTCTTCACATCACAGATACACTATATATATATATATATATATATATATATATATATATGTGTGTGTGTGTGTGTGTGTGTGCTTTTTATCGTGGCATCAAAACGATCATCTAACAGAGTGAACTGTCTGCTTTTTATCACCTTACAGGGTGGTGGACTGGGCACTTTTTGTCTTATCACCAGCACGACTAACTTATAGGGCAGACTGCATGCTTTTCTTGTGTCACCATATATATGCAAGTAAATGCAATTGATCACTACATTATCTTCATAAAACAGCGGTTTGCCCTACCCCAATTTCCGTATTTTCTTTTCGTTTACTCCGGAAATTTCATAAGATTTCTACATTAAAAACAAGAGATTAGAGTATATAAAAAAAAAAAAAAAATTTTATTTGGAGTTGATCTTGTGTTTAGAGGTTAAGGCTTGGTTGCCAGAATATAGTGAAAAATTAAAATTTCAAAAATCTATGTTTTAAATTTATGAATCCAAAGAAAATTTCAAAAAAACAATAAAAACGAAATATTACGGTGGGGGTGGGGTCGCTTTTGTTTCAGCATTTCACTAAAGCCAAGTTACTTTTTTTTTACCATAACCAATATCATTGGTTTTATTTTTAATTCGGCCGCAATTTTCCACTTTTACAAAATGTATATCATTTCTGATGATTTCATACGAAGGAAACAGTCATTTTTTTATATAAGGATGCCTATATTCTACCAACGTACTGAGTCCTTTTTTAAACTATGGTCACCCCCTCCAAACCACTCAGGAACACACACACATATATATATACATAGTGTTTGTAATAAATCTTTGAAGGAATTTCACCAATCCAGCCTCCTGTCATTTTACTCTATAATACATACATATATACATACACACACACACACACACACACACACACACACACACACACACACACACACACACACATATATATATATATATATATATATATATATATACTGGGTGTCCCAAAAATGTATACACACTTCAACAGCATTCTAATAAATATGTGTATACACTTTTGGGGACACCCTGTAGATATATTTATAAGTTGTTAAACTTGATCTTTTGTCATATTGTATATTTGTGTGTATACACACACACACACATATATATATATATATATATAGTAATTTGCCTAATACGTGTGTAAGAAACCGTTCTTGACCTCGACACTTCCAAACTATAGGTAGTGACCATACTATAGAACTTTTGAATGAATCCGGATCGTTAGAGCCGTCGAATATGAAGAGAAAAATTATCGCAAAGACGTAAAGATATATCAATCAGAAAGATTATATTCTTTGAGAACAGTAAATTGAAATTGGAAGAAAGAATTGATATGTATTAATAGGAATTTTGTATAATCTAAAACAGTGGTCGGCAACCTTTTTTGGATTGGAAATGTGACCCCCCCCCCCCCAATAATAATAAAAAAACGCTGATTATACAAGTTTATGGAAACAACTCTTTTTGTTAATTATCTTATTATAATAAAAATAAAGAAAGAAATCATTAGAAGTGTTAAACAAAATAATTTCACCATTATAACAAAAAAGAAAAGAAAGAAAAAAGCAAGCTTTTCTTAATGTCAAAATATCATTTAATTACGTTAATCAAAATATTGGGTATCATTCATAATAGTTCTTGAACGAAGAAAATGAAAATATCTCGTTCAATTAACTGAACGTATTGCATATATATAAGTTAGGGTTAGTTGTAAGGGTTAGAGATAAGGCTAAGGTTCGCTTGTCGGGTAAGGTCGTGTCTGTTAACACACACACACACATATATATATATATATATATATATATATACACACATACATATGTATATACACACATACATATGTAAGCGGAGCATACTAAGCGAATCCTATTAATCGGCTGAGAAATTTTCAATTTCTTCGAGATCTATGGCAATGATTATATATATATATATATATATATATATATATATATATATATATATATATATATATATATATAGAGAGAGAGAGAGAGAGAGAGAGAGAGAGAGATGTATGTCAACAAATCAGTGTTTGCGTTATACATAGTCGACACAAGTAATTTCGCGTTTGTATGCATTATTTCCATTTTTCTTACCACAAACTTATATTACAATCAAAAGAAATAAAGAACAGGTTGTTATTAGTTTTTGTATCCAGTATACAGTGATAGTAAAGTTTAGAGATGATAGTTGTAATTGGAGTATCAAACAAGTGTGACAAAGTAGTAGTATGGCTGGTACTGACCTGCTGAAACATCGAGGGAACGGAGGCAGTCCCTGGACAGAAACTGTTGATCGACAATTTGTATTCCAATCCATAATGGAATTAGATAAACACCAAGTAAAGTATGATAAATTAAACCAAGTTCTTTCGATAACTGAAGAATCAAGTAAGGTTAGGGTGTACTACAAAGTTTTAGCTCTTTTTAGAGTATGGAAAGTAAGTGATTGTAGTAGTAGTAGTAGTAGGGATTTTATTGAAACTCCGGTTTTGATGACATTGCAAAGCCGGACAGCTATAACTTCCGCGACATAGAACCAGTTGTCGTTACTGACACTGATGCCGTGTGTTAACTATATATTTATTATGCGTGCGTGAGAAACTTTTTCTTTTTAGAGAGAAACTTTTAAAATAGGCCATTGATACAAATCTCTAAATGCCACAAAGAAGTCATTATTTTGGGGGTGCCTTAATGCACTTGTCTTTAACCGGAAAGCGTAATTTATTTCTAAAAACACTAATTAATGGTTAGTTAAAGATAGACCTTTATTAATCAAATACTGTATGTCTTTGTTTGTTTTTTTTTATCAATGATTTCTTTATAGTGTCTTTTGGTTCATTAAGAAAATTTTAAGGAAAATATTTTTCCATATTTTTCTTTCTCTAGTTAATAATGGGTTGGAAAAGTGTGTAAATGCGGATATTTGACGAATTCTAAGAGAAAATTTATAGTTAGATGCATATTTTTCTCTGTGTGTGTGTGTGTGGGGGGGGGGGGGACTGAATCAACCAGTGTAATATTCTGGGAGCTCCATGACTACATTTACTACGAATTTAAGCTGTTGGAATATTTAACATTATAACTATTGTTATTTCTTAAGGCAGATCATACCATTCTACTTATATCAATTTGTTTGGCTGACATGTTTCATTCCTACTAAATGGTAAAGTACTTAGAAGAAGGGAATCCTCATTTAAACACACTAGCTCTAGCAGTATGTAAATTAGCTAAAACACTGCCACCTATGGACAGGGAACATGATAAAACAAGGGAAGAAAAGTTTCAGCTATCATTCAGAATGTAGAGACTGAACAATAGATTAGATTGGTGGTGAAGAGGTGAATTTATGTACATGTGTGTTGTGGCTGTGTGTATCATTGTGAGTGTGTTTGTGTGTGTGTTCAGTTAATGTCCTACATTTGGGCGTGACTCAATTACACAAGAATAAAGCAATGCCAATATCACATCTATTTTCAAGAGATGTAGGTGACTTTATTGTGGTGATTACCACTATGGAGGCCCTTGGCCTAGTGGTAAGTGTGTTGGACTTCCGATCATAATGTCGTAGGTTTGATTCTGGGACTTGGTTGTGTGTTCTTAAGAAAAACACTTCATTTCACATTGCTCCAGTAAACTCAGCTGAAAATGAGCATCAACAATAGTTGGGGGATTAACCCTCCAATGGGCTGGCATCCTGTTCATGAGGCAGTCATGTACTCTCAGTTGCTTAAGGCCACAGAAACTGGGATAAACACCAGCCTGATGAGCCTTTGGGCTCAAGACAGATTTTAGACCTGTTGTTTAGTCACCACACTCCAGCTTTAATTTATTTTAACTAAAAAAATTTCAACTAAAAGTATGTGTTGAGTTTAATAAGGAACAATTTTCTAAATCTATGTGGCTCTAATATATGCCATTCTCTATCTACCAGGAGTTGTGACTGGTAGATAATATCAGACATGGAAACATTGTATTCTTGATCTGATTTGACAAGTTTCACCCCATTCAATAAACAAATGAGATCTGGAATCTTGTCGATTGATTGTTAAATTAAAAATAACTGTTCTATCTTACTGCTGAATCCCTTAATAATGAGAAAAGACAAGTCAGACAGGAGTATGCATCCATTGTTAGCAGATGTCTCGATTCTTCCAAAATTCCAACCTGCAGCTAAGCATCTGAGAGATCCAGCTTTGCAAAATAGGTCCCACCGTTCATATTGATGAAAATATCATTTGATAGTGGATATTATTGCACCATTTTGACTGGTGGTGTAACCAGCATACATACACACCATGTCACATGGTTTTTTGATGACCATGATTGGTACTGCCCATGCAGTTTACCACTTGCAGAACTCCAGCCTCCTCTAAGCCAGAGGTTCTCAAAGTGGGTGCTACTGGGGAGCTTTGAGAAGGTCCAGGGGGTGCTGGGGCCTAAGGAGGCAGAGATGATATAATAGTATATTAAATAGCAAATGATACATATTATATATATAGTAAAATAAAAAATATATAATATTTATTTATACATAGTATATATTATATTATTTATTATATATAAATTAACGATTTTATTTATATATCATTAACATTTGCATATTGGCAGGTCTCTTTGGAAATAGGAGTGGGGGCGCTTAGGGCATTATGTGACCATAAGGTGAGGGTGGGCGGTGGCCCAAAAAGTTTGAGCACCTCTGCTCTAAGCATTCCAGTTCAGCCTCAACAGTTGGCAGAGCCTTGTGTAGTACTGGCCTTTTTGGTTTGAATATTGGTTGAGCATTTGGATGCAAGTGAAAAACTGCTTTGCTTTTGGTGCAGCATCCAAGACCATTGAACACATTATATTTCTTTTGGAGAATGCTGGAGATGTCATTCTTAAGTTTTTATGTATTTGTCACTTTTAATATCTGGTTTGGTGTTGATATATATATATATATTTCCTCATTTTCCCCCGTTCCTTCCTCTTATCACTCTTTACTTTCTATTTATCTTCTATTTTTAACTCTATCTTCTGATGAAGAACTAGTGTCTGTAACGTTGAGACTCTTTCCTTGCTAATTCAAGTGTTAAATTAATATATCTCTTCCATGCACTGTGCCGTTTGTTTTGTTATTTCTGTTTACCTTTTACATACACACACACATATATATATGAAGGCACATGGCTTAGTGGTTAGAGCATTGGGCTTGCAATCGAAAGGTTGTGAGTTCAATTCTCGGACCGGGTGATATGTTATTTCCTTGAGCAAGACACTTTATTTCACATTGCTCCAGTTTACTCAGCTGTAGAAATGAGATGATAGGGACTGGGGTCCCTATTATTCCACTGCAAAGTGGTCGTGGAGGTGCCACAGCAAAAAAGCACCCAGCACTCACTGTAAATGAGGTTGGTGTTAGGAAGGGCATCAATCTGTAGAAATCAAGCCAGAATCAGTTCCCGTATGAGCAAGACAAGGTCAGCCAACCGGACACTGCCCACAACAGGACAACCCGTCTAACCCATGCTAGCATGGAAGAACGGACGTAAAACGATGATGATGATGATGATGATGCACACATCTGGTTTATCAGTCGATGCCAAAAAGGTTCAGCTCACAAGAGACTAGGGAGACTGCCCTGACCAAAATGATCAGTAACTTTTATATCACAATTGAATTCATAAAGTAGCTGCAACTTGCTTCCTAATGCATTCATAATCATAGTTGTGGTTGTCTTGTACATGAGTGAACTGATAGCTTTCCAGCTATGAGTTCATACAGTTGTAAAATCTGAGACTGCATCAAGTTGTAAACTGATCATTTCTCTGTCCACTCATATGTTAAAATTATATGTTCAAAATTATCACCACTCATTTTAAGTTACTTGATCTCTAATTCCTACGTTGTGTTCAGTTCAACTTCCTTTCTTAGCATTGGGTTTCACTGTGGCCTCATTGGCACATTGAACACTTGTGCTTTTTATAGGGACACCACCTAACACAATGCTATTCACTATACTCCCAGTAGGCCAATGATGGATTTAATTCATCAGTGCTTGCATGAGATGAAGTCTTCTTGGAGATATTAAAGGTGAGGTTGGATGGTAGACATACCAACATAACTATGTCATGTTTGAGGTTTTGAGAGCGATGTTGGCACTTATGTGTGATTGTTTGCAGCATGATGTCTGGAGATTGTTCAATTTTCTTCAGTAATCTAGTTGGTATGTTACTGTTAATATATAACTGTATGCTGTAAATAAAACTCAAGCATTTAAACTAGTCTTCTGTCATAGTAAGTAACTTGAACTGTTTGTACTCAAGATTGACTCTACCTGCATAAGTAATATAGTCTTTACCTTCTTGCTTAATCAATCTTATGCACGGATATCGAATATTGAACAATGATGAATGTTCACCAAATATTTCTGATAGTTGTATGGTCTGGTCAAAAGTTAAATCTTTTCCATTCCTTGGTAGAATGAAATTACAATATCTTGTGTGTTCTGTTATACCCAATTTCCTCGTGTGTAGCCTGACTCACTACCACCCTGCTTCTACCCTAAGATGTCACCTGCCTCATGGTCCCGGCCAACAGTTCAGCTTCATTTAAAAAAATAGAAATATCTTTGATATAAAAAATCCTACCTACATTAGGATCATAACAGACCTCTATGATGTTATTTGTAATTGTGTAGATGGAAGCTGAATCAGTAACTTGACTGAACTGTCATTTGCTTGGTCAAGGTTTCACTCAGTTGTAATTAAGCTGCTTTGAACTGAGACTGTTGTAAAATTGTCTTTAGTTCTTTAGCTGTTATTGCCATGTTCAGAGAGTTTCCTGTTGTAAATTTGTTATATATTTGTTATTGTTGAATACCTTAGTAATGAGGAAAGAAAGGTCAAATAGGAGTATGCAAAATTTTATAGCAACACACAGAGGCATAACCAGAGAAAATAGTGCCTATGGCAAACTGAAATTGTGCCCTTGCCCAGCACTGTATTTTTACCTATAGGCCTAATATTTTATATAAATGGTTTAATGATCCAGCCACCATAGTATTCTCACCCATGATAATCAGAGACAGATCATACATCTGAAGGAGTTTCTTTTTTCACTCTCTGATGAGGCTTATTTGACTTTAAAAGAATGTGCTCCTAGTCCAAGTGCACCCCCATCAAGTGGCACCCACGCTTGCCATACCCTAGCTACGCCTCTGGCAACACAGCAATGTACAGTCATTGAGGTGAGGAACACAACACAACAGATGTTTACTCTATTTATAGTCTAAATTGGCTCAGGAAAGAAAAAAGCTCCATGTTGATTGCCTGAGTACCTGCCGACATTGACCAATCAGATAATGGTATGAATAAGAGAAAATTCTGAAATTTTGCTATACTATCTTTATTCCCTGACAATATTCCCACCCACATCCCATAAGCATGGCTTCTACATGTTTACCTATAAGCTAACATCTTCCACCTAAACAAAACTTTTCTTCCTGCAAAAATATTGCTATCTTGATCAAATTTATTCTCACCACCACAATCTTTTTATTCCCCCACTTATATCTCTAACCAACAGAGATTCCAAATGCACATCTCATTATTACAGCTTTTACAAGGGCGGTGGATTGGGAATATCGGTCGAGCATCGGATACCATGCTTCAAGGCATAGAGTTATAACCTTTTACATTCTGAGTTCAAATCTTGCTGAACTTAACTTTGCCTTTCATGTCTTGGTGCTATTAAATGAGAATAAGTTTTTCTATCTTCAACACCTTTCGTCAGTCATGATGCATATCTGGTGAGAAATAGCTAAGTTGATTATGGATAGCTATGGGTAGAATGTTAAGAAGGATAGGTTGTATCATCTACATAACAGTACGATGGTGATGGTGATGATGATGATGGTCTCAAGTCTTAGGGAAGGGAGCAATCGATTATATTGACCTAATACTTGACATTTACTTTATTGATCCCATAAAGATAAAAGACAAAGTTCATCTCAGAATACAGAGAATTGGAACAAAATCTGCAAGTCATTTTGACTGACATGTTAATGATTCTGCAAATTCACTGTTCTAGTTATTTAATTATTGAGTTGATATCAATATTTCTAACGATTAGAATTTAATGAAACTAGTGATGAACTGTATAAGCAATATAGTCAATAATGTATATATACCATATTTCTCAGTGTCGAAGACACTACTTTTTTCCTAAAATAAGTCTTGAATATCTACCATGCATCATAAAGGCCAAAGGTTGTGTTTCTCATAGGCATATCTTAACCCCAGAGGAAAATCATCTATGCTAGACAGTATCTGAACTCCTGTCTATGACCTCTCAATGAAGTGTATAAATTCTACTTAGTTAAAGTAGTAAATAGACAAAATATCATAAATTAGGTAACAAGACCCGAAGTGCCGGGACCTCATTTTTATGTTTATTATTATTTTGCAAATTTTTGGTTGCGAAAATTTGGGGAAAATTGTATGGTCCCATAACTCCTGGGGAGTCGTAGGGGTGCCATATTGATGTACAGTGTTTCTAGGGCATTTTGTAAGCTTGGCAGAGCCCATCTTTCCCCAGCAGATTTCTACCAGAGAAGGATAGAAAGAGTGAGGGAATGGAAGTGAGAAAGAGATATAGAGGAAGAATTGACCCCAGTACTAAACTGATATTTTTTTATCAGCCGTGAATGGATGGAAGGCAAAGTTAATCTCAAAGAGTCAATAATAGAAAAAAATAAAATATAAGATATCTAAATTTGCTATGAGGGAAGGAAATATATAATGTTTGCAACAGAATATTATCAAAGATTCTTCAATTCTCCAAGGAAAAGTTCTGCTTGAAGAGTTACATATTTCCATCATGTAAATCCAATACATTAATTTTTGCAATTAAAAAAAAAATGTTAATTATATTTCAGTTGACTTTTGCTTTTCATCTCTTTAGACACAATAAATACCAGTAATACACTGGTTTTATTACACTTGACTACAGCCTACATCAACAAATGTTGATCCTGTGCCGAAGAGAGAAATCAATATTTATAAATGAAAAGTACCCAGTCCACACTGTATAGTGTCATGTCAAAAAGCACCCAGTCCACAGTGCAAAGTGGTCATGTAGATGTCATGTCAAAAAGGGCCCAATCCACACTGTAAAGTGGTCATGTTGGTGTCACAACAAAAAGGGCCCAGTCTACACTATAAAGTGGTCTTGTTGGTGTCACAACAAACAACACCCAGTCTACACTGTAAAGTGGTCATGTTGGTGTTACAACAAAAAGGGCCCAATCCACAATGTAAAGTGGTCATGTTGGTGTCACAACAAAAAGGGCCCAGTCCACACTGTAAAGTGGTCATGTTGGTGTCACAACAAAAAGGGCCCAGTCCACACTATAAAGTGGTCAGGTTGGTATCACGGGAAAAAGCACCCAGTTCACACTGTAAAATGATCATGTTGGTGTCACAACAAAAAGCACCTTGTCTACACTGTAAATGTGGTTGGCATTAGGAAGAGCATCCACCTGTAGAAACCAAGCCAGAAACAGTTCTGTATGAGCAGAATCTAACTTGTCTCACAATGGGACAACTCATCTAACCTATGCTAGCGTGAAAGAATGGACATTAAACAGCGATGATGATGAACATAATGTATGTAAAGACAACTAAAAATCAAAAAACAAATATCTTAAGTTGTTTTATTTTTTATTGGAATTACTGATTTCCTTCATTAAATATGAAATAATTATAAAAATAAATATAAACTATATGTATATTTATATATTGTTTTAATATAGAAGAGCTTCTACAGAACTAGAACTGTTTCATTCGTGAGAAATCATCAGGAAGCTCATTTATATATATTTATATATATATATGCATACATATATAGTTTTAAATATATATATATATATATACACACCCTGAATAATTTGTATAACAGATTTTAAGAAAATAATATTGATAAATTAAGAAGCGGAAGTATTTTCTTATTTTTTCTTTAAATCTAATAAATTTTAACGAAAGAATTCATTCTCACTTTATTTTGGCAATATTATTTTCTTAAAATCTTATTTTTTTTTTTTACTCAATTATTTCAATAACAAAATGACTATGTTAAATTGTTTACAAAATAGGGTGAAGACCCTTAAAAGATGGAAAAAGAAGTTGCCATTTCTGTGCTTGAGCACTTTCTTTATACATATATATATATATATATATTTATATATATATTCTCAGTGCTTCAAAAGCTGAAAATTCGGCTTCGTACATTGTTAGTACATGAATGACTGTCTTATTAGCTTGAAGTACAGGATTTAAACCTTTAATTAGACTTGGAGAAGGCAACAAGAAATCACACCAGTGTATTCATGCTTGAATAATATGATGAAGATAAAATATTTAGTGCTGCCAATGACCCAGTCTTGTTATAAAATAGTTTTGTTTCTTTGGTAAAGAAAAAAAATATGATATTAATTAAATAGCAAATATCCAAAAAAATTTCCCATTTTCCAAACTACCAAAGATTCTTACAAAAAAAAACAACCTCAAATAAAACAACAAAAAACCCTCCCATATAACATACAATTTCTTGCAAAATCATCTATAATAATTGTTTCTACTTTTTGGCACAAGGCCAGCAATTACCCAGTGTATTACTGGTACTTTATTTTATCGACCCCGTAAGGATGAAAGGCAAAGTTAACCTTGGCGGGATTCGAACTCAGAATGGCAAGGGCTGTAACTATGCGTCAAAGCATAGCGTCCGACCCTCTACTGATACTTCCAATCCATGGTTTCTACGTACAATGCCAATAATTTTGGGGGAAGAGAAAGTTGATTGTATTGGATCCAGTTCTTTATTGGTACTTTATTTTATCAACTCCAGAAAGCAAAGCTCACCTCAGCGGGATTTGAACTTAGAATGTTGTCTGATGCTCTAACAATTCTGCCAATCTACTGACTTATAATAATGGTTTCTACTTTAACCACAAGGCCAGCAATTTGAAGGGTGGGGGTGGGGGGGGAATTGATTAAATCAGCCTAGTGCATTACTGGTACTTTATTTTATTGACCTCATAAGGGTGAAAGGCAAAGCTAACCTCGACGGGATTTGAACTCAGAATGTAAAGGGCTGTAACTTTATGCTGCGAAGCATAGTGTCTGACGCTCTACCGATTACTGCCAATCCACCGCCTTATAATAATAAAGGTGAATTTCTGTGCATGTATCCACATGGCTTTCTTGCTTGTAGAAATATAAGTATAGTACTTAAGTATTAAGGTAAATAAGCTGAAAAATTAAATATGTTATTGCAAGTTTGTATCATACTCCCATCATGACAGAAATTTTGCCTTTTAATTATAAGCAATTCTATATAGTATGCACTCCTAGAATTGAGGTTATGAAGCATCTGAGAGTTGATAAAATCAGCACCAATTTTTAGGCTGGTCTATATCAATCACATTTCTGATAAATACCGGTTCATATCTCGTCTTTGCTTAATTAACCCTTTAGCATTTACATTACAATATATTTAGTATTATTTTCACAGTAAAGGCTTTACTTCACATAATTATCTTACATAATATTGAATTAATGAGATTTTGATATTATTTATTTTGAGAACAATACCTTAACATCAGTATGAAGGGCCAGTTCTGGCCAGTTTGTACAGAAAGATGTGAGAGAATTCTGGTTGGATATGGCCGGTATAAATGCTAAAGGGCTAAGTCAGGCTCACCATTTTGTAGAAAATAAACAATGTATAAAATATATTGCAAGCTGATATATGTCAGAGTGAGTTTATATTATTTGCATGTCTAAAATGTAGTTTTCCTTTTATCATAGATTTGTAGATATTAATAAATACATTATGAAACACACATATTTACATTAGCAGAAAACTGCAGGAGTATGGAATTTCTGCTACTATGGAATATATATGAAATGACTGGGGTTGTATATGAAATTATATACTAAATATTCATGTAAATAAGGCTACAAAAATGTTTATTTACATGAACATTTTGTATCTGATTCAATATATAACCCCAGTCACTTATCAATCACGCTATGTCAGAGTATCACTTCCTCTTGTATGTAAATTGTATTAGGAACAGCTAGTTTAGCAAAGAAGTAGAACAAAATTTATAAAATTTTGATAAGCTGTCATGGAAATCTGATACATAATGTTTATTTAGATAAAGTTGTGTAGGTGTCATGACAAAAAACACCCAGTCAACACTGTAAAGTGGTCGTGTAGGTGTCATGACAAAAGCACCCAGTCAACACTGTAAAGTGGTCGTGTAGGTGTCATGACAAAAAGCACCCAGTCAACACTGTAAAGTGGTTGTGTAGGTGTCATGACCTGACTTGCTTCAAACAGGACGACCTGTCTAACCCATACTAGCATGGACAATGGACGTTAAATAATGATGATGATTCCAAAGATATATTACTATTATAGTTTTGGTAGAAATAGAGGAATGCAGGAATTGCTGTACGGTGAAGGTCATTTCACAATCTTACTCCAATACACTTTCACTGAGAATCATTGAATGGTATAAGTGATACTTTGTCAATCATTTGGGTGGCTCTCTCTTCAGATGCAGTGTTTGGATGTTTGTTGTAGCACATTTGTTGTAGAAGCGCCATCCCAGATATGTACCTCACTCCAATATGGGTTTTGTTTGAGCTTTGTAAACGGCAAGAAACTAATCAGTGCTTCAGTATTTCCTAACTTAGTCTTTTGGATTTAGTTTTAGCAAGGCTATATAAGTGAGATCATGATGAGAAATCCTCAGGGATTGAGGGATAGAGCATTTGTACTGATAATCGTTGTTTCTTATAAACCATCTATATGTGTATACACATATGCATGTTTTGCAACCAGTAAAAGGTTAGTTGCTTGAAATAATCTACTAATTATTAATTATATAGGTTATACATTCAGTACACACATACTTTTGTCATAGGAACAATTTTCATTAATGTAAGATTCTTTTTTACCAAACTGACCATCAAAAATTAATGGGAACATTTAACCCTTTAGCATTTACATAACTCAATATATACTATTGTATTTTCACAGTAAAGGCTTTACTACACATAATATCTCACATATCAAATCTGAGATTTTGATATTATTTATTTTGAGAACAATACCTTAACATGAGTATGAGTGGCCATTTAGGGCCAGTTTAAACAGAAAGAGATGAGAGAATTCATTCTGGCCGGATTCGGCTGGTTTAAATGCTAAAGGGATAACAAAACATTAAATTATGTTGTTTATGACTAGACAGTTTAATACAAGACCATTTCTTAGATGTGTCTTGTTGGAGACAATGTTGTTATGTTCCCATTAATAGATGTTTTCAAAGTCTCTCTTCAGGGAAGTAGTGCAGGTCTGCAGTAAAGTAAGGTTGTATGTTGATGACACATGTGTGAAAGGTCGAGGAGGAGTGAAGAGTGCTATCATCTTTAGTGGAGTGTAGTGACTAGTGTCACCTTTGTCCGGGGAACAAAACTAATTGGAATTACTTCCCTGTGGCCCGAATATAAGGGAGTGTTCTGACGCCTCTCTCTCTCTCGCAGCTTGACCTTGCTAAGGTAAACACCAATTCTTCTTTTGCTCCGCAAGCACGAACAATATGTAACGACAAAACATTACTAGGCCTGGCCAACGCCTCAGCCAGTCGACTGTACTTTCTCCTGCAATCTTAATTGGTTTATTTCATTTCTTTTGGCATGCCAGCTTAATCCACCTCTTAACCTTTGTTAATAAATTATGTAAAAACATGCCAAAGTATTAGTGATATATCTATTATATCTTATTGCTAAAATGGTGATATAGCTATTATTATCTTTCTGCTAAAGGAGCATGTGTATGGTTAAGATTGGAAAAAGAGACTGAAAATTAAAATACATAAAATTTTTTAAATATTCCATTTAGAGAATGTCAAAAGCAACCAGCCCAAACTGTAAAGTGGTCAGGTAGGTGTCACAGCAAAAAGCACCCAGTCTACACTGTAAAGTGGTCGTGTAGATGTCTCGGCAAAAAGTACCCAGCACTCACTGTATATGAGGTTGGCACTAGGAAGGGTATCCAGCTGTAAAAACTAAGCCAAAATCTGTTCTGTATGAGCAAGACATGGTCACCTGACCTGGCATTGCTCACAACATGTCTAACCCATGCAAGTGTGGAAAAATAAACGTTAAACGGAGGTGATGATGAAACACAAAAATGGAACCAAATTTTTATATTCTGGTACACACACACACTCAAATATATACACACACACACAAACAAACAAAAGTAGTGTCTCTCCTTAAATTTCATCCATCAATTCAAGTTCTGAACTAATAATTTTGTCTTCATCATCATCATAAATACAGGAATTTTCCATTAGTTTCTTTTTCTTGACATGTTTATGAGGTAGTTTACATGCTTTGAAACAAGTAAATTCAGTATCGTTGTACAATGTATAAATTAAACAGCATGAAGTAAGTATACTAACAGTTGCAACAGCACTCATAGTAATGAATCCGTACACATAAAACCTGGAAAAACAAACATAAAAGATTATCATTAAATGAATGTAATTAAAATAATACTGGTTTTTTTTCAGTAAAATCATAATTGCATAGATTTTAAAAATTCACAAAAGAAAAAGAAAAATCTTTTATCCACAGTTCTAAACCAACACACCTCAGGATTAAAGTCTGATGTTTTATAGGCTGAGTTGTGTCAAGATAGAGTTGTCATTTTTGAGAGAGAGAGAGAGAGAGAGAGAGAGAGTGTGTGTGTGTGTGTATATATATATATATATATATCATCATCATCATTTAATATCTATTTTTCCCTGCTTGCATGGGTTAGACAAGTTGTCACGTTATGAGACAAGTCAGGTTTGGAGACCATGTCTTGCTCATACAGATCTGTATTTTGGCATGCATGTGCACATGCGCAAGAGAGAGAGAGAGATGAAACTGTGTATTTGACATCAAGTATATAGAATACTCAAACAAGTGTGCCTCTGCACAGTTACTCAACCAACAAGTAACACCAACTAAGTCTCCTTCAAATCACATCCTATTATCTTGTAGCGGTTGTCTCCCTTGTTGTGACTCACAACCCCAATAGATGAACAACATCTAGACGGGAAGTAGAACCCTTTCTGTAACTTCCGGCAGAGCCCTTTAAAACGAATAGCCTTCGGCTCTCTCCCCCTCTTTTGCCCTTCCGGCGCCTGGCCTTCGCCAGGCGTCTCGCGTTTGCCTGGCAATCAAAACGGTAACTACTAACTTTGCTTCATTCTATCATCTATTACTTTGACATGTCAACTATACTGTTCTATCTATATCCCTGATTGTTAATTAAATATTATACACAAACCATGACTCCTTGTTACATTCATACAACCCAGTATCTTCGCTATATTGGTGACCCTGACATGATACGAACACGCAGCCGTTCATCGCTATAAGTGGTCACCCCGAAAAAAGAAAAAAATAGCAGATCTGGTGTTGTAACATTACGAATACACAGCAAATTTATCGACAAACTATGAAAATACTCAAGGAAACGCACACACGCACATGTGAAATTCGCGTTCAGACAGACTTTTTCTCTCACGCATCAACTAACTGTCGCATTTCACGATATATATACATGTTTCTCGTTTCTTACAACGAACACTTTCGAAACAAAAAAAAAAAAAAAAGAAATTTGATATTTTTTAAAAAAACATTTCAACAGGAACATTTATTTTCGATGAACCATTGCCTTTTTTTTCATCATTTTCTTCATCGTTCAAGTTTTTTTTTTCCAAAGTTCACACCAATAATTATGCTAAGCGAAGCCTTTCTTTTTCATCATTGTCACTTTCACACTTGCACTATCATTTTCTCGCGCGTTAGAAATATTATTTTTTCAACCTAGCTTAACCTTGTATTGGCACGTGTAGGCAGCACAAATTCTCGACTCACAGAGATAGCCGCACGCCAGAGATAACGTTTCTCGCCAAGGATTCTTCAGCCTTAAGCTATATTCTCCTATTTGCCGGTTTAAAAATTTACCACGTAAATTTGCCGTTGAAAACTGCGCATTTATTCAGAATGCTTATTTCTTTGGGCGCTGGCCTCTTGACCCTTCCAGGTCAACGCATTCTCAACATCGACCATCAACTTCGGCTGTTATTTCTAGCACTTTGCGCAACTCAATTTTTCTGAAAAAAATTTTTTTTTTTTTTTTTACGGTGAATTTAAACACCGAATACGCTTACTCAGCGAGACATCAACAGCAACACAGCTTCACCAACAACCAAAACCAGCAGAACAAGCCAGAGAATTTATTTTTGCAGCACTCTTCCTGTGAGAAAATCCATTCGGAGGTTGGAAATTTCACGATATACCACAGAACAGAAACCACCTGCATTCATTCTCTGGAACACTTTCTTTCCTGCTGTCATGTGATTGCACACCTGTGAACTATATTTTGTACATTTGAACTTTGAGCCCTTCTCTTACTTTATTACATTGTATCTTTGGGTGATGGATAGATGGATGTCCAGTCGTTCTCTGGCCAAGAGCGGTTGGCTACCTTGATATCTATCATTGATTTTTGCAAACATTCTTTTGTCGTAATTTTCATGCCTGCTACAACATTCTCGCCAACTTGCTACATATTTCATGCGATTTTTATATTCTAAAATTCTGGCGGGAGGTTATGTAGCGGTTGTCTCCCTTGTTGTGACTCACAACTCCAATAGATGAACAACATCTAGACGGGAAGTAGAACCCTTTCTGTAACTTCCGGCAGAGCCCTTTAAAACGAATAGCCTTCGGCTCTCTCCCCCTCTTTTGCCCTTCCGGCGCCTGGCCTTCACCAGGCGTCTCGCGTTTGCCTGGCAATCAAAACGGTATCTACTAACTTTGCTTCATTCTATCATCTATTACTTTGACATGTCAACTATACTGTTCTATCTATATCCCTGATTGTTAATTAAATATTATACACACAAACCATGACTCCTTGTTACATTCATACAACCCAGTATCTTCGCTATAATCTAAAAAAATGGTCACAATAAAGCAGAGAGCTGAAACAAATACCAAAAAGCATTCTATCTGACATTCTAATGACTCTGCCACTTTGCTGTTATACAGTAATGTACTGGTGTCAATTCAGTCAACCATATACTGCTGCTAGAGAGATTAGTTATATGTCTAAGTAACATGTCAACATATAGATATATAGACATTCAAATTATGGTAGGCAGGATCTTGTAAGATAAACAATAGAATTACCTGTATTCTTTCGTTCGATCCACAATGAGGTGCTTACGTTGTATAATCTTCTGGGCAAGGCAGTTGCTGGCTATAATTAACAAAAGTAATTACATTATTGATTATAATTAGCCAAATGTTACCAAAAAAAAAAAAGCAAAATATATTTTGTAATTTTCTTTCAATACCTCTGAGTATCTCCTTTCTGATGGTAAGCCCCCATACCCTGCCACTGTGTACCAAATAGCATGCACCCCTTTCATTTATACATCCCAACCACTACTAATGCCTTCCCAGACAGACCAAGGACACTGAGTACCCTAGTGTTGTAATGAGGTAGTGCTGGTGTCATGATAAAATGTACCCAGTCTACTCTGTAATGAGGTAGTGCTGGAATCCTGAAAAAATGTACCCAGTCTACTCTCTAAGTGGTAGTGCTGGAGTCATGATGAAATGCTCTCAGTACACTGTAAAGTGGTTGGTTTTAGGAAGGACATCCAGCTGTAGAAACCATGTTCTGAGTACATGCTGTAAAATGGTTGGGATTAAGAAGGGCATCCAGCCATAGAAATGGAGCATATGAGCAGGATGTGGTCACTTGACCCATCTGGACTTCACATGCGACAACTTGTCAAACCCATGCAAGTATGGAGAATAGATGTTAAACTGATGATGATGATGACACTAACTATAGTGTCCTGAATAAAGAAAGACGAGATGATCAAAAAGAAGAATGGAGAAAGGAGAGAAAGAGGAGATGAAAAAGAGATGAACAGATATAAATGCTGATACAAAACAGTATTGTACAAGGATTCTAAAATAGTTACATAAAATATGAAAACAAAACATTACTGGTTATAAAAATGTTAATTCATGATGGTGATGGTGGTGATGATCATGACGGGGGTGGTGATGGTGATAATGGCGGTGGTGATGATGGTGGTGGTGGTGATGATAACGATGATGGTTATGATGATAATGATGATACTACTTATACCTCTATCACCACTACCACTGTCATTACTCTTGTATGAGCTAATGAGAAAGCCTCTATATGGCTGCCCAACTTGTTAGAAATAATAGCCAAATCTTCCTTAAATCACATCGTACCATCTTAAAAACTTTAAAAAATGACACATTGAATAATCTGGTCCTGAGTTTCCTGCACATATGAGAAAAATGGGATAGTCATGGTTGGAATACCTTTGGTGCTAGGTTTGCTCAATCAGGGATGACCTGGGACTAAACAACAACTACAACTACAACAACTACTACTACTACTACACCAGCACTAATTACATCCATGACTTTCTGATGGTTACACAAAATAACCACATAAAAGATGAATTGATCACCTCACATGACAATTGCCAAGATCATACGATATATTGAACTGATGAAGTAGGTTATTTAGTTACTAAAGTAGAAGTGGTGTCTGTAGTAACTTAGGCAAACTTGAAACAAACTCATATTTTCCTACAGGCTCAGTACAATGCCTGCACTAAGCATTAGACTTATGCCAGAAGCCCAGATTCTTTTGTTTTAATTCAGTCATTTTGTATCTTATAAATAGATATCAACTCTTAACGTTCTGTACCACATGAAACCACATAAGACATTCTTAAAAAGTACCAAACAACATTATGACTACATTACATTAAAAATTAAAGTCTTTACTTCAATACTCCAAATTTTCACAACAATCTGTGCACTGAAGGGCACTATATTTCAATCTGTCTGGGAGGTCAGTAGCCCTGGTCTAATACTGACTTGGTCTATGTAGACCCATCCAACCCTTGATAGCAGGGAAAGTGGATGTTAAATAATGGTGATGATCATTATCATTACAGGATTATAGAAGCTCACCTTGAAAAATATGTTTAGAATAAGCTGAAGACACAATACATCTTCCAGTAATATGATCACAGCCACAGGCAGTTGGACACATACAGACATGTTTACATTGATCACCATAGAAACCAAAAGAACAGCCTGTGAAAGAAGAAAGAAAAATCATTTCAAGCATTATACATGTCATAAAATATGAGGTCGGCTGAAAAGTTAATAGGTTGACTATGAAGGAGTGATGCTAGAGCTGTGAAATTTTGCCTGCATTAATTTCAACTTTTCTTATTAATAACTGCATTGTTTCCTTTCAGGGACTATGTTTAAAAATAAACCTCATTTGGTGATTCCATGAAAGTATCTTGGTGAGCCTATGAAGGAGTGATGCTAGAGCTGTGAAATCTTGCATGCATTAATTCAACTCTTCTTAATAATTGCATTGTTTCTTTCCAGGGACTATGTTGAAAAATAAAGCTCATTTGGTCATTCCATGAGAGTGTCTTGGTCAACCTATCAACTTTTCAGCCGATCTTCATAAATTAACTGGAGTTAAAAGAGAATTCATAGTTCTGAGGTTCTCAAATGTTTTCCTATGAAAAACAAATGTGTTTTGTTCAGTGATTTCCAAAAGGTTAGTTTTGGAACAACAGTGAATCTGTTTTTGATGCTCAACAATAAGCTAGTCATGGAATACTAGTATGTTCTAATGTATAGTTTCCAATAAGTTGACTGTAGAATACTGATAAGCTTTGAGGTACAGCACAGGATTCAATATCTTCAACTACTTGTATCATTGACTGACTTACTGACTCTCTAAATACAGCTATCTTGTTTCTTGCATTGATCACATCTATTTTAACCATTTAGCATTTAAACTGGCTGTATCTGGCCAGAATTCTCTCACCCCATTCTGTTCAATCCAGCTGTAACTGGCCACTCATACTTATATTAAGGTATTATTCTCAAAATAAATAACATTAAAATCTCACAGATTCGATATGATGTGAGGTAAGCCTTTACTATGAAAATATAATAGTATATATATAGAGTAATTAAATGCCAAAGGGTTAACTCACTTCTTTTTGAAGTTAACATTTTTGCTGACTTCATTTCACATAACCCCTTTTGTTTTCTGCATTCCCCACAAACTCACTCTACTTACATAAATACAAAACTGTTTGCACCAGTTATTTTCATAATTTATTCATATCTTTGACTAACACACCAATCCAAAGAATTTTACAGGTTTTACTCAATCATCACCATCATCACCCTCTCACAGTGGCAATAGAGCAAGACATGGTCATGTAATCTGACTTATCTTACAACAGGACAACTTGTCTGACCCATGCAAGCATGGAAAATGGATGTTAAATGATGATGATGACTTTAGTTAGAACTGCACTCATATGCTGAAACTGAATATGAACTAACAAGCTAGATATCTACATATATGTATGTGAATAGTTAGAAAACTATGGGTAATTCCATGCCATGTTGTCTCAAGCAAATCTGATTAGAGCTACTTAACAAAACAAGAACAAGAACAACGACAGCAACAACCAGAGTCAATTTGACATAATTGAAGTGCTCACACAACAACTACAATGATAACAATAACAACAATCTTACCTTCTTGACAGAATTCTCCCACATATCCCATTAGACATGTACAGGCACCAGTAGAAGGGTTACATGTGGAATTATGTTGACAGAGACAAAGTTGACTGCAGTTGACTCCATACCTACCATGTGGACATGGAATATGGCAATCATCACTCATCCATCCTTCAGTACAAAGACAACCAGCTAATAAAAATATAATAATACAAACAACCACATTAATATTTTAACCCTTTAGTATTTAAACTGGCTGTATCTTGCCAGAATTCTCTCACCTCTTTCTGTTCAAACCGGCTGTAACAAGCCACTCATACCAACATTAAGGTATTGGTCTCAAAATAAAATAATATCAAAATCTCATAGATTCAATATTATGTGAGATTATTATGTGAGATAAAACCCTTACCATGAAAATACAATAGTAAAAATAGAGTAATGTAAATGCTAAAGGGTTAAACATAATAATGGTTTCTGATTTAGGCACAAGGCCAACAATTCTGAGGGAGGGGAAAGTTGATTAAATCAACCCCAGTGCATTACAAGTACTTTGTTATCAACTCTGTAAGGTTGAAAGGCGAAACTAACCTAGGCAGGATTTGAACTCAGAATGGAAAGGGCTGTAATTACATGCTCCACAGCATGTTGTCCGACGCTCTACCGGTATTACCAATCTATCATTCTTTTAAACTAAAATAATAATGATTTCTTTTGATTAGGCACAAGGTAAAATTTTGTAGGAGACCAAGGAACTTTTACTTTGATCAAGTTCCATTCAAGCAACATAGAATATAATTCTAGAAAGAACCAATGAACGACTGCCCCTGCCAGCAGAATACAACCTCAGTAGAATTATGAGCTGAGCATATTTCTCCACCATTTAACCTGGCTTAATCAATGGTAGCCTAGCTTAACAGTGATCAATAAGTAATTAATCAGAAAAGTGGAGCATGTCTAATGCAACTCATGCTTCACTTTCCAGAAAAATCTGAAGAATAGCCACATGCTTGCACATCGAGGAAATTCTAAGAAATAACTGCAGAAATCATAGACAGCTTATCTATAGATATATCTAAGTATCTATCTATCTTGTCTATGTGATTCAGTGAATATCTGGTGATGGTACCAATATGAGCACCCGATGCACAAGCAGAGTGTATATATATTAAGAAAAATTATGAAGTTTCGTTTACATATCGAAATAGCTTCTACAGGACTAGAACTGTTTCATTCAGAAGAATGAATAAAACAGTTCTAGTCCTGTAGAAGCCATTTCTATATTAAACTTTATATATATATACATATATATATATATATATATATATATATATATATTTATATTTTTTTACATTTTTACTGGCCAATGGCCATGGTAAGGCACTAACTTCAAGTGTTTTAGTCAAGCATATCTCCAGTATTTATTTTATTGAGCCATATTTATTGAATCACTAAATTAAGGATTTGACATAAATGGATGCAACTTTCTCCTCTATTAACCTGTCTCATTAAGTATTTCCCTTAATTAATCAGATATGTCCATTGAAACAAGTTTGAAATGTTTCTAGAACTTTTCTACTTACTTTCTGTACATTTCCCATGTCTACTGCAGTCATTTTCACATTTGACGACTTGACACTGATCACCTGACCAGTAACCAGAACATTTACAATGACCTAAGATACACTGACCATGTCCATTACAGTCAGGAGGATCACAAACTGGCTCGTGGACACACAATATCGTTGACACGTTACGAAGACATCGAAACTTCTTATCACTGCTAAATAAGATGAAATAAAAAATAAAAAAATAAAACACAGAATCAAAATAATAAAACAAATATGCATAGACTGGAGAGAAATGGAGCAACTGTGTTTCATTGGATGTGTAATGTAAATGTGAGAGAAAGGCCAAGCTTGGTCAAGCTGAGGGAGAAATTGGGTTTAAGGGGAATCCGAGATGGTGTGCAGGAGAGAAGACTGTGCTGGACATGTGATGTGCATGGACAATTAATTATGGGTGAAGAAATGCCAGGAAATCCCTTTGGAAAGAAGCCGCAATAGAGGACAACCAAGAAAGACATGACCTGAAATTGCTAAGACTGGAAGAGGAAATGACGAAGGAACGCAACAAGTGGAGAGATGCTGTGCTGAGAAGGACCCGACCAACCCATGCAAGCATGGTAAAGCAGACATTAAAACGAAGTATATAAAACATCTGTTGGAATAGTGAATGTTTGATTTGGCTGAGATTAATTAGTAGTAGCTATTGTTAGTTAAGGTACATTAACAAATGTCTTCAGTAAATTGTGAAACATAAAGACACAGACATCCACAAATGCAAACACTGACATAGGCATTCATATGTGATCACATATACAAACAAACAGTCAGACAGACAGACAGACAAACACACACAGACTATGTAGTATTTTCAACTTCAGAACTGATACAAGGGTTGTATTAAAATATTATTCTTACCATATGTCTGATGGAGTGTTGACCAATGTTCCATTCATAACAAGTGTAACTGACCCACCACCATCTAAATTCATAGCATTAACTGCACCAAGGTCTTTCATGACATTAGCAAGTTCATACAAGTTGATGCTGGAAAGTTAGATGTTAAATGTGTAATTAGTAACAACAATAATATCAAATCATTGAAATATTAATAACCATTGGGATCACAGGTAAACTATCTAAGAACGTAGACTTTATATGTGGCCAATGCTCAGGTGCAATAAGTAGGAAGTGCCCACAGGATACTATCTCCTTCTATTGCCCAGATGGTTCTATAGAAATAGTGGACACTTTCTGTTACCTGGGTGACAAAATCAGCAGTGGTGGAGGGTGTTCTGAAAGTACAGTAGCCGGAGTCAGAACGGGATGGAAAAGGTTCAGAGAGCTTATACTGCTGTTGGCCACAAAAGGTTTCTCTCTAAAAATGAAAGGCAGATTGTATGATGCCTGTATACGAACAGCAATGCTACATGGCAGTGAGACATGGGCATTGCGTACAGAGGAGCTGCGCAGACTGGAAAGGAACGAAGCATGCATGCTCCATTGGATGTGTAATAGTAAGATACGTGAACGGCAAAGCATAAATGAACTAAGTGAGAAATTAGGAATAAGAGGGATCAGATGCTGTTTACTTGAGAGAAGACTACGTTGGTATGGTCACATGATGCGTATGAAAGACGACAGCTGTATAAAAAAGTGCAGGGTGATCAAAATTGATGTTAGTCAGGGAGTAGGTAGACCCAGAAAAACCTGGAACGATTTGATAAATTCCTAAGACAATGTCACTGACCCAGATCTTTGGTGCTACCCAGTAATACAAAAGACCCGCCTTGCCTATGTACAAAGCGAAACCTACAGTCAGTAGACATCTCTTAACCAAATATACACCCCAATCCACTACCCCTACCCTATCCTCTCACTAACACCACCCTCTCTCTGTAAAGTTGGTACCACAACATCCAGTGCAAATAAACGAGATAATGAGATCGAGATTGTGTAGGTGTCACGACAAAAAAAAAAAAACACAGTCCACGCTGTAATGTGGCCGTGTAGGTAACACGGTAAAAAGTTCCCAGTTCCACACTGTAAATGTGGTTGGTGTTAGGAAGGGCATCCAGCCGTAGAAAACCTGCCAGATAGTCCTATATGAGCGAGACACGGTCACCCGACCAATCTTGCCTCAAGTGGGACAACTCCCGTCTAACCCATGCTAGCGTGGAAGATGGACGTTAAACGAAGATGATGAGATGATGATGAACCATTTCTACAATAGACACAAAGCCAGCAATTTGAAGGTTAGGGGAAAATCAATTAAATCGATACTGGTACTTTATTTTATCAACCCCATAAGGTTGAAAAGCAAAGCTAACTTTGGCAGCATTTGAACTCAGAACATAAAAGGAAGTAACTATATGCTGCAAAGCATATAGTTATTTCCTGTCTGATACTCTACTGATTCTGCCGGCCAGCCGTCCTACACAATATCATAATAATTTGAAGAAAACAAAAAAATGCAGTAGAACAAAATGTCAGCTTTTGTCTGGTTAAGATGACAACTTGGTTTTGATACTCAATATAACTTAACTTCACTTACACTATGTCCTTGGAAAAGGTATGAACATCATACTCTTCTCTCCCGCTAAAAAGATGTGGCTTTTCTGTCTAATCATGGTGAAAAATATATCAGGAAATAAATAAAAATAAAACGTTCTAATTACCCACGTTTGTCTGTTTCTCCATCAACTTGCACCATTATTACCCTGCCTTCTTTATCATGACCAATAGCTGCACGTGCAGATATCACAGATACAAATCTATCAAAATTACCTAAAATAATTAAAACAAATTCAACTTAATATAGAAGCAAAGCAAAATTCAATTGAATAAGCAAAGTAAAAATAAGGTTTTTAAACTTGTTTCAACTAGTTCTGTAAAATGGCAAGCGATCAAAATAGGATATTTTAAACATGGCCATATGCCATAAGGGTTTTATTTAGTAGTTAGTTTTCAGCAATCACATAAACTACCACTGGAACTTTCTGAAAATATTTACTTCTCTGTATGAAGTTAAAATATTTTATACATGGAATATTCTAATTTCATACAGACATAAAAAAATTATAGAAAGTCCCAGTGGAGTTTCAAGTGATTACTGAAAACTAACTACTATGACATACTGTAGCGAAATCTGTCCACACCTTGACTCCTGGGTGACATTTAACGGTCAAATTCTGGGTTACCTCCATTTTGGCGTAAACAAGTCTGTGCGTGGGCGATCTATCGAGGTCCTCAAGGCAGGGGACAGAGGAAGCGACAGATATAAATAGCCTGTCTTAGACGAAGCAAAAATTTGCTTTCTACAGGCCCCTTGGGGTCTACAGACTGACACTCTCCTGGTCTTACAGACTCTTACTTTCTCTCTTTCACTCAATCTATCTCTTGGTCTCTCTTTTAGCCAAGCCAGTGAAGTTCATGAAGTTTTCTTGGTAAATACAATTTAATTCTACTTTTACAAACAAACAACTAACGTCCATAATCCCTGTATATTTTTAGTATAGCTCCGGCATGAGTTATTTTCAATAAATTAATAATATAGTGGTTTGGTGTCATCGTGGTTCATTTTCTGTGATCAAGGAACTATCATATCATCATTGTCTTATTGAACACTTACTCACTTACATGCACACATGCAACCTCTGGTCACACTGTATCACACAAAAGTGACCACACAACACAGCAAGCTACAAGTGAGCATGCACGCAACAAATGAATCAACACCACAACACAATCAACTACCAACATCGACCAACAACTAATTGCTATAATACTGTCTTTTCAGTCAAGTTATTGATTTAATAATGAAGCAACAAGTGAAATATGTTAATGTCCTGTGAAGAGAAAAATATTGTGTTATACTCGAATATAAGCTGAGGAATATGTGACCAAAAAGCAAAACAAAAACAAAAACAAAGATGGTAAAATGGAAGGAGTGGGGATTGGCTTATATATGCCATCTAAACAATATGTTGATTAGCTGTCTTGGCTTATAGATGGGGTTTGGATTTTTGACCATTTCTCAGACAAAATAAGGGAACTGGCTTATATTTGAGTATCTAATGTTTTAGGAAGAGCCTTTAATCACGTAATAATAGACAATAACAATGTTGTAAAAAGAGTGTTTATGAACTAAAATTAAACTCATAATATCTTGCTTATCAAATTAAAGCTCTAATGCAGTTTTCCATATAAATCCTTTTTTTTGAAAATTTTTGGCATCCACAATTTTGACATTAATGTAATTTCAATTTCTCTTGAAGATCTGACTACTTTGATTCCTACTTTCAAGATTCTCCAACTAATTACTGTAATTTTCATCACAATATTGTTCTTAAGAAGTATTAGATACTTCCTCTGGTCTGTCATGGCTTACTAGCTCTATGTGGACGTTTAAATTGATTAAATAAATAAGTTTTACAATCCTTTTTGTTAAGCATCCAAATAAAATAATCAAAATTTTCATATGAAAAGCTCCATAAACACTGCAATGTCTATCAGATTAGTTAGTAAACTGCTTTAACCCTTTTGCATTTACATTAATCTCTATATACTATTGTATTTTCACAGTAAAGGCTTTACCTAACATAATATTGAATCTATGAGATTTTGATATTATTTTGAGGACAATACCTTAACATCAGTATAAGTAGCCAGTTATGGCTGGTTTGAACAGAAAGCGGTGAGAGAATTCTGGCCTTTTTGGCCAGTTTAAATGCTAAAGGGTTAACCCTAGGATGTTACTTTTCTTCCCTTGTCTGGTTCTTTACTTTCTAGCTCTGTTTAGATGTCAAATGGTGTTTAGAATCACTGAATATTGCTGCATGTATTAATTTCAACTCTTCTTATTCAACTCTTGTCTTGTTTCTTCTGGGGACTATGTTGAAAAATTTGGTCATTCCCTGAGAGTATCTTGGTCAGCCTATTAACTTTTCAGCTGACCCTTGTACATGGTTTATAGTCGATAAACTAGCAACTACTAGATGCAGCATATGAGAGTAGTCATCATATTTAATATCATCAAACCTGATAACTGTGTATAACAAGTAATACTAACAGGCTATTGATTTCCATTAATCTGGTTTATGTTTAACAGTAAGATAACATGCAGGAGATTCTCATACATTATGACAGAGAAGTAATACTAGTGTTTAAAAAGTACTATTATTTATTTAGAGTGGTGGACTGGCAGTATCGGTAGTGTCAGACAACATGCTTCATAGCATAGAATTATGGCTCTTTATGTTCTAAGTTTAAATCCCGCTGAGGTTAGCTTTGCCTTTCATCCTTACTGGGTCGCTAAAATAAAGTACCAGTAATGTAATGAGGTTGATTTAATTGACTTTCTCCTCCCCCTAAAAATTGTTGGTCTGGTGCCTATAGGAGAAATCATTGTTTATTTATTATCATCATCATCACTAGCATGGGTTAGACAAGTTGTCCTGTTGTGATACAAGCCAAGTCAGGTGACCATGTCTTGCTCATACAGAACTGATTTTGGCTTGGTTTCTACAGCTGGATGCCCTTCCTAACACCAACCTCATTTACAGTGAGTGCTGGGTGCTTTTTGTTGTGACACCTACACAACCACTTTACAGTGAGGACTGGGTGCTTTTTGTTGTGACACCTACACAACCACTTTACAGTGTGGACTGGGCTCTTTTTGTTGTGACACCTACACAACCACTTTACAGTGTGGACTAGATGCTTTTTGTCGTGACACCTTCATGACCACTTTACAGTGTGGGTGGGGTGTTAGGATGTGGGTGGGGTATTATGGCATGGGAGGTATATGGAAGGGGTGATGGAAGGCAAGACGATGTATACTAGATGTAAGACTTTCTCCTCCATCGTCCCTCCCATACGCTTCCACGTGCATGGATTGAAATATACATATTATTAGTAAAAAAGCACACATTACTTTTCACAAGTTTTATTAGGTGTTGTCCCCACTGTCTCTTTCATTATTCCACCCTCTGTCCCCCTCTTCCTCCAATTACTCATTCTTCTATTATATTCTTATTCCATTCAACACTTAACCTCGTTCTTGGACACATGTCTTGAATGTGCATAAACAACAACCTGTCCAACCCACACTAACACAGAAAGAAGAAAGATGATGATAATGATGATATTTGATAAAGGCCAGTGGACATTGGCAATGTAACTGATCTCAGACAGGGGGATTGATATGGTGGATGTACAAGGGTCAGCTGAAAAGTTCACAGTCTGACCAAGATACTCTCATGAAATAACCAAATGAGGTTTATTTTTCAACATAGTCCCTGGAAAGAATACAGTTATTAATAAGAAGAGTTATATTATTGCATGTCAAGATTTTACAGCTCTAACATCACTCCTTCATAGTAAGCCTATGAACTTTTCAGCTGATCCACATACAGCTGTAGAGACCAAGCCAAACATATGAGCAAGATGTGGTCGTCTGACCTGTCTATCTCATGTAAGCATGGAAAATAGATGTTAACCCTTTAGCATTTATGTTACTCTATAATACTATTATATTTACTATTGTATTTTCACAGTAAACACTTTATTTCACGTAATTATCTCACATAATATTGAATCTGAGATTTTGATGTTATTTATTTTAGGTTGGTGGATTGGCAGTATCGGTGGAGGGTTGGACGCCATGCTTTCCAGCATAGTTACGTCCCTTTACGATCTGAGTTCAAATCCCGCCGAGGTTGACTTTGCCTTTCATCCTTACGGGGTCGATAAAATAAAGTACCAGTAATGCACTGGGTAATTGCTGGCCTTGTGCCTAAAGTAGAAACAATTATTTATTTTGAGAACAATACCTTAACATAAGTATGAGCAGCCGGTTATGGCCGGTTTGAACAGAAAGAGGTGTGAGAATTCTGGCCTATATGGCCAGTTTAAATGCTAAATGGTTAAACAGTGATGATTTTTTTTTTTTAGAAAGAAGTAGGATATAGAGACGCAAGAAGTTCTAGAGTTTTAAGGAGGAAAAATTAGAAAGTGAATGAATAGAATGCCTTATTATAGATGAAACACATTGGCTGGGTTTACCTGGAGGTGACACTCAAGTTCTAATGACATTAGGAGAGAAACAGAAAGCATCAGTGGGCTAATGGTTGTCTTCATTATCTATAAAAGGCAGATTGTTGTTGTTGTTGTTGTTGTTGTTGTGTGTGTGCACATGTTCCATGTTTATACATTTGCACAATTTCAAACCGATTCGACTCAAAGTCTGTGAGAATGTTGTAAATGGTCTAACTTAGGTCAACGACTATTTATTCTATTCAAACTCACCCACAATTATGGAAATAATCGATAAAACTAAATACATGACGCTTTACCCCTCTAATAGAATCTGCTTACCTCTCTCTACTCCCCTTCAAATTCGATAAAACTACATACATGCTTACAAACTTCCTTTAGGAATGCCGAAGAGAGAGAGAAGAGAGTGAGAGAACATTTGTTTTTGAGTGTGGAACGGTCATACATTTATTTACTTCAATGACAAAGAGAACTTAACTCTCCCCCATATCACACCACTCCCTACTGTCTTAAATTTAGAAAACACATATCCTCTATGAGGTCACTAAACCTGCTAGAAACAACAGCTAACTCTCACACCCCTCCCTACTGTCTTAAATTTAGAAAACACACATTAGACAACCATGCAGAACAACTCATCGCAGCTCTGTTGTTTGGCTGGCATCATCTACGTGCGTGTTGCGCAAGTACTGTGAAACAATAAATTTCAATACTTCTTTGCACAGAGATAATATCCATAGGCGAAACTACAATTGTCACTGCTGGCGCAGCTCCTGCTTCGGCAGTCCAGGTCTGCAATTCATTCACCCAGTGCCTGGCAGACAAAAAAGTGCTGCCATAAAATGGGTGGTGCAACCTAACTTTGGTAACTTACTGACCCCGAGCAACGCCGGTCTTTAATGCTAGTACATTGATAAGTGAATACTTGCTGATCAAGTGGATATGCCTTTATTTTTTTTTATATAAGGGTAATTTCAACTTCTCCCCCCAAAACAGTCTGTTAGTTTAATGAGTAGAAGAAAGATCCTTTACTGTATTTTCCCTTTTTGTCTTTGTATGCTGGCTTTTATGTTTTTGGCAATTTATGAACAAATGTAGAAACATTCAATGCCAACTGTTATATATAGACACCATTGGTGAGAACTATAATGTTACACTATCATATATATACATGTTAAAAAGTAAATTGAAATAACAAAGAATGACACAATACAATGAAGAAAATATATTAGTTTTACACTTGAAATAATAGGGAAAGAGTCTTAATGTTTTAGACACTAGTCCTTAATCAGAAGATAGAATGAAAAATAAAACATGAAATAGAAAGATAGAGAGTGAGAAAAGGAAGAAACAGAACCCCCCCCCCCCCCCCCAAAAAACACATGCTTATTCAGTCAACCGATAGAAAATTATAATACTTATTGATAAATTGACAGCCAATCCAAAAACAGCAGCAAATGCATCAACAATATTTGTAGCTTAGTGTTTCAGAACTTACCACTTTCTTGTATTTCAGAACATTCTATTTTTGCACTTTCATCAACATAAATATTTCCATCTCTAACCAGCCAGATAACGCCACCAACAAGTTGAATAAAGTCTTTTGCAACAATATCTATTTCTGATAAATATCTGAAGAAGCAAAAACATTTTACAAAATTAAGAAAGATAAATTTGTAATCAATGAGTATCATTTGAAATACAGCAGCAAACAGTTTATAATCAGTATCAAAATAACTTTAATAAGAACATATTTTTAAACATAAAGTTAAGAATATCTCAGAACAGTCAACATCAACAGATGGATACACTGCTAACTACATGATAGTAAGTTCAATCCTTGCAATTGTGTTCTGCTTACTTCATAGTCAAGTGGTTAGATATAAAGTATAAAGTCTGAGTTCAAATCCAGCCAAGGTTAGCTTTGCTTTTCATCCTTTTAGGGTTGATAAAATAAAGTACCAGTAACATTTTCTCTCTAGTCTGAAGTCTGTCTTGACCCCAGAAGTTTATCAAGCTGATGCTTATATTGGTTTCTGTGGTGCGAAATGACAGAGCACAAGACACTTCCCTGGGCAGGATACCAGTCCATCACAGGATTAACAACTCCACCCCCGCTATTGCTGGTACTCATTTTCAACTGAGGATACTGGAGCAGCATGAAATAAAGTGTTTTGTTCAAGAACACAACACACAACCCAATCGAGGAATTGAACCCACAACATTATGATCATAAGTCCAACACCCTTACCACTAAGCCACACTCCTCCACAGTTATAAAGAATCAACTCCAGTACTAGACTGGTACTTTTTTATCAACCTTAAAAGGATGAAAAGGCAAAGTTGACCTCAGCAGGATTTAAACTCAATTTCAAAGAACATTCTACCCGATGTTCTAACGACTCTGCTAAATCAGTGCTCATAGCACCTTATACAGGAGTATAAAACTCTAACTACACAGCCAAAGTACATTATACAATAATCTAACACCCTGGCTTCATAGTTACAATACATTCATATAGAAGTGGACACTAACATACTTGATGTAGTTAGCTAAGGAATTTTAATTAATCCAAGCCTTGCTAGCAGGGAAAGCAGACGTTAAGATGATTATAAGATAAATCTCTAATGGGGAAGATAATTGTTTAAACTACTAATTCTGGTAAAAAAAAAAGAAGACAGGGGAGATCACCCCCAAAATTTAATATGGAATGGAGTAGGGTGAGGTGGGGGTGAGTTTTATCATTAGTAGTAAGGTGACAATTCGACCTCTTCAGTAAAGCAACATCTGTGAGTTATTGTTGATCTTTGATGGCTAGAAAAATAGATAACATTTTTGTAAATAAACACAGAGTGGTTATTTTTTTCCAGTCATTTTCTGAAGTTATAACATTAAAACAACAACAGCCATATACTTCTCTAGTAATCTAAGAGCTGCAGTAACAATTAGACTATGTTTTTCTGAAGAGGTCTTATAAAATGTCTTATAACATGTCCAGAGTTGTCACTGTATTTCTAAAGATCAAACTCATTCCCCACTGTGTTCTACATCATACAACAGTGAAACACTCTAACATCAAAGCCAGAGCACCAAGCTTCATATCTCCAGTACCACATACAATAGTTAACACTCTCATATCACAGATGACTTCCTTACCCAAAATATAGCATTCCAGTTTTAGTAATACCAAAGTGAACATTCTGAATACCTTCTGAATCTTTGACAAGATGAGCATCACTCACAACATTACCTGCAAATATAAAATGAAAAACCTTTAACCCTTTAGTAACCATCTTGATCAAAACTGGCTCTGATTCTAATGAAATAAAATCACCTATAACCTTACATTAAGTTACTATCTTAGAAATGAAATAATTAATAATTTTAATAAATCCTTCAAAATTCTTCATTAATTAATTGAAATAGAGTATATTTCATTAGAAATGCAGTCACAAAAGGGTTAAGTATATGCTTCCATGTTTAATGCGGTGCCTAGTTATTTATGTACTAGTTATCTACATGGCTGTTATACTAGGTTCAATTTGTCATGTGGGAGATAAGATATACATTTTTTTTAAAAAGAAATTAATATATTATTACAGAAATTAATATATTATTGCTGATAGTTATCAAAAATTAATTACTAGAGAATTTCTCTGGTGGTCAACACAAATCATCCAAATGTTTCATGGTCATTTCATACAAAATAACAAATGCATAAGTGAAGTTTACGTGCTGAAATAGCTGTTTATCTTGTAGGGCTTATTCTAATAACTAGTTATCTGTATCCCAATAAAACTAAGTAGGAAGAAGAATATTACATTGACACTTGAAAAATAAAGGTAAAGATAAGTTAAAAATAATGTTAAGTGTTATTTACAAATAAAAAGTGCAATATTATTTCCCAAGAAAAAAAAATCTATATTATGATAAGAGCGCTGTCTGTCTGTCATGCTCACTTTATATAGAGAGGGGGAGCACCAAGTGAGAGATATGTACATAGATGAGAGAAAAATGAATCCATTTGTTTTCGAGGTGAAAGAAAGAGGAAGATAAAAAGTTATGACATTGCCCTCATCTATATAGAGAGAAAGAGAGTACTAAGATAGAGATATGTATATAGATAGCGAGAAAAAAAGGGGAACGCAGTGTTTTCAAGGTGACAGAAACAGATGGATAGACAGAAAGTTACAACATCGCCCTCATCCATATATAGAGAGGTGGGGGTGACAAGCAAAAGTGATGTACATAGATATAGGGAGTGAAAAGAAATGTCATTTGTTTAGAGAGAGAGAGAGGGAGAGAGAGGGAGGGAGAGAGAGAGGGAGAGAGAGAGAGAGGGAGGGAGAGTGTGTGTGTGTGTGTGTGTGTGTGACAGAAAGAGGGAGAAGACATCCTCATCTAATAATTATAAAAACTCCTCACATTACCTAAACATTCTCCTGTATGTGTGTTGAAGAAACCAGCATTGGTTGCCACTAAACAGTTCATACGTTCAGCACTCTCTAATACAGTTGCTCTTATGGAAGAATTCTTATTATTGCAGCTGTTAGCTTCCAAAGGTTCTAAAACACTGAGTGTATGCCAAGGATAGTTAATGAGTTGGTAATAAATTGTGATTGAACGCTGGTTGAATACATCACCAAATGTTTTTATCATGTACTTTGATACAACAAAAGGTGGGGAGAGGTCTGTTGTATCACTAGCATTATTCCTGTTAGCAGCATGTATGGAATAAGTCATGTCACCATATTTGGCTTGTTGGCAGCTTCTGACATACCTATTGTTATGATGAGGTCCGTGACGTTTGAGGTATGGCAAAAGCAAGTCCATGCCATTGACATCCAATCTATATGGAAATAAATAATAAAAAATAAAAATTAGAACAAGACCATGCCTTGAACAATGCATTAGAACAAGGAAGATATACAGCTGTAAATACTCCCATGTATTTATTTTATTAACAGTTCTATGTGAACAAGACATGGTCACCTGACCCAATTTGCATCTAATGGGACAATCCGTCTAACCCATGTTAGTGTTGAAAATGGATGATGATGATGATGATGATGGAGAAATGAAGGTAGAATAGGATTTAAACTCAGACCTACTAATAACTAATAAATTAAATAAAAGAGGAACAGACGGAAATTCCCTTATTTATTTGAACTAAATACTTGATAAAACAATGTTATTTCTGATTGAGATGGAGTGAGTGTATTTGATTGAATACATATAAAAATGAGAAAACTCATCACTAGAACAGCAATTAAAACAGCTAAATGGTGTCAAACCAGCAAAATAGTTTCACACATGGTGAAGATGTGTGTGTGTAAGGACAAGGAGACGTGCACTGGCACACAGAAGTGACTGGAAGAAGGAAATAAAGAAAGGCAATGTACAAGACAAGTTTACACACACACATCTTCCCCCTCTTTCAATCTTTTCTATATTTCATCTGCTTGTCACCTACTTTGTGGATTGTCTCTCTGTTGACCACTGGCTGCTGGTCTCAGTCCTCTGAGGCATTTTCACCCATCGCTGTCTTTGACAGCATTTAGCTTTTTGACTGTTGTTCTAGCAATGAGTTTCCTCATTTTTATATGCATTCAATTAAATACTTGATGTTTTACTGACAGAATATTTAAACCTGAACCTTTCAAATAATATATTTACTTTAAATGAAGAATTTTCAATTGTAGAAGGCTATGTTTGTAAAGGGAGGAGAGAGTTCATTAGTGACATTCAGTATATTACTGGTACTTGTATGAAATAAAAATCTAAAAGAATGAAAGGTGAAGTCAAAGTCAACCATGGTATGAATGGAATACAGAAGAGTGACATACTAGAAAACATTCTTTTATAAATTGAATGTTATACAATAAAGATGCTGTTGTAATGGTTGCTTTCACAGTTTAAAAAAAAAAATGATGTCAAGAAACCTAGTTTAACCCCCTTAGCATTTAAACTAGCTGTATCTGGCCAGAATTCTCTCACTTCTTTTTCTTCAAATCGGCCGTAACCAGCCACAAATAATATCAAAATCTCATAGATTCCACATTGTGAGATAAAGCCTTTACCATGAAAATACAATAGTATATATAGAGTAATGTAAATGCTAAAGGGTTAAATTAGTATTGTAGCCTGAACTCATGTAATATATAATGAACATTATTGTACACTATAAATTTCATTATATACTAGACCACCCGTGACCCGTTGGGTCACATTCCCTTCAAAATATTTTTAAAAAGTCATGTTTACTTAAAAATAATTTTTAAATAATTAAAATATACAGACATGTATATAATGTGAAATGAAACTGGAAGGACCATATAGTTACATGTGTATGTATATATTTAAATGTGTGTGTGTGTGTATACATATATATATATTAATGTTTGAGTATATGTGGGTGTCTGATCTATATACATTGGTCATAGACACACACATATATATACACATGCACACACTCACATATATACACAACACCACTGCCAGCTCTCTCTCTCTTCCATTTTCCTTCTCTGTCTCCCTCTCTCTCTGTCTCTCTTTCAATATCTCTCACAATCACTACCTCTTTCTCTCTATCATTCTCTCTCTATTTATGAAGGTACCGGAAAAACCCTGTATCTCAGGAAGCCATGCTCCGATTTACGTGAAACTTGTTTTATTCCATTTGTATTCCTATTTCAGGGTCAACTTCCTTTCAAAGTATTTTCCCATTATACGCCCTTTTGGCTGTATTATATTACAGACAAGCAAGCAAGCAAGCAACCACAGAGTTTTAGTAGTATATAGATTACATGAGTTCAGACTACAATATTGATTTAAACTAGACTTTTTGACATAAAAAAATCACGTATGCTGCACTTGTATCATAATGACAATATAACATAATATCGGTATAGAATGACAAATATTAATCAATAACAAAATGAACAGATGTTCAATAGTTTATATTCTCAAACATCTACTTTGAATAGAAATCATCTGGGAAATTCCATAGATAAACACAGGACTACTGAAGGAGACAATACAAGTGAAAATATTTTAAAATCCCAATTTGGAATGCTATGTTGCATTAAGCATAATACAGCACACTCTAGGCACCTTATGTTGCCAATAGAGTAATCTCCCCTTAATGCATAATGTAGTGTCAAAAGAAGTAATTCATAACAAAATTCAGCATGTTAAAGGTTAAACATAAATGTCACTGAAAGAAACAAAACATTCCACTATCTTATGGATTAACAGTTTCTACTATAGGCACAAGCCCAATAATTATGGGGGAGGGGAAAGTCAATTAAATCGACCCCAGTGAGTTACTGGTACTTTATTTTATTGATTCCCCCACTATAAGGACGAAAGGCAAAGCTAATCTTGGGATTTGAACTCAGAATGTAAAGGGCCATAACTCTGTGCCACAAAGCATCTTGTCCGATGCTCTACCGATACTACCAATACTGCTGTATCAATTGATACATCAGTGGAGGTGCATGGCCAAGTGGAAAGTGTGTTGGATTTATGATCATAATGTTGTGGGCTCGGTTGTGCATTGTGTTCTTGAGCAAAACACTTCATTTCACATTGCTCCAGTACACTAATCTAAAAATGAGTACCAGCAAACGCTGGAGATTTAACCCTGTGCTGGACTGGCATCCTATCCAGGGGGGAGTCTTGTACTTTCAATTGCTTCATGCCACAGAAACCGAGATAACCACCGACCTGATGAGCCTCTGGGCTTGAAACATTCTTTATATCATTGCCTGCCACTGCCAACAAACATTTATGTAAACCTATTGTGTAATTCATACATAAAATTATTTTGACAGTGACAGTAAAGTAGTTTATGGTAGGAAAGGCATCTCATTGTAGAAACCGTGCCAAAAAAAGATTAAGAGGACTCTCCAGTTGTGTCAAGGGCATGACAATCTCTCCATTGTTGGTGAACTTCATGATAAACACGCCCAGTACACTCTGTAAAGTGTTTGGTGATAGGAAGGGCATTCAGCTGTAGAAAACCTGTCAGATAGAGGGTCAGGAGGACTCTTCAGCATTGTCAAAGATATGATAACCTTTCAAGTGCTGGTGCCATGATAAATTGCACCTGGTAGATGATGGGAACATTTTCTAAGTGAGATGTGGGCCTTCTCTCCACTTGGTAGGGTGCAAGAATGTAAGTAAGGAAAATAAAGGTCTCCGTCCATCTGAGAGGTCAGTAGCTTTGCTTGAATCCTGACTCTGTTGTGGTGACCTGTCCAACTCTTTTTTGCAGGGAAAACAGATATTAAATGAAGAAGATGATTACAGACCAGCACTGACACTTTTCAGGGTGGACTGGGTGTATTTTACCATACCAACAGTACTAGCTCATTATGACATTAGGATGCTTTATGTGTCCTTGGCTTGGCTTGGGTGGCAGTGATGAGTGTGTGTGTGGGCACATACTGCTTGCTAGGGGAGGATCCACATTGTGAAAGCAAGTATGGGCGTGGCCTTGGAGAGAGTGAGCTGCACTCAGCAGTATTGTGGGGTGTGTCCAGTTTTCATTTCATACATGAGTTGAATAGGAAAGGTGAATCAGGGATGTGGCTGGAAGAGGGAGCACATCCTCATTCTCATCATTGTTAAGGGTTAGATGATTTGTCATGTTCTGACACTAAACCAGTAAGGTGACCATATTCAGCTGGGTGCTATTTTTTTTCTATAGTGGTAGGGCATGCCCAGCTTTGCAATGGGTGGGTGCATCCATCTTTGTATGCTGGTATGGGTTTGACTAGGAAGGGGAGATAAAGAAGGGCACGTGTCTTTCCATGTCGGTATGAGTTGAATGAGCAAGATATGGATGAAGGATAGGAGTGAGTGAGGACTAAGGTGGTGGGGGTAGCGAGAGGTGGGACAGAGGAGTATTAAGACAGGGGAAGGTGTATGAGAGGTTTGATGAATAGGTTGCATATTTTCCATGCAGGCATGAGTTGGGCAACCAGGCTGGGCATGAAGGATGTGAGTGGAGGAGGACTAAGGTAGGGAACTACCTTGCAGTATTTAGTTCTACCCCTTCCACTATGCTGTGAGTTCAAATACAGCCAAGGTCAAATTTGATCATCTCAATGTCAATAAAATAAGTATTCAATATAACACTAGAATCAACATATTTGATATTGCTACACTTTTACAAGTTTCAGACTTTGAGACAATGGTTTATTTAGAGAATTGATTCAAAGATGTCTAAAATAAAGTTTAAAGTCTGTCTTGAGCCTGGAGACTCATCAGGCCAGAGCTTATCCCAGTTTCCATGGTGAGAAGTGACAGAGTACCAGACTCTCCACTGGACAGGGTGCCAGTTCATTGCAGAATCAAACCGCTAGCTATTACTGGTACACATTTTCAGCTGAGTATACTACACATAAGCCAGTTGAGGAATAGATAATGTGGTTGATTCTATATTTGTTCTCCACACAAACATGCCTCGTGTTCTTATAACACAATAAATCTTTAGATTTATTGTGTTATATTATTAAAACAAATTATTCTGTAAACTGCAAGTGTTATATTTAGCATACAAAATACTGAGTTGTTGATCAGGCCCAGGTCAGTTCTGACTGAGTAGACCTTGGGTGAAAGATATTCCTGCCGTCACTATCCCTTTTTTTATTCCCACATGACTACATTATTCAATATGACCTTCAAGGTATGATTTGAGAGAGATTAGGCTATTATTTCTAGCAGGTTTGTAGATGAGTAGGTGATAAGTTGATGTTGTTTAGATCAAAGCACAGCTCTGAGCCAGCAGACCTATGATCAAACATACAACAGTCATGACTATCATCATCATTCTTTAACATCCATTTTCCATGCTTTTCTGTGATTTGAAGGAGATTTCTAGCAGGATAAGCAACTACCTAGAGCAGGCATGGACAACCTTTTTCAAGGATATGGTCCATCATAAGGTGGGCCAAACTACTAACAAATTCAAAGCAATTTTAAAATTAGGTATGCCATTCAGAAAGCCAAACAGGATACATGATTGACCTCGAGGCTCCTTTCTTTGCCTTGTCAAGGTGTTTAGTTAAGAGTAATTACATATACCAATTGCCCTATTAAAATTTTGAATGTTTACTCAATACAACGATAATCGATATTTTTGTTTTTATTCAATTATTTAAACAAGGAAAGCTACAAGCAAATCAATATTTAGATATATGACACTTTCATTTATCTATATTTTTTCCTGTTTTTTCTTTATAATCCCATTCACATCTAGAAACAACGTTTAATGTTGAATGTTTACTCAATACAACGATAATCGATATTTTTGTTTTTATTCAATTATTTAAACAAGGAAAGCTACAAGCAAATCAATATTTAGATATATGACACTTTCATTGATCTATATTTTTTCCTTTTTTTTCTTTATAATCCCACTCACATCTAGAAACAACGTTTACAAGCGGTCCCGGTAAAATAGACAGACAAACATGCTTTTTAATCTTATTTTACCGGTCAGGTAAAATAGACAACTAGGCTATTTTGCTGGTAAATGTAAATAGAGTTAGGGTTTAAATTATCTTCACAATTGGTGAAAATAAATAAACTTCTGTGTTAAATCTGTATGCGGTTATTTTTAACATTACCTGCCTTCATAATAATTGTTTCTACTATTGGCACGATGCCAGCAATTATCCAGTACATTACTGGTACTTTATTTTATCGACCCCGTAAGGATGAAAGGCAAAGTTAACCTCGGCGGGATTTGAACTCAGAATGGCAAAGGCCGTAACTCTATGCGTCAAAGCATGGCGTCCAACCCTCTACCGACACTGCCAATTCATAATAATAAATATAGCCTGGTGCTCTATTTTGCCGGGGCCAGCAAAATAACCGCTTCCAAGATTTTTTGTAAGAAGATATTTGTTTTAGTTTCTGGCATTTATGTTCAGCTATGTTATGAATAATTTTGTTGTTTAGCCAGTGGGCAGACCTGACCAAGTACATCTAGGGGCAAAAATATATCAGCTATGGCCATCTAAGACTACATAATTCAATGTGTCATTCCATCTTTTTTTTAAATGGCAGTAGAGTGTATGATTTGAGGGTTAGTGGTTTCTATTTCTAGCAGATAGAACAAACATGTAGAAAGAAGCCTTTTCGTTGACTCATTACTGAACATAAAAACATCAAAAACGAAAATATCTCGCCAGACTCACCGGATTCATTGTGTACATACACATTAGGGTTTGGGTTTGTTAAGGATAAATAAAGTTCGTTGGCTAGAATGTTAATTCTATTGTCAATAACAACCAACTAAAAAGTCTATTATATACTGTATAATGAAATATCTATTACTAGCACACACAGTTTAACAATGACAATTTAAATTTATTCAACAATTCCGTCAGCTTTTTTTTTTATATACAGAAAAACTAAAAGTTTTGAAGAACTAAAGTTGTTTTTTTTTCTCGCTCTGATGCTCTGATCGTATATTTTGGTGTATTATATTTGTGGGATTCCTAGCAATAGTTATTTGTATTTATTATATTCTGTTTATATTTTCATTCTGAAAGAATTGTGAACAATTTGTAATGTTATTTATACAACTGTGAATAAAATTTCACCAAAGTAGTTTTGGAATATATCTAAAGTCTCTCTCTCTCTCTATATATATATATCTATCTATCTAAGGCGGGTAAAATTCCCGAGATCCATGGACGAGTTCTCTCCAGCGGTCTCTGTCCCTCATTATCGCTGCCATGTCCTGCGTCTCCAACAGACCAGTGTCTGTCCTTAGGGCATCAACATACGTTAACCTTGGTCTTCCTCTTCTAGTGTGTCCATGTAGGGGCTCCCAAAGGAGCACTGAGTGCAATGTCAACTCTGGATCTCTCTCTCTATATATATATATAATATATATTATATATATATATATATATATATATATATATATATATATATTATATATATATATATTATATATTATATATATATATATATAAACACACAAATTAAAAAGAAAAAGTTTAGGCGCATGTTTCGAATGCCACGGTCTATAGAAAAATACAATTTTCCGTTAATCGATATACTACACATTGAACATTTCAATCTCTAGTGGTATATGAAATAATAACTGGATAGTTGACTGTAGAAAAGTGTATAGTTAAATGTCAATGTTTACGTAAAAGGGATAAGAAAGAAGGAAAACAAACAATACCCTTCTGTTGTTTCGACGACACGATGTATGGCGATGAAAATTAAAAATATTCGATACATATCTTGTGGACGTCATGGATATTTACAAAGTTTACGCGAATAAAAATAAAGATATTATCAGAGAGGAATAATACATTATATACAGTAACACGTATGACTGTATGTGTGACTGCGTGCGAGGTATATAAATCTATAATTGGGTCGCCGGTAACATTGTCCACGTGATATGTACTTAAGAGTTATTTCCCCTTGCTCGGTTATCCTGTCCGAGTCGCTCTGCTTTCTAAACTTCTGTATTTATTGTTGGAGGCACTGCCTATATCTGACAAAAGAACACACTGATTTCAACACAATTATATAGACGGGGTTGTTCTAGTTTCTGAATTTCTGTATTTATTGTTGCGCCATACCTGTCAAGAGAACACATGGATTTCGACATGGTTATATGGGCAGAATCGCTCTAGTTTCTAAATTTTAACACGGTGATTTCAACGCGAGTAAATTGTGATTGATTGATTGGTCACTTAACATTGTGCAAATTGCAGTAAGTTTCAAAACATCACATCAGGCTGACATAAATTCCTCCAATTTTATGATCATATTTCATCGAGCTAATCAGTTAATTTTTTTCTGCTCTGAAATGGTCGAACGTCAGTGTATACAATACCGCTTTACTTTAGAAGTACAGCTGATACCGACGAGGAAAATTATCAACAAATACTTTTCTACAAACTTAAACACTTCCACTTTTAATATTAAACCCTATTAGGGCAGTGTATTGACAGTATCGTTAGAGAGTCGGACAACATGCTATATGGCATATGGTTACATGTCTTTACGTTTCATCCTTACAGGATCGATAAAATAAAGTAGCAGTAACGCACTGGGGTCGATTTAATCGGCTTTTCCCCTCGCCCAAAATTGCCGACCTTGTGCCTACAGGTCTGGCTAATTTTAGGCAGACTATTTTTGATAACATATTTACATTATATCAGACCTGCCAACCTCTAAAAACGTAAACGGGAAGTACCATGAAAAAATGGGGAGATTTTACATAATGAAAGCTATACCCATTTTCAAAGGAGAAGGCATCTCTCACCAACCCCGAAGTGAGTGGGAGATCTCCCCACTTGACAGGGAGAGTTGACAGGTCTGTTATATCCAACTAGACTGAAAAAGCAAATAAGTAAATTTTTCTGGGGATTCAATTAATGCTTTGGCCTTCGCCAACGTTGGTGGCCTACTCAGTAAGGATGATCTCCGCATCTCCACTGTCTGTGGGAGATTTAAATGTCCTTGCGGCAGGCCTCTTGACTCTGTGGATCTTCATGGCTTATCTTGCCGCTGGAACGCGGGTTGCTTCGCTCACCATACTGAGATAATCCTAATTATCTAGCAGGCCTTGGCTTAAGTCAATATCCTCTCAATTCTGGAGCTTGTCCAGGGTTGATGGGAAGAGGCCAGATAGTCTTACCATTTGCCTCTAGGTAAGAGGTAGATGTCTCGTTATTAGCACTTTGGAAAATGTTTTCCTTTTCTTTTTGGGGATGCGGTATGTGTGGTGGTGGTGGTGTTAGAGCTATTAGTTTTGTTTTATTTATTTATTTATTTATTTATATATTTATTATACAGAGTTTTTCGCCATTGCATTATGGGTTTAAAATGTTGCAAGTGTTAAAATGTTGCAAGTGTTATAACTCTTTATATATATAAATATTGTTAGGATGAGTTATTTCCCTGGGTTAGTAAGCACTTGACAAGATGAAGGATTTACGAGTCTGGAATAATCTCTCTCCTTCCCGCTTATTAATTTTTTCAGATTTTTCCAACGCTCCTTACCCGCTCTTATTCCAACCCACCCCCGCTTACTAAATTTTCATAATCTATCTCCGGCATCATTTTATTTTAAGTGGTAGCATTCCTGCGACAATTAATTTTCTTTATACATTAAAAAACATTATACGTGACAAAAAAATAATAGGATGTGTGTGTGTGGAATAAGCGGGGTGGTGGTGGACATTTGTTTAAATTGTTATAAACGGAAGAGGATGGGGTGGTGGAATAAACGAGGGGGGGGGGGAGATCTGTAATTGCATAATGTACGTTCGTAATTATGGGATTTCTTGTAATGTTCTTTTTTTGTCATATATAATGTTTTTTAATGTAAAATAAGCGGGTGGGGTGGGTTGGGGAACGATTATTCAAGACCTGAGAGTATGCATGCATGCCTGTATGTATGTATGTATGTATGTATGTATGTATGTATGTATGTATGTATGTAAGGTAATAAAAACTATATACAGGCAAAAAGGAGAGGTATACTAAATAGTTTGACAACAGACCATTATGAAATTAGAGACTAATCTTTAATTAATGTCTGTATTCTGTTACATTCTATCATCTCCCCTCTCCCTTTCTCATCTTTATTCTCTCTCTCTCTCTCTCTCTCTCTCTCTCTCTCTCTCTCTCTCTCTCTCTCTCTCTCTCTATCTATCTCTCTTTCTCCCCCCCCTCTCTCTCTACCTCTATCTCTCTTTCTCTCTGACATTCTTAGATATAGCTTTCTAAATGTTTATCTATAAACATACCGTATTTCTTTAGAAATACGAAATTAAAAAACATTTGTATATAGCTATATTCGAAGCTGAATTCTAAATTCTATATATATATATATATATATATATATATATATATATATATATATATATATATATATATATATATATATATATATATGTATGTATATATATATATATATATATATATATATATGTATATATATGTATATATATATATATGTATATATATGTATATATATATATATGTATATATAGAAAACTAAGTCACTCCACCTCGCTCGCGGACTACATCACATCACTAAAGGACTTAAACATTAGCTTCTCCACGCACTGGGAGATTGTCGGCAGGGCTGCACCGTACAACTTCAAGAGGAAATGCGATCTTTGCCTCATGGAGCTCTACCACATCATAACTGCACCCCACGAGCTCATCAACAGCAGAGCTGAAACAGCGATAAGTTGTACACATCGCTTAAAAATATCCTTCTTTAGATGGGTTAAGAATGAAGAGTGAAATAGTACACTGGATCTCCCTGCAACAAGTCTTAACACCCCGGCGGGCAGGCGCAGCAAAATAACACCCAGAAAACAATCCTTGCATACCAGACCCAGCCTCAGACAAACGGGGAAAAAAAAAAAAAAAAAAAATTATCCGGGAAAGACTGCCCTAACACCGGCCAGAGTTACCTCCCTTGACCTGCTGCAAAATCAAAACAAGATATTTTTGCGAGCAATGAATCTTGATGTGGATTTAACCCCCAAAACTCTTTCCGAACTATATAAGGAACACTTGTGATTATTTATGCCCTTGAGAAGCCCAACTGGGCGAAACGTACGTAGGTGATATTTTAAATAAACATGTTTTAACGGTCTATTCTCCGATTTTTCACTTTCCCACGTGCTTACGCTCTGCTAACTCTCTAGCCCACTAAATATTAACACTTCGAATATTTAATACTGCCGGCACTAGTATCGAGCACCTTTGGCATACGCTACTTGGCAAATAACTATATGTATCACCTATCCCTCCTTTTTCTCTCTTTCTCGATACGTAAATACTATATATATATATATATATATATATATATATATATATATATATATATATATATATGTATATGTATATATATATATATAGTATTAGTTATACTATTTATGGTTATGCAAACACAAAACCTTAAGCAGTTGTAAGTATTTTACACACACCCTAAATAGTGGTAGGCAGTAATGTATTACTACCTTATTACCAGTAAGTTAAGTAGCTCAATGTAAAAACATCAGATGATTTACAGAGCAGTTATATGAAATATAAGAATCAAAGAACTGTTCAAAACATTATTGTGCTTACAGCTGTTTCCTCCAAACCGAGGTTTGGATTCTTCGGAGCAATTTATTAATGCATGGACAGTTATATGACCTCCTTTTCAGCCGAGAGACATACCAATACATATTCAAACATTGATACATATTCAAACATTGTGGGTCAACATTCATTACAAAATTTAGAGTGGCAGTACACACTTCGAGATTACATTTATATTAATAGGTACAATCAAAAATCAAAGATATAGGTTAAAGTAGAACATGAAGATAAGTGGTTATATAGTGCAAATGTTATATGTGTGGCACGCATGTGCGTCTTGTTTATATAGTGTGGCAGAGAGATATGTGTGGTATAGGCACTTAGGTAGGTAAATAAGAGTGTTAGGTTGGTAGATCTGGTGGCAAAGTCTTTATATGATTGATGTAGTCTGTGTGTGGAGAAATATTATAAGTATTAAAGATAGTGCAAGCATTAAAAGTGTTATAAGTGTTATAAGTATTGGAGATGCACAACGCAGGGATGTCAAGTAATTCATGTACTTCGGCATTTTCATGGTCAAGGGAGTGTATATTTCGATTATATGCCTTTCACATAATCCACGACAATCCAGTTAGAGATCGTAGTCTGGTGTTCTTTAGTTCGATACAGGAGGTTGTTACGTTTCGAGAGACGCCATTGAATACCGGAAGTGTGTGTGTGGCTAAGGGGAGTTAATGCATGCGGGGAGGTAACTCTGGGGTTTCTATATCTAGCCATTAAAATGTGTCCCAATATGGACCCTAAATTCTATGGTGAGGTGCACCTTCCAAGAGAGACTTTTAAAGCATAAAGTGCACTAACTATAGAGTAGTTTAACTAAATTATGCTGAAGGTGATCATATTATTATTAAGGTGGATTAACCCATCTTAAGGTGCCACAAATGGAAATTATAGATGATGAGCGAGGATTCTAAATTAATGATCTCTGTGGTTGTAGTCTGCTCATATGACCAGGCGCGGTGATTGCAGGATTGCTTCAGGACCCAATGATCTCTGGTAAGATCTGGGTCATCGCTTGCTACATTGGATGTCGAAAGATAATCGTCCCCAGGCAGGCCAAAGGTCAATCCGCAGTCCTCGCGACCCCTCTCTGACCGTCAGATCATCCATATACGTACAACCCGCACGGCAGTTGCATTGCATTCACTCACTGCGCTCAGCAGCCCGGTCCTACTGGTCAACAGCGCTACTCGATTAAATCATTTTACATCTGTCTAAGGAAGGTGTTTCCTCTGCCCAACACCATCCAACCGATCAATTCATGCTCAAATTACCCTTAGAGCGGTGTAGTGCCGTCCAGGTGGGTGGATGTTGTCACACCTGCCGTAGAGGTATAAATGGGTATTTTCCCTGCGAAGGGTTCCAGAGGGATGTCGTTGTTTGTGTTATAATGGATCAGCTAGTGTTGGGTATGTAGTATAGGGTGTGTCTCTGGTGTTTGATGCTAGATGTGGTGTTAGGTTCCAGTCCGACATTGCTATATATAGGGCTTAAAGTTTTGGAAGGAATGTCTGAGGCGGTGTTGGCAAGTTGCAAACACCTCAGATTTTTTGTTAAGTAGGTTACGGTTGGAGAAGATAATATTGTGTGTCTCTAGTATACAGAGGTTACAGAATTTATTAGGTGGTTTGTACGAGGTCGCGCTGCCTATCACTGCCCATTTGAGTGTGTATGGTTTATTTTTAGATTTTAGATAGTGTATGTAGCTAGAAAGTGAGGTGGAGTTGGCTAGGCTGTGCTTTTTGAACGAGTGGATGTGCGAGTTATATCTAATTTTGAAGCAGTTAGAAGTGGAGCCTACATAGGTTTCTGAAGAGTTATTAGTCGTGACTGTGCATGAGTATATGACATCCTTGGTTAGGCATTTTTTATCTAAGGGGCAGGTTCTATTAGCTCTACAGTTACAATTATTCTGTGCGTTAGTCCGCTGGTTATAATGCAATGCGGAAGTCTGTGTGGTGGATATAGGATTTTGGGTGTTCAGGTTGACAACCCTGGTGTTATTACTTATACTAGTGTTATTTCTATTGTTACTGCCGTTGCTATTGTTGCTTGCTACAGTGGTATTTAGAGGGTTTGCATCCCGTTGTGATTTTGTTTGTTGGAAGTAAGAACTAATTTTACTATTATTGCTGCTAGCTATGTGGTATGCTAAGTTAGGCGTCGTAGAGTATGAGATTTTAATGGTGTTTTTGTTTAAGAGGTTGTGGTACTTGTGTCCTAGAGGGAAGTTTTTATCTAGTAGTGAGAAGAAAGCCCTAGGTATGTTGGTGGAGACATTTAGGTTGAAAGGAGGGTTGAAAAATGTATTATTTCTTCTTCTATTTTTGCTTTTAGTGTTTGGTGTGTTGCTTCCTCCTAAGGCCTCACAGTAGTTTCCATGGTAATGGTTACTTCCGGTGGCACCCTCCGCTTTGGTGTACTTGTGGTTGCTATTCCTATTATTAGATTTCCTCATGGACATGTTGTGCGAGATGATGTTGTAGCTATGTGTTTTCTTAGGTAGGAACTCTATTTCTATATTATGGCCGGAGCTAGCTAATGCTTGATTGTAATATTGTGAGTTTTTGCTAAATATGTTTGCGTCATAGGACAGACTAGAGATTCTATTGGACACCCCCTTAGAGATAGAGTTTAATATTGATCTAGGGTGATTAGACTTGGTATCTACGTAAATAAGTTTCTCATTAGGCTTATGGAAAGGTGTATATATTTTTGAGTCTAGGTATAGTGTGGCGTCTAGGAAGTTAACATTTTTAGTGTTTTTGTCCATGGTGATACTAAGGTTAAAGTTTTTGAATGTCTTATGCAGTTGTTTTCTAGTTCTTTCTATATTAAATTTTTTATATTCTATGAGTAGAAGTGCATCATCGCGGTACAAACCACCGTTGAGGTAAGGGAGGTCTTTATGGATTTCATTGAGGAGGTATAGGCCGACCAAATCAGTGACCTGCGCCGAGTCACTAGATCCCATGGTTATGTCGAAGTTGTTGTGCGTATCCTTGCGTGTCCATAGTTGGTCCTCGAAGGTGATTATGGTTTTACGGGCCGCAAGGATGACATCAACCTGGGCTCTAGTCAGGTCGCTATTGGTCATGGCCATGATAAGTGCCTTATTTAATAGGATAGGAGAAATAGAGGTGTAGTATGAATTGATATCAAATTGAATAAATTTTTTGTTCTTATTATTCTTGATATCCTTAAACCATTCAATTACTTCACCCGTATTTCCCCATTGTTTAAGGTGTATCTTGTGTTTAATTTGTGGGATGATTTTATCCAAAATCTTCTTGCTGATAATACCAATGTCGGACTTGGAAGGGCAGATAAGTCTTATCGTGGGGTTGCTGATGAAGTTCTCCTTATGGTCCTTCAGAGAGAATCTAGGGGGGTTCGGAGTGAAAGGTTGTGTATGCCTCTGTAGTCCTAGTTTAGACACTATATTATAACCCTCTACATTAATATCTTCTAAGTTTTTCAAGGTGGTTTTTTTGTAGCTTTTATGTAGTTCATTATATATAAACTTTCTATAAGTAATATAATCTAGGCTGTATATGTTATTAGTTTTATCTGCGTGTACAATAATTTTATTACTAGTTTTGAATCCACTAATAGAAGTGTTAAGTTTGTTTAAGAAGGTGTTGCTTCTAATATGGTGCTTATTGTATTTAATGTTCTTAACTAGTTTAACTAGGTCATTTTCAAAGGAGTTAAGTAGAGTGTTATGAGGGGGGCTTTTAAAGGTTTTAAAGCCGAAGGAGTCAAAATTGTTAGTATTATTCAAGTTGTTAGATTTGTTTCTATCATAATGGAATGTCCTCCATCTCACTCTATTGATAAATGAATTTACACTGTTGATCAGCAATTTCTCATATGTATTCCTGGATGGTATTGGTATGTTCTTGGTTGACATGGGGAGTTGGTCTTTGATTAGCATATTGGCAATATTATATGTCAGCTCAACGATATGGAGCAGTTAATAGTATTAGTTATACTATTTATGGTTATGCAAACACAAAACCTTAAGCAGTTGTAAGTATTTTACACACACCCTAAATAGTGGTAGGCAGTAATGTATTACTACCTTATTACCAGTAAGTTAAGTAGCTCAATGTAAAAACATCAGATGATTTACAGAGCAGTTATATGAAATATAAGAATCAAAGAACTGTTCAAAACATTATTGTGCTTACAGCTGTTTCCTCCAAACCGAGGTTTGGATTCTTCGGAGCAATTTATTAATGCATGGACAGTTATATGACCTCCTTTTCAGCCGAGAGACATACCAATACATATTCAAACATTGATACATATTCAAACATTGTGGGTCAACATTCATTACAAAATTTAGAGTGGCAGTACACACTTCGAGATTACATTTATATTAATAGGTACAATCAAAAATCAAAGATATAGGTTAAAGTAGAACATGAAGATAAGTGGTTATATAGTGCAAATGTTATATGTGTGGCACGCATGTGCGTCTTGTTTATATAGTGTGGCAGAGAGATATGTGTGGTAGAGGCACTTAGGTAGGTAAATAAGAGTGTTAGGTTGGTAGATCTGGTGGCAAAGTCTTTATATGATTGATGTAGTCTGTGTGTGGAGAAATATTATAAGTATTAAAGATAGTGCAAGCATTAAAAGTGTTATAAGTGTTATAAGTATTGGAGATGCACAACGCAGGGATGTCAAGTAATTCATGTACTTCGGCATTTTCATGGTCAAGGGAGTGTATATTTCGATTATATGCCTTTCACATAATCCACGACAATCCAGTTAGAGATCGTAGTCTGGTGTTCTTTAGTTCGATACAGGAGGTTGTTACGCTTCGAGAGACGCCATTGAATACCGGAAGTGTGTGTGTGGCTAAGGGGAGTTAATGCATGCGGGGAGGTAACTCTGGGGTTTCTATATCTAGCCATTAAAATGTGTCCCAATATGGACCCTAAATTCTATGGTGAGGTGCACCTTCCAAGAGAGACTTTTAAAGCATAAAGTGCACTAACTATAGAGTAGTTTAACTAAATTATGCTGAAGGTGATCATATTATTATTTGAGCATGAATTGATCGGTTGGATGGTGTTGGGCAGAGGAAACACCTTCCTTAGACAGATGTAAAATGATTTAATCGAGTAGCGCTGTTGACCAGTAGGACCGGGCTGCTGAGCGCAGTGAGTGAATGCAATGCAACTGCCGTGCGGGTTGTACGTATATGGATGATCTGACGGTCAGAGAGGGGTCGCGAGGACTGCGGATTGACCTTTGGCCTGCCTGGGGACGATTATCTTTCGACATCCAATGTAGCAAGCGATGACCCAGATCTTACCAGAGATCATTGGGTCCTGAAGCAATCCTGCAATCACCGCGCCTGGTCATATGAGCAGACTACAACCACAGAGATCATTAATTTAGAATCCTCGCTCATCATCTATAATTTCCATTTGTGGCACCTTAAGATGGGTTAATCCACCTTAATAATAATATGATCACCTTCAGCATAATTTAGTTAAACTACTCTATAGTTAGTGCACTTTATGCTTTAAAAGTCTCTCTTGGAAGGTGCACCTCACCATAGAATTTAGGGTCCATATTGGGACACATTTTAATGGCTAGATATAGAAACCCCAGAGTTACCTCCCCGCATGCATTAACTCCCCTTAGCCACACACACACTTCCGGTATTCAATGGCGTCTCTCGAAACGTAACAACCTCCTGTATCGAACTAAAGAACACCAGACTACGATCTCTAACTGGATTGTCGTGGATTATGTGAAAGGCATATAATCGAAATATACACTCCCTTGACCATGAAAATGCCGAAGTACATGAATTACTTGACATCCCTGCGTTGTGCATCTCCAATACTTATAACACTTATAACACTTTTAATGCTTGCACTATCTTTAATACTTATAATATTTCTCCACACACAGACTACATCAATCATATAAAGACTTTGCCACCAGATCTACCAACCTAACACTCTTATTTACCTACCTAAGTGCCTCTACCACACATATCTCTCTGCCACACTATATAAACAAGACGCACATGCGTGCCACACATATAACATTTGCACTATATAACCACTTATCTTCATGTTCTACTTTAACCTATATCTTTGATTTTTGATTGTACCTATTAATATAAATGTAATCTCGAAGTGTGTACTGCCACTCTAAATTTTGTAATGAATGTTGACCCACAATGTTTGAATATGTATCAATGTTTGAATATGTATTGGTATGTCTCTCGGCTGAAAAGGAGGTCATATAACTGTCCATGCATTAATAAATTGCTCCGAAGAATCCAAACCTCGGTTTGGAGGAAACAGCTGTAAGCACAATAATGTTTTGAACAGTTCTTTGATTCTTATATTTCATATATATATATATATATATATATATATATATATATATATATATATATATATTATACATATATATACATACATATATATACATATTATATATATGTATATATATATATATATATATGTATATATATATATGTATATGTATATATATATGTATATATATGTATATATATATATATATATGTATATATATGTATATATGTATATATATATATATATATGTATATATATATATATATATATGTATATATATATGTATATATATATGTATATATATGTATATATATATGTATATATATATATATATATATATATATATATATATATATATATATATATATATATATATATATATATATATATATATATATATATATATGTATATATATATATATGTATATATATGTATCTATATATATGTATTCACCCTTAATGGGATCTTCTGAAACAAAAAAAAAATCAATCTGTAAACGCAGAAGTAAATATTTCGAAAAAGGTTGCAACCGAAGGAAAACGGGAAGACGATACTTTGGTTCGTGAAGACGTTCCCTGGCTATGAACGAAAAAAAAAAACCGAAGATAATACGTCGTTATGTGGACCGTTGAGAACGATTACACGCAAAGACAAAACCACGATTATGGTATGGAGTCATTAGACTAATATTCTATTTTCTTTTTTTCAAATACCACTTTGGAAGAAGAATCAGGATGGAGAGAGAGGTGCTGTACCCCAGCAAGTTTTATGAAAGGTGGGTGAAAGTGGCGAGAATGGCCCGAGTGAATGGGCCTTCTCTCTATATCAGCCTGTAGGTTGAGGAAAAGGAGGAGGAGAGGAAAGGAGTACAAGCTCTTCGTACTCCTGGAGATGAGGGTTGCACATTTTTTTCGGGGGTCTGTGTTACCCATATAAACTGTCTCCCTCTATTGGGGAAAATCGACTAACTTTTAAATTCCATCTGTGATAACATTTTACACGTTTTTATTGTATGTAAACTTCCCCCTTTGTATTTGTCCCCTTCTTTTGTGCCCCTGTGGCTAATAAAGAAATATATTCTATTTAGGAAACCGAATGGTTCTCGGCTTCGAAGTTAAGAATAAAGTAAATAAATTATTTGAACGAAAATGACAGAGGTTATAAAAGTAATAAGAACTAAATATATACATACACACATCTATATACGTACATGCACGTGCATACGCGAAAACACACGCCATGCATGCATATACATGTACGTACACATAAACACGAATGTATACACCAAATACACATATAAATATATGTGTGTATGTGTATACAATTATATATACATATATAAATAGCAGGAAGACATATTTAAAACTTCTTGTACAAAAAATGGATTCGTTCATTAAGGTTGCGTTGGTACGCCTTTTATTTCGATAACCAGGAAAAAGTGGACAATAAACAGGATGAATTTGGGTTTAAAACTTATAATAACCATCCGAGTAACCCCCCTGCTTGCAAGGGTGGGACGGGTCCTATTCAGCACAGCATCTCTCCACTTGTCACGGTCCTTCGTCATCTCCTCCGTGAGCTTCAGCGATCTGAGGTCTGCTCTCACCACCTCCGCCCATGTTTTTCGTGGTCTTCCTCTACTGCGTCTTTCTTCTACTGGGATTTCTTGACACTTCTTTACCCAACAGTCATCCTCCATGCGAATCGCATATCCATACCATCTCAGTCTTCTTTCCCGCACACCACAACTTATCCCTCTTATACACAATTTCACTCTCAACTCATCTATGCTTGGTCATTCACGCACATTGTCATTGCACATCCAACGGAGCATGCTTGCTTCATTTCTCTCCAGCCGTCGCATATCCTGTGTAGTATCTGCCCATGTCTCACTACCATGCAACATCTCACACAGGCATCATATAACCGGCCTTTCGTACACAGGGAGAAACCCTTCTTCGTCAACAGAGGAAGCAGTTCCCTAAACTTCTTCCAAACCGTCCTTATTCTAGATACTATGGCCTCGGAACACTCCCCTCCCATGCTAATCTGATCACTTAGGTACCGGAAACTATCAACCACTTCTATAGAACCCACCTGCATTTGAAGAACCCACCTGCATTTGAAAAATGTGTCACTGCGATTACTACTGTCAAATTTCCCTTTACGTCTACTGCATACATAGTTTTCCCTACCTGTTAGTTTGCCTGATATCCCACTACATCTCTTGTGTATCCAAGATCTGCATAATGTACATTTTATAGTATTTATGCCAGTTCCTTTTCTACATATTGAACATGGCCATTTCCCTGACGGAATCAGAGTTTTGTCCTCTTTTCTACTTGTCAACACTTTTGTCTTAGCTATGTTCACTCTCAGTCCTCTTGATTCCAACTGCTGTTTTCATAGCCAGAATTTATTCTCTAGCTCCTCTACTGATTCTGCTATAAGAACCAGATCATAAGCATAGAGAAGTTCTCATGGGCAGCCAGTCTTAAACTCCTCTGTTATGGCTTGGAGGACTATAATGAACAAGAGCGAGCTGAGGACCGAACCCTGATCTACTACTTGTATCTGGAATTTCTCACTAAACTCCATTCCTACTCTCACTTTACTGACAGCACCTCTATACATAGCTTGCACTGTCCTCACAAGCCATTCCTCTACACCTAGTTTCCTTAGGGACCACCAGATGACAGATCGGGGTACCCTATCAAAGGCCTTCTCTAGGTCAACAAAAGCTAAGTATAGTGGATTATTCTTCTTTAAGAACCTCTCTTGTAGTTGTCTCACCGAGAAGAGGGCATCTGTTGTACTTTTCCCAGGCACAAAACCAAACTGTATCTCATCTAATTTGACCCTTTCTCTAATTAGTTGCGCTAATATTCTCCCTGTCACTTTCATAACCTGATCCATCAGATTTATGCCCCTATAATTGCTCCTCTCCAGAGCATTCCCTTAACCTTTGTAGCAATTTACGAGAATACTGCTGCACCAGTCTTTGGGTATGACACCGCCATATATAGCTTGATTGATGATGCGTGCAACCAGTTTAGTGTCTACTTCTGATGCCTTCAGCATCTCAGCAACTATCCCTGACGGCCCAGCGGCCTTACCATTTTTCATTTCCTTAATTGCTTCTTGGACCCTATATTCGTCAATCTCAATAGCTGGTCCCTCTGTCGGATCTACTGGGGGTAATTTCTCTCTCTCCCATTCGTTCTCTACATTCATCAGTCTCTCATAATGACATTTCCAGGCCTCCTTTTTCTGATTATTCGTGACACTAAGTACACCGGCATCATTCCGGACACATTTATCTCCAGCAACATCCTGATTTGCACTGACACACTGCCTTGCAATGCGAACACCACACGTCTCTGATCTTCCCGTTGCAGAACATTGGCAAACCTCCTACTCACAGCCTCCCTGCGTGCTAAGTACACCTGACATCTAGCTTCTCTCTTAGCGGCTGTGTATCCGTCTCTATTCCTACCATTTTCCAAGCGTTCCATGCTAGTCTTTTGTTTCTAATGGCCCTATCTACCGTGCTGTTCCACCACCAGGTCACTCTCTGTATGTCTCCCTTTGTCTCTTGTTTACTGAGATGTCACTAACGACTAACCTATGCTGTGGGGTACATTGTTCCCCGGGGTATGCCTTAGTATTTGACACCGTCTGTCTGTCTCGCTGCCTAACTAGCAAGAAGTCAATCTGGTTTATGTGCTCGCCTGATTTGTATGTAGGTTATTAGGTGGCTGGAAGGTTTCTTGAAGCTAGTGTTGCAATTGGTTAGTGCACTTGCATCACAAAATTCAAGAAGCCTCACTCCTACTTCATTTCTTGAGCCGTAACCATGCCCACCATGTACCACAGTGTTTCCATCCTGGAGCTGTCCAGCAGGACCATTGAAGTCCCCTGCTAACATAACGATGTCTCCATCCTCTGTCATTGTGGCTGTTTCTAAACGTTGCTCGTAAAAGCAGTCTTTTTCTTCTTTAAACTCTAACTACCTCTATTATCTTGTCGATCCATCTCTCAGCCAGTAAAATTCCTACCCACCTAACCCATCATCATTACCCACCCAGAAAAGCTTATAACTAGATGGTGGAAATGCTGGAGAGAAGGCATGTGGATGTGGATGTGTGCTGCATGCAAGAGGTGAGATAGAGAGGTTCTTCTGCAAGACTAAACCAGATCTACTTGGTAGAGTGCCAACATTAAGTGTGGCAACTCTGAGATGCGACGTCTTCATATTCTTGTTCTTGTTCCTGTTGTGTGAGTGCTTGATGATGGTCGGGGCATTCTCGCACATGGCCGCACCAGCCACCCCACTACCGTGCGCAGCCCTAACATGATTAGTGTTATTGCTGTTTACGCAGTTGTTGCAATTCTCATTTGTTGTGTTCAGGTTTTGGCATTAATATATACTGGTTGGATGCCCTTCCTAAAACCAGGACCACTTTACAGCATGGACTGGCTGCTTTTATTCGTGCCACCAGCACTAGAGAGGTTGTCATACTGGACTCAGGGGCCCTACCCCACTCCTCCATTTTACAGCATGGACTGGGTGCTTTTATTCGTGCCACCAGCACTAGGGAAGTTTTCTTACTGGACTTAGGGGACTTCT
>OZ024740.1:314466724-314486724 GCA_964016885.1 Eledone cirrhosa | reverse complement strand
TGTTTACTAGGAGGATTAATGTTAATGATCTCACCACAACCATTTTTAGTTATATTTGTAGATTTAGGTGTTTTATCATTTTTATTATTAGGAGTTTTATTATTAATATTTATTAGAGTTGTATGATGAGTAGTTTTTTGAGAGTTACTATATTTTATATTAGAAGATTTGGTATTTTGGGGTATAGTGTGGGTGGCATTTAGGTGTGTACTTTTCATTTGGTGTTTGTTGGTAATATTAGGTTGTATGTTTTTAGTATTTTTAGTAGAAGGTATATATTCTAATCTATTTTTGTGGCCACTTCTATCTAGAGCTTCGTTATAGAAGGTCGCATTTTTATCAAATACATCTTGGTTAGAAGAAAGGTTAGAAATTCTAAGTGATATATTATATGCAAGGTTTTTAAGGATAGATTTAGGGTGATTAGATTGTGAGTGTATGTAATGTAAGTTTTGGTTTGGTTTATGGTAAGGTTGGTAGATACCCGTAGCTAAATCTAAAGTTATATCTAGGAAATTTACTACTTTACTTGTTTTTTCAAAAGTAATATGAAGATTATAATAGTCTTTAAGGAAAGTTCTAATATGTTTTTTGTTTTTTTCTATTTCTGAAAGGCTAAGGTTGTTAGAAAGAAGAAGACAGTCATCACGATATAAACCACCTTTAAGGTGGGGAAAGGAGGCATTTATGTTGAAAAGGAGAAAGAGGCCCACAAGATCAGTAATTTGGGCGGAATCGCTTGAACCCATAGTAATATCAAATAGATTACTATATGTGTTTCTGGTCCAGTATTCATTCTGAAATTCAATAAGTGTTAGTCTAGCATGTGTAATAATATTAATGTCATCCAAAGTTAAGTTAGATCTATTTTTAGCAAATATCAATGCTTTGTTCAGGAGTATAGGTGATATAGAAGAATAGTAATTATCTATATCAAATTGTAGAAATGAAGCAGAAGATTTACATCTAATATTTTTAAACCAGTTAATTACCTGGGAGGTGTTTTCCCAGAGTGGTAAAATAACGTGTTTTCTTATTTGTGGGATGACTCTATCCAAAATTTTTTTGCTAATTATTCCAATATCTGATTTGGAGGGACATATAAGTCTTATAGAAGGATTTGAGTTAAAGTTTGATTTATGATCCTTCAGGTTGAAGTGTGGTCTTTTCAATGCCAAAGGTTCAGTTCTATCTTCAATGTTTAGTTTTTTTACTATGTTGTGTGTTTTGTTGTTGATGTTGGTGAGTGACGCATTATTAGATTTTTTATAATTTTTCCTGAGTTCTTTATATATGAACTCATTATAATGTTCAATATCCATGTGATACAAGTTACCAGTTTTGTCCGAGTGGACATGGATTTTTTTAGACTTTTTTAGGTCCAATAGGGTAGAATCAAGGTCCTTTTGAAAGACGGATTTATACTTTTTAAATTTGAGGTGTTTAATTAAATTAAAAAGGTCTTTCTCAAAGTCTTCAAGTAAAGAGTTGTGTGGTGGATTCTTGCAAGTATTGAAATCATACATATATTTCCGATCTGCATGTTTAGATTTTTTATCGAAGTGGTAGGCCCTCCATCTAACCCTTCTGATAAAATTATTAGTTTTTTGAATCATAAGGAGTAAGAAGTCATCCTTAGAAGGTATTGGTATGTTTTTTAAAGAGGTTCCCAAATATTGTTTTTCCATTGTGATATGGATGGTGGACAATTGAAAGAGCTCAACTAAATGTATATGGGTTTACAAAATCATACATATATATGTATATACATAAATATAAAATTAATACACACATACAGTACAAAAATACGAATATTTCCGTGAAAATAGGAGCAAAATTATGTAGATAAATCTACCAAGAGTTTACGGTAGTGTCCAATCCGTATGAAGAACTCAATGTATTCCGGATATCATGGAAAGAAGAGATGCAATGAAAAATCACTTTCGGTGAAAGATAAACAGAATACAGAGTCAAGATAAAATATTAAACAAATAATGAATAAAACAATGAAACAGTTCCTTATATTAAACAAAAACGCGCGTATATGCATAAACATACACATAATTACGAACATACATACACACACACACCCCCACACACATATATATGTGGATATAATATTATCATAAGCACATGGATATTAATTAATGCACGCACATAAACACTGCCACACACATTTAGATCAAGATACAGAAATTAGGTGGGAGGGGGGGAGAGGTCAGTATTCAACGGTTTCGGCAGACTGCTTATTTATAGATGTATCTATAAACTTAGAAATAAAAAGAAAAGAAAAGAAAAAGAAAAAAGAAAAAAGAAATATATCAAGAAAATATATATATATATATATATATATATATATATATATATATATATATATATATATATATATATATATATATATATATATATATACATATATATATACATCTACACATACAACACACACACACACACATATATATACATATACATATATACATACACACATATATACACACATACATATATATATATATACCTCTCCCCCCCCTCCCACCTAATTTCTGTATCTTGATCTAAATGTGTGTGGCAGTGTTTATGTGCGTGCATTAATTAATATCCATGTGCTTATGATAATATTATATCCACATATATATGTGTGTGGGCGTGTGTGTGTGTATGTATGTTCGTAATTATGTGTATGTTTATGCATATACGCGCGTGTGTGAGTGTACGGATATGTGTGAGTATGTGAATATGTGTATACACTTATTTCATATTTATGTGTCTATACGCATTTTATCTGTGGATTATAAACTTACAGAGACATTAGCCTTGAATTTTTGTATTTGCATACATCTTTTTGGCATGCGTATGCATGTTGAGCATATATCTTTGTATAAATATGTGTAAGAAGTTAGTTACATGTATATACACACACCAAACTGCATAAAAATTTTTTGTATTTTCATTGGTCAATTTGAACTCCGTTCCCAAACGGACCTGAAATTTTGAATTGTTGTTATTATCAATAAATATATTTCATTATTTCTGAAGACGGCATATATGTGTGTTTGGTATGTATATTTAATCTTGATAGTTTGTATAATTTTGTATAATTTTGTACATAGATCTGTTGAATATGCATGCCAATTCTAACACATATATATCCTAGAAACGATCGTTAAATAATGAACTTTTTTTGTTTAATATAAGGAACTGTTTCATTGTTTTATTCATTATTTGTTTAATATTTTATATATATATATATATATATATATATATATATATATATATTAACAGCTATATAAATACAAATAGACATTAGTACATATAGATATATTAACAGCTATATAAATATAAACAGACATTAGTACATATATCTATATATATATATAAATAAACACCGAAAGAAGGAAATTAATAAATTTTCAACTTATCTTATTTTTCTATGTCAAATATATATATATAATTAGAATTTAGCTTCCAGCATAGCTGTATACAGCCCGCTCTTGCAACTGCTGGACTTGAAAACAGGCGAGAATATATAGTTTTCTTGTTTGTAAATAAGGTGATTAATCTCATTTGCATATGAAGCTGTATAAGTTGGCTCAACTCATAACAGAATAGAATTAGAATTTAGCTTCGAGCATAGCTGTATACTGATATGTATTGGAATTTTGTATTGCTAAAGAAATACGGTATATTTATAAATAAACATTTAGAAAGCCATAGCTATGCAAAAACACTGGCGGCTATCGAAATGCTTCGAGAATTATTCCCGTCGCTTCTGTTGGACACCACAAAGCATATTATGCACATAAAAAAATTCATTTTCCTATCCCCTAGGGCTCGCATTAGGTGAAAACCTGCATTTTTTCCTGCTTCATCGAGGAAAATCTAAAAGATTATCCATCAGAGTGTTTATTTCCTTTACATATCGTCCAAGCATGCAGCTTTTCCACGATTAGGTCTGTTGGCGGCCCGCGTTCCAAAATACCTTATCCCGTGCAACGCCGGATAAGCCCTTATCTATGAATCCAAATATACTGATTTATCTAGTGAAGAAATGCATATTTTATCTGCACGAAAAACCTTAATTAAATTCAACAGCCATCTCTGGAGCAGAGCGGACAGAATAAATAATTTCGACATCACCATGGGGTCATCAGACTCGGCGCAGATAACGGATCTTGTGGGGCTATTTATTAATAATATACTACATAGAAAACTACCGGAGATGACTGGTGGTTTATATCGTGATGATATGCTGTTTTTAATTGAAAATAATAGTAATTCCGAAATAAATAGAAAAAGAAAATCAATACAATTTTTTAAGAGAATAACTACAAAATTGTTAACTTTTTAGACGTAACATTTCCATAAAATTAATGAGAACTTAAACTATGTAAGCTTAAACTCCAATCATCCTAAATCTATTAAGAACACTATAGTATTAAAACACCTCTAGCTAAACTATTTTTTAAAGCTCTAGATAAATGTTTTCCCAAAACCCATAGATACCATTCAATATTTAACAGACATACAATAAAACTATCTTACTCTACTACTATGAACTTAGCACAAAATATAAATAGAATCAATAATAGAAATCTAAACCAAAATAGCACTAATACCTCTAGCAATATCCAACTTAATAATACTGTTCCGAATAACATCAACTCTGCTAAATGTAATTGTAGAATTAAACCAAACTGTCCTTTAAAAAATAAATGCTTAGATAATAATGTCGTCTATAAATGCTCTGTCAAAACGAATGATCATATACCGATATATTCCAATGCCTATAATTTTCACTTATTAAAATTTTTTATTTTATATACATGTATGATCAAAAATTTTTAAAATTTTTATTTTAACTTTAATTTTAATTTTAATATTTTACTTATTAAATCTTTTTCCTTTACTGCTTAATATTTTTACATCTTTATTCTTTACTGCTTAAATTTTTCACTTTTTATTTTTACTTCCAAAATATCTCATTTATTTAAAAATGTATTATTTTTTAAAATATCACTTATTTCTTAAAAATTATTATCATAAAAAATTATTTTGTTTAAAGTTTAATATTTTTAAAGTATTTTAAAGTATTTTTTAAATGTTTTTTAAATGTTTTTTAAATATTTTAAATATTTAAAAATATTTTTTAAGTATTTTAAATATTTTTAAGTGCTTTTAAATATTTTTGAATGATCTTAAACATTTAAAATAATTTAAGTTTTTTTAAAATGGTTTTTTAAAATGGTTTTTTAAAATGGTTGTTTTTTTGGAGTAATCCTTTGAGATTCTTAACTTTTTTCCAGATTCTTAAAATTTTTTAAAAAACTTTTTTACAGAAATTTTTTTACCAATATATCCACTCATATATCCATTCCTCTATTCATATACTTATTCTTCATAGCCAGGTAGCTAACCAGCCAACCAGCCGAGCGTTTACGAGGAATTGGTAGAGAAGATTTGTTAGGAAAGTTGTGAGATAAAAAAATTACGCACAGAAAATAAATATACAGAGATAGAGATGGAGGCATAGCTAGACGAAACGTAATATTAGATTGGATTATTACGTCACAATAGAACGGTACATTTTTCATTTTAACTAAGTAAAGTTTCTTTGTTTTAAACAGTGGAAATTCCACGGTTATATTAAAAACAACCATTAAGTAATAAAGGTCAACATGGCATTTTAAATGTTTATATATTAACAGCTATATAAATACAAACAGACATTAGTACATATATATATATATATATTAACAGCTATATAAATACAGACATTAGTACATATATATTAACAGCTATATAAATACAGACATTAGTACATCTCTCTCTCTCTCTCTCTCTCTCTCTCTCTCTCTCTCTCTCTCTCTCTCTCTCTCTCTCTCTCTCTCTCTCTCTCTTATATATATATAAATAAACACCGAAAGAAGGAAATTGATAAATTTTCAACTTATCTTATATTCGCTATGTCAAATATATATATATAATTAGAATTTAGCTTCCAGCATAGCTGTATACAGATATGTATTGGAATTTCGTATTTTTAAAGAAATCCGGTAGGTTAATAAATAAACAGTTAGAAAGCCGTAGCTATGCAAAAACACCGGCGGCTATCGCCACCTAGCAGTGTCCAGCAGACGCAAGGGGAACAATCGTCGCGCTCTTCTTGCAACTGCTGAACTTGAAAACAAGCGAGAATATATAGTTTTCTTGTTTGTAAATAAGGTGATTAATGGCATTTGCATATGAAGCTGTATAAGTTGGCTCAACTTATAAAAGAATAGAATAAAAGAATAGAATTAGAATTTAGCTTCGAGCATAGCTGTATACTGATGTATTGGAATTTTGTATTTCTAAAGAAATGCCGTATGTTTATAAATAAACATTTAGAAAGCCGTAGCTATGCAAAAACACCGGCGGCTATCGAACTGCTTCGACGATTGTTCCCGTTGCTTCTGCTAGACACCACTAGGAGGCGATAGTTGCCGATGTTTTTGCATAGCTACGGCTTTCTAAATGTTTATTTATAAACATACCGTATTTCTTTAGAAATACGAAATTCCAATATATATATATATATATGTATATATATATACACACACACACACACACGCACATATATATATCTGTGTGTGTGTGTGTGTGTGTGTGTGTGTGTGTGTGTGTGTGTGTGTGTGTGTGTGTGTGTGTGTGTGTGTGTGTGTGTGTGTGTCTGAGTCTGCATCCCTAAAACTCGAGAAGTACCCAATCGATTTTTTCAAACTTTACATGTGTATTACTTATGCTTCAGGGAGTGTTATGCACATAAAACCTTCAACTTTGTGATCCCTTAGGGCCCGCATTAGGTGAAAAACTTCATTTTTTCAGCTTTTTAGGGCCTTTTTGAGGCGTTACGTCTAGCCGATTTTCTCGAATTTTCAAGGCATATTATGCACATAAAAAAATTCATTTTCTTGATCCCCTAGGGCCCGCATTAGGTGAAAAACCTGCATTTTTCCTGCTTCATCTAGAAAAATCTTAAAGATTATCCAGCCATCAGAGTATTCGGTTTATTTTCTTTACATATTGTCCAAGCATGCAGTTTTTCCACGATTAGGTCTGTTGGCGGCCCGCGTTCCAAAATACCTTATCCCGTGCAACGCCGGGTACCACTGCTAGTATTATATATATATATATATAACAAAATTTAAACATAACAAAAAATTCATTCAATTGGATATTGCAAATTACTACTCATCTATCGCTCCCAATTTACTTAATAAAGCCCTTATCTATGCATCCAAATATACTGATTTATCTAGTGAAGAAATGCATATTATTTTATCTGCACGAAAAACCTAATTAACTTCAACAACCATCTCTGGAGCAGAGCGGACGGAATAAATAATTTCGACATCACCATGGGGTCATCAGACTCGGCGCAGATAACGGATCTTGGGGTGCTATTTATTAATAATATACTATATAGAAAACTACCGGAGATGACTGGTGGTTTATATCGTGATGATGCTGTTTTTAATTGAAAATAATAGTAATTCCGAAATAAATAGAAAAAGAAAATCAATAATACAATTTTTTAATAGCTACAACTTTAAGTTAGAAATAGGGAATAACTACAAAATTGTTAACTTTTTAGACGTAACATTAAACCTTAATACAGGGTTCTACTATCCATTCGATAAAATTAATGAGAACTTAAACTATGTAAGCTTCAACTCCAATCATCCTAACACTATAGTAAATTTTCTACAACAACGTATTTCTCGAATCTCTGCGAATAAAAACATATTTGACGATAAGGCAGAATATTATAATAAAGCTTTAAGTAGAGCAGGCTATATAAATATAAATAAAATTAAATACATCGAAAACAATGATAAGGTAAATAACCATAATATTAATTATAATTATAATAAGATTAAAACGCCTCTAGCTAAACTATTTTTTAAAGCTCTAGATAAATGTTTTCCCAAAACCCATAGATACCATTCAATATTTAACAGACATACAATAAAACTATCTTACTCTACTACTATGAACTTAGCACAAAATATAAATAGAATCAATAATAGCAATCTAAACCAAAATAGCACTAATACCTCTAGCAATATCCAACTTAATAATACTGTTCCGAATAACATCAACTCTGCTAAATGTAATTGTAGAATTAAACCAAACTGTCCTTTAAAAAATAAATGCTTAGATAAAAATGTCGTCTATAAATGCTCTGTCAAAACTAATGATCATATATTCAACTATATAGGTTCTACTTCTACTGACTTCAAATCCCGTTTCAATAATCACAAATGCTCGTTTAATAATTGTTTCTACTTTAGGCACAAGGCCAGCAATTACCAGTGCATTACTGGTACTTTATTTTATCGACCCCGTAAGGATGAAAGGCAAAGTCAACCTCGGCGGGATTTGAACTCAGATGGTAAAGGGACGCAAATGCTCGTTTAATAATATTGGTAAACAATCTTCAACTTCTGACAAACTTGATATGGAACTTAAAATCTAAAAATACAGAATATTCTTTAACTTGGGATGTAATTTCAAAAGCACCTGCCTACAGAAACACAGCTTTATCTAGATTTTGCAAATTGTGTGTTGAGGAAATTTTCTTCATACTTAAATGTAAGAACTCTTAAAAATATATATAAAATATAATTACACTTATACTTTTTCTACATATTGTCCGATATATTCCACTTATTAAAATTTCTTATTTTATATACATATACGATCAAAAATTAAAAAAATTTTAATTTTAACTTTAATTTTAATGTTTTTTTTTATATTAACATTTCTTATTTTTAATATTTTTACTTATTTTTTACTTATTTTTTACTGCTTAAATTTTTCACTTTTTTATTTTTACTTCCAAAATCTCATTTATTTAAAAATTACTTAGATTTAAAAAAAATTATCATAAAAATTATTTTGTTTGAAGTTTAATATTTTTAAAGTATTTTAAAGTATTTTTTAAATGTTTTTAAAATGTTTTTTAAATATTTTAAATATTTTTAAGTGCTTTTAAATTTTTTGAATAATCTTAAACATTTAAAATAATTTTTTTTTTTTAAAAATGGTTTTTTAAAAATGGTTTTGGAGTGAGATTCTTAAAAAAAATTTTAAAAACTTTTTTCCAGATTCTTAAAATATAAAAAAAAACTTTTTTCCTGAAATTTTTCCTAGAATTTTTCCAGAATTTTAATATTTTTATATTATATATTTTTTAATATTAATTTTCTAATATTTTTAAATATTTTAAAATATTTTTTATATTTTTAAATATTTTTAAATATTTTAAAATATTTTTTAATATAACCAATAACTAATTATGGCTAAATAGATCTTTCAAAACTTAATTTAATTACTTACACTAAATATATAAACCAGTATCCCTCAAATTATTAAAATAATTATCTATAACAGAATATACCAATATATCCACTCATATATCCATTCCTCTATTCATATATTTATTCTTCTATCTATATTTTTCTATTTTTCTATTTTCTACTTATATCTATTCATTCTCAATTTATTTTTCAATATATATTCTTATATTTTCACCTTACACTAACACCTCTCCAAGACAATGTCACTGGACCGAGACCTTTGGTGGTACTCAGTAATAGAGAAGACCCGCCTTACCTAAATACAAAGTAAAACCTACTACAGTCAGTAGGCATCTCTAACAAAATACACCCCCGTCCCAGCACCCCCACCACATCCACACCGCCCCTTTCAATGTAAAGTTATGTTGGTGCCACAACATCCAGGCCGAAACAAATGAGGTCGTGTAGGTGTCACGACAAAAAAACACAGTCCACGCTGTAATGTGGCCGTGTAGGCAACACAGTAAAAACCTCCCAGCCCCATACTGTAAATGTGGTTGGTGTTAGGAAGGGCATCCAGCTGTAGAAAACCCGCCAGACAGTCCTATGCGAGCAAGACAATCACTCTTGCCTCAAGTGGGAAAACTCCCGTCCAAACCCATGCAAGCGTGGAACACGGACGTTAAACGATGATGATGATGATGATATATATATATATTATAGTGAGTATATTATAATCCAGGGCCTTCTCACTCCTGCTTTAGGACCCCCTCCGTGGTAAACCTCCACGACTTTGTTTGGTTTTGGTCATATCAAGGGTGTAGCTGTACTCGCCACGCTTGACCAATTGCAGGTTGGTGAGGATATTTGACCCATAGTTGGGGAGAATTTCCCCCCTTTTAACAGCTCTTATCTGTGCTGCTGGGGTTCCACGTAACCTCATCACCAAATCAAGGTCTGGTGGGGGAGCCGGTTTAGTCGTCGACAATGAAGCAGGTTGTATTGGACTACTCACATATAATGATATACTGTACTAAATAACATTTGTACAACAACAAAATAAATCAATGATTGAATCTACCATAAGTTTTTGTAAAAGTAGTTCCTTATTTTGTTCTGTCTCTCTATCTTCTATCTCTCACTCTCACTCCATCCACTTACCATACACTTTACATAAAGGCGTGAGATAACCCCCCCCCCCCACGTTGCTGTCACCCCCCCCCGTGTCTCTCGCTCACACACAGTTACCTTTTTAGCGTGACAGACTTTTTAAACGACAGATACACTAACTTTGATGTAGGAACAAGGCCAGCATTTTGAAGAGAAAGGGTAAGTCTATTATACCTACACCAGTGTGTTACTAGTACTTTATTTTATCGACCTCGTAAGGATGAAAGGCAAAGCTAATCTCTGCGAGGTTTGAACTCAGACCATAAAGGGCCGTACAACATTGATAGACATTAGTTATTTAAAAGAACGTCAATTACATGACGTCACAACGGTATATTTCTCTATCTGAAAACACGAAATTTCCCAAATGTCAGAAAATGATTATTTTTAATACACAAAGCAAGAACTTAATGAGAAAAACAGGAGAAGTGTAGACTGGAGGAGATTGTGGTGAGATAGACCGGCAGTACCATGTCAAAGGTGGATCGGAGGCCGAGGGTCTGGTGGGGGAGCCAGTTTAGTCATCGACCATTCCACCATGAAACAGGTTGTATTGGGTTACACACAAATAGTAGTTTCTGATTTAGGCACAAGGCCAATAATTTTAGGGGAGTAGAAAGTCGATTAAAGTACCAGTGCATTACTGGTACTTTATTTTATCGACCCCGTAAGGATGAAAGGCAAAGCTAACCTCGGCGGGATTTGAACACCGACCGTAAAAGGCTATAACTCTATGCTGCAAAGCATGGTGTCCGACGCTCTACCGATTCTGCCAATCCACCGCCCTGGGTTACACATAAATAATTGTTTCTACTTTTGGCACATAAATAATATGCTGTACTTAATAAACATTTATACAACAACAAAATAAGGCAAATTCAACAATGACTGGATCTACCAAAATACCAAAAATTTATAATTTGAGGAAAAACACTTCAGGAGAAAAACAGGAAGAAACGTAGGCTACATAGGGCACACTGTTTTACTTTTAATGTAACTGTTTGCAGTGTTACTGAAATAAAAGAGTTACAGTGAGGAGCCTTGGTTTTCCGACGTTTTATATGCTGGAAGGGGCGGTGAATTGGCAGAGTCGTTAGAACGTCGATAGAATGCTTTGTAGTATTCATTTCTGCTCTCTGCTCTCTGAGTTCGAATCCCACCGAGGTCAACTTTGCCAGGTTTAAAAAATGCCCTAGAGATGCCGTATGTCAATATGGTGTCCCTACGACTCCCCAGGAGTTAGGGGTCTATACCATACCATACCATACCATACCATACCATACCATGTGGGGGAACAATGCGCTGCTGTTCATTCAACAAAGTCCTCGTACAGCCTTTTTTCAAGCTGTGGATCTTCATGACACGTACAGTGGAGAATATCCTTCTACAGACACATGGGGATTCCATTTTTTGTCCTGTCCTCGTAGTGCGTTGTGAATTCCTAGTCGTTAATATTATCGTGGTATCAATGGATTCATCATTCCCTCACCCCTCTTTCGGTGAATTGCGGGAGCCACTTTTATTATTAGAATTTGTAGCATTATAGTAAAGACAAAGAAGAGATCTAATTTTGCTGGCGTCAAACGGTCTTTCCCAGACGTCCTCCGGCCTGTTCCTGGAAGTCAATGGTCTAGCCGTGTGTCAATGGTGAGAAACTCCCAGGAGAGCTAGACAGCGGAAGATCTTCAGAGTAGAAACTCCTCTCAAGCGAGTGTTTCAACCCTTATCTTCTTACACTCTGGGGGCTGGGCTGTTTCCAGGTCATTACTCCTGAAGGAGGGTGTGTGTGTTTGTATGTGTGTGTGTGTGTGTGTGTGGGTGGGGGGGGGGGGGTCTGCTGACATTTAGCCATTTGGATATCGGAGACTTGTATTTAAACCGTCTGGAGATGTTGACAGGATCTAGCTGGAACTATTTCCGTTGCCTCTGCTTTCAAACGTTTTCTTGAGTTTGGAAAAATAACGTTGGTAGTCATGGTAACGATGAGACGTCAACAGTGTCACTGTCGCCGTCAACACAACAACACAACCACGACTCCGAGTTACTTCCCTTAGCTCTTCAGAGTTTTTATATCCCTTGGTTTGTTTCCTTCATTTGTTTCCTGAAATCCCCTTTTTTCCCTCCAGATGTTATCCACCTGGCACTGACGTCTGGATTTCCGAGGCGGTGTTTTCATTTTTAGCTGTCTTATTCCATTACCCGACAAACAAGTTTGTCCGCGGAAATGCTTCTGCAGTTTTGTCCGCGGGGTGCAACCCCAACACCGCCGTACCCTCAGCCCAGATCCCATCACTTGATCTACTTGACCTGGGTCTAAACAGCAGCAGCAGCAGCAAACACCACCACCACCACCTAGGCGTATTTTACCTAATTTTCTAACGCTATGTCAATGATACTTGTAATGATCCTGTGTTTGGATTTTAACATTTCGTTAGAACGTCGGATAGAATTCTTTGCGATGTTCGTTTCGGCTCTCTGCCCTCTGTTCAAATCTCACTGAGGTCAACTTTGTCTCTTTCATCCGTTAAGGTCAATAAAAAGTACCAGTCTAGTAATGGCGTACATTTTTTTCTTTATATCTCTTTCTCACTCAACTCTCTCATTCTCTCTATCACACTCCGGAAGAAATCTGCAGTGCTCAGTCCTAGAAAGGAGATAGGCTCCGTCAGGTTTAAAAATACCTGAGAAAATCCGTATGTCAATACGGAGTCCCTAAGTCTTCCTCGGGAGTTACACGACCACACACACACACACACACACACACACACACACGCGCGCGCGCGCATCAACACACACACATATGTCTGTCTATCTGTCTCCTGATCGGAGGCTCATCAGACCGGTTTCCATGGCATGAAATGACTGAAAGTACAAAACTTCCCTCTAGACAGGGCGCCAGTCCAGCGCAGCGTTAAACCCTCAGCTATTGCTGGTACCCATTTCCAGCTGGGTATACTGGAGCAACGTGAAATGAAGTGTTTTTTTGCTCAGAACAACACGCAACACAGCCCAGGATTCGAACCCATGACATTATGATCGTAAGTCCCCGACCCTTACCATTAGGCTCCGCACCTCCACACGTAAATGTGTGTGTGTGTGTGTGTGTGTGTGTGTGTGTGTGTGTTCAGTTTGTGTACGGCACATACACCGAGATAAAACCTTGCCCGATCATCATACTATTTATTTCAGATTTCAGATATGTTACGTGATTGTGGTATTTCTATAATAAAATGTATGTAGTTATTCTAGACTAACATTACCATCTATCTGACATACTGGTCGTGGAAATATCTCAATGTTGTCTGGAGTTAAATAAGACAATACACAGTCTATATAATCCCATCGTTGGTGTCTGTTTATGTATTGGCTATATGAAATATAAATAAACAAGGCCGGGTGTTTAGTAAGACTGACTGTTATTACGTCATAATAGAAATATTTCAAAAGAGTTCCGCTCTAACACCTTTTTCTTTAAGTAAACAATATTTCTCTGTTTAAATCATGTCAGTATTAAAATGAATGCTAAATACCTGACGTCATAATGGAATAATTTTATGTATGAAAAGACTGGAACGAAAATTTCGGAAAATGATTTTTTTTCCAACACAAGACATGATGAAATATATAAGATATGTAGAAAGCAGGAAGGAGTGTAAAGGGTATACGAGATTAAATTACTTTTAATGTGGGTGTAAGCAGTGTAAGTGGAATGTATCTTTTTTAAGACATGCCGCTCTCAACGATTTATTGAGAAGGAGTCTCGACGCAGCCGGCTTCCCGTCACAACAGGAGCCAGTAAGCCACGGCTGTGGTGACGGCAAGCGCCCCGACGAAATTACCCTTTTCCCCTTTCGAATGAAGTAAATCCTTCATCTGGGACACGATATGCTGTGCCCCATTCTTCGCCTCCAGCTTAGTCGCCTCGACCACAAACCGATACCGCGACTCGCAATGTCGTCCACTTGGGGCCCTAATATCTCTACAACAAACCACATTAAACTACAAGATAGGCACAATGATCCTCTATGCATAATAACAGGCTATACACAGCCCTCAGCTACAAGCCGCTTACACAATGAAACATTAGTATTAAAATTGATTAAAATTGTCAGAGCACCTAACATACGAGAGGGTCATTTTGTCTCCACAGTATGTTTCAAAGCTCTCTCTATATCCCCATAGCTAAATGAAAACAATATATCCAAACATCCAGTCAGCCACATATCACTCTGGAGAAGTACTGTAACATCATAGCTCTTTCTAACACAAACAAGGCAAGCGTAAGAAACACATACACACAGAAATAAGGAACACTTACACGTCTTCTTCTTATTCCTGAGAGAGTCGTGGGCAGCAGAGTCCTCAAACACTCCTTCCTGTGAGTCCTGTCAGATGCAACCGTCTCCAACTGATCCGGCTGGATCTCCAAGCGAGACCAGCCAAGCTCATTGATGTTATCCTGCTCGAAGTCTACTTTCTCGGTGAAATTAATAACAGTTTGAGTACTATTGGATAATCCATCCATCAATCTATTTATGTATTTTATAAAAAAGAAGCTGTTTCTCTCCGAAAAGTTGTTTTATACAACTGCATGATTTGCACACAACAATGGAAAACATCCTTCTAAACTTCAGTGAAAACGTTTCCTAATGAAAGATATTGAGATATGTCAGCTTGTTATTATGACGTCACTGTATTGTTGCATTACGCTTTAAATGGTCCATCTCTCTCTTTTACACACACACACACACACACACACACACACACACACACACACACACACACACACACACACACACGCGCGCACACGCACGCACACACACACTCTTTCTCTCTCTCACGCTCGCTCTCTCCCTCATTATGTTTCTCTCTCAACAATAACGACTTTTCACCCCTCCCCTTTCCCCCCTCATTCTACACACACACACACACACACACACACACACACATGCACACATATATATGAGCGAGAAACAGCGTCTCTTTTATAAAATAGATTGGGAAATGAAAATAATTGTTTCTACTTTTGGCACAAGGCCAGCAATTACCCAATGCATTACTGGTACTTTATTCTATCGACCCCGGAAGGATGAAAGGCAAAGTTAACCTCGGCGGGATTTGAACTCAGATTTTAACTCTATGCTTCAAAGCATGGCATCCGATCCTCTACCGATACTGCCAATCACCGGGAAATGAAAATAATATGATAAAAAATTCGACTTTGGCATTTTTATAAAGCATTTCCTTCTTAGTTAAAACTTATATCTTACTGTAGCATATGCATGTGCAGCCAGTATAGTTGGCATATATAATATACTAACACCTAATATATATATTGTACAGTTTATATGAATAAAGAATATCAGTTTAGAATATAAGATAGGATCGATCGACTTTCGTCAAATCGGACCGAGGAAACAATGTTTTCGTCGGTCATTCCAGTTGCTAATACTATCTATCGGTCGCAACTCCAGGTAGAAGGAGCAACGTGAAATAAAGTGTCTTGCTTAAGGACATAACGCCCTGTCCAGGAATCGAACTCACAACCTCAAGATTGTAAATCCAATTCTCTAACCACTCAGCCACACGCCTTCACTAGACTATAAATACATATACAAACGCAGGTGGAAACGAAAAAGATAGAGAGAAAAAGAAAAAAGAAATTAAGCAACGAAAGAGAGGGAAAAATCAACTGGCAGGGAACCCAGAGGTAGTCCCCGAGCAAGATGGTTGGATAACATGCTTGGGGATCCAGCCAGATCAGCTAGAGACGGTTGCTTTTGACAGGACCCGCTGGAAGGAGTGTTTGAGGACTCTGCCCCTGATTTTACGGAAGAAAACAGCAGTTCGGGGACTGGGGATACCTGAGGTCCCGACGACAATAGGTGCGAAATGGAAGCCGTCGGTCAAGGCCCGGTATTTATTTATCTTCCTTTCCTCTGTATTGCAGGCTGCGGTGCTCGGGTTTGCGGCTGGTGCAACAAGGTTAGTGACGGAAAACGAGTCCAAGCACACGGTGTCCAGTTTAGAGATTTATCTCCATCGAATGGGAAGAGAGTTATTCCGTCTGGGCACTTACCATCAACACGGTCAAAGCTAGCTGGCACCAATTGTGTCCGGCTATTTCTGATTGTCGTTCAGAGCGGCTTGTCAAAGGAACCGACTGCGCTATGGCGGCAAGATAGTGGATGCAGACTGAACTCTTCAACAACAGCTCCTCAACAGCATTTGAGTGGCTCACACATATGGAGGCCAAGGCACTGGGCCACTCCGATGTGTGTGCACTCATCATCAAGAATGGTACTGGTTGATGAGGAGGGCATCGATTTGAGCTATGAGTCGCTGATTGACTGCGAGGCGTGTCGGAGGTAGGCGAGACGGTGTTGGTCTAAAGAAGACCCGATCCGCCTGAAGGTTGTACATGATATTTCAGTTGCGTTGGGCATTTGCATACTGGGGGACGGCGAGGCCTTCTTCGAATCAATCAGCTAAAGATGACCCCAGTTCCCGCTCCATGTCTGGTTCTGCTGTCTTGCAGAAGACTTCGTCAATAAGGGTGCGACTGGGGGAGATTGAAGAAAAGAAGACTGGCACTACTATGTCGACGTAGCTCATATAAAAAACAACCTGGCCATTTTGTTTTGGAATTGACTCTCATTCTCCATTCTGTAGAATAGAACAGAGAATGAGGGAATGGGAGAGAGAGGATGTAAGCAAAAAAAAAAGAGAGAGAGAGAGCGAGAGAGAAAGAGAGAGAGAGAGAGAGAGGGGAGAGAGAGAGAGAGAGAGAGAGAGAAAGAGAGAAAGAGAGAGAGAGATAGAGAGAATAAAGATGAGAAAGGGAGAGGGGAGATGATAGAATATGAAAAGAGAAGTGTTTGTTAGTGAAAATATCAGAAACGGGGAAATAGATAGAGTAAGAGAGACATAGAGGTCAAGAGAGAGGTGGAGAAGAAGAAAGCGAGACAACATTTTTATTGAGATTTTAAAAAGAAAGAGGAAAATGTTACAGAGAGTGAGGGGAGACAGCGTTCTTTGATTATGACGTTTGCAACGCTTCATTTCATATAAACACATTATACAACCTAAGTGTGTAATGTGTAATATGTATTGTATATTCTGTTGCAGCAACATTACTGAGTGAACTTCCAATATATTTTATTGCACAGGAATTAACAACAAGCAACACAGCCAATATACCTGAAGACTATTTTATGTATGAGTTGAACTGCATATGCGGGTCGACTTCATCGGTTACACGAAACGCCAACTACAAACAGAATTCAAGAACGTTTTCAAAAAGCGACCTCTCCGAGTGCAGTGTTTCAGCACAAACATATGTGGACGGAGCATAACCACAAAAATACTTATTGGAATATTGGAAGCCCATTTTATTAGGAAGCGAGTGCCTACCCCAAACTGTCGAAGTGACCCGGACACATGGAAACACCTATACACATACTCCGACGAGTAATGGACTTGCCAAACCAGGAATGGCCTGGTCTAATGAAGGAATATTACTCCGAAAGCACTCGCCATCAAGTGACCCAAACTAACCCAGCAACAAAGCTTGTAGACTGTAGCCACATGACCGTTCACGGTAACAATACTAACACTGATCCCAATCCTAATTATAATTATAACCGTAACCCTATTTTCATTCGACGCTGTGCGGAACTCATCTGCAATGTCAGTTTCGACAGCTCAGGCTGGCAACAGGCAACACTCCCAGCGAGGTTCGATGGCCTCGGCCTCCGATCAGCTTCGGACCTAGCTTTACCTGCCTACCCATCCTCTATCTCCTCTTGTCGCGCTCTCGTCAGCGGAGTTCTCAGCCAGACGGCAAAACTTGACCTGGCCTCCAAGATGGAACAGGTACCTTACTTGATGATGAGTGAACGCGCATCGGAGTAGCCCAACTCCTTGGCCTCCGCGAGTGTGAGCCACATAAATACCACTGCGGGGCGGTTGTTGACAAGTTCGGCAGAGAGCAGGCCGGTTGCTCCGACACGCCACTCTCAACGACATACTGAGAAGGAGCCTAGACGCAGCTGGCTTTCCATCTCAACTGGAGCCAGCAGGCCTAGACCCCCCCCCCCCCCCACCCTCTCTTCTGCGACACCTGAGCTCTTGCCATCCTTCCCATTCCCGTTCTTTTTCTTCTTTCTCTCTTTTTTCTTTTTCTATATTTCCCTATTCTTTTTTTCCTTTTGTTCCCCCCACTTTTTAATTTTTTCTTACTCAATAAGGTTTGTTCTTTAAAATAAAAAATGTTAACATTAACTCTCACACACTCCTCTTCCTTTACTAAAACAAATGAATTTAGCCTTATTGATGTTTATAATAGTAAAAACAATTTAATAGAAAATGAAAAAAATAGATTGAGAAGAAAGAATGGAATATAATATAAGAAAATTTAAAAAACGGAAAAGGAAGGGAAAGGCAAGGGCTTGCGTTCTACCTTCACTTAAACGAACAATAAAACACAAAACGTATACCGTTATAAAGATAAGTTTTATCTTATCTATCGTATTTTATTTTATCCTAGCTTCTCCCTCCCAACTCCTTGTAGATTACCTTGAACAACAAACATGTTGCATTATACTTTATTGTAGTTTCCAATTTTTTTTTGTCTCCTTCAGGGCCCAAGTAAAAGGCCTCATTACTTATATATATATAAATATATTTAATCGAAATGGATCCTAGCTGATGGCCGATTCCGTAATGTAGAAATTTCAGCATTCTTCCTATCTCTACATCCATTTAGAAAATCAGTTATGTTTCACTTTTATTTTTGTTTTTTCAGTATCTCCCATGTTGGCTACACTTTTATTTTTGTTTTTCAAGTATCTCCTAGGTTGGCTACGCACGTCCGTCAAACATAACTGATTTTCTAACTGGAGTACTTAATTCTAAATGGATGTAGAGATAGGAAGAATGGTGTAATGTCTACATTATGGAATCGGCCATCAGCTAGGATCAATTTCGATTATACGACTGAAGTATACTCTACATCAGCGTATAGAACGGGGGGAGAGGGAGAAGGGGGGGGGGGCAATGTCATGGCTACGAACGGGACAACGAACTCTAACGGATTTCCTAACGAGAAGACTTAAATATTTTTTTTAGAACCGAATAGTTGAGTTTATTTAACTACTAGCTGGCCCGTCCGACTGGCGTCCGGCTAGGTATACCTGCCCCCCACCACTCCAAAGATACCACACTCTCTCCCGTGTCACATTCTCTCTCTCTCTCTCTCTCTCTCTCTCTCTCTCTCCTCTCTCTCTCTCTCCTCTCTCTCTCTCTCTCTCTCTCTCTCTCTCTCTCTCTCTCTCTCTCTCTCTCTCTCTGTGTATATATTGAAGGGAGATACGGAAACTAAAACAGTGTTGTCATATAGAGAGTAAAGAGCGACAGAGAGAGTAAAGCTGTTAAATTATAGAGAGGGGGAATGATCTTACATACATGGTGGCTGCAAAGTAGTGGCCG
>OZ024740.1:314409074-314466524 GCA_964016885.1 Eledone cirrhosa | reverse complement strand
AACTCGGCATACGTAACCGGATTGCAACAGGCGCCAAATGGAGAAGACAGACGTTATCAAGTTGCAGCTGTCATATTACGTAGTTTCTATATAATAAAATCAAAACAGCTATTGATATCTCATCAATTTCATTAATTTATAAGTAAGATTGTTTGCCAGGATACAATTCTTTTTCTGTAATAACAAAATGTATCTTTGGCTGATATGCCACAATAAATTATTGGAACGAAAAAAACGCAAGAATATAAAAAAAAAACCCTCCAGCATTTGATTACGCTTTTTTAAATACAGCTATAGTTAACTGTTTTACATCCTCCAAACAGTGATAAAATATGTATTTGTGTTAAACGAAACCAACCTCATCACATCTCGCCACTCATTTAAAATATGTAACTTGTGTCAATATAAAAAATTGCTTCTAATATGAGTCACCAAACTCAAAATAATATAAATATACGAAGGCAGGCCGAAAAGGTTCATAGGCTGATTATGAAGGAGTGATGATAGAGCTGTGAAATCTTGCATGTATTAATTTCAAAACTTATTATTATTAACTGCATAGTTCAGAGACTATGTTGAAAAATAAACCTCATTTGGTCATTCCATGAGAGTATCTTGGTCAGCCTATGAACTTTTAGGAGAGATGGTCACCATTTTAGAAGGCTGCGTTGTTTTACGATTTAGAGGGGAGTTCGTTTCCCTAGCTTGGCTGGTAGAACATCTCTTCTATTTGTTGTTAGGTGTAGGTAAACAATTAAGCAAAAAGAACATACCTCGAGATTATATGTACATGAGCATTTTAATCAGAGCAATAAACAAAACAGGTTATCATATCAGCTGCTCCATGATTAGTAATTCGTAATTATCATTAAGTGGCGGTGTTCAATTATCCTGTGACCGCATGGTGTGATATCGCTGTTTCGCCACCGTGAAACGCGTCTGCTCGCATCCACATACAAAGTTGAAAAAAGCCAGTATATTCAGCTACTAACGTCAGAACGTGACGTCAGAACTAAGGACAGTTAATCGACTGCCTCCAAAGTCAAAGCTAGGTGACATGATCTTCTACATGACCCCCCCCCCCCCCCCCACCAGATTTTTAAAAAAAGAAATAAAAATCGGTTCATCTTACCATGTATGTAGAAAAACGATGAGCAACTAACAAAAACCCCAAACCAAGGGCACCACAAATTTCAAAAAACATTAAACAAGCATGCAAGAACAGGTGTGTGTGCAAAAGAGAAAGATGGGGGTGTATGTAGCTCAGGTGTGTGAGCATCTGTGTGGGCCCGTTTAAGTCTATCAACCGCAATGGTCTCTCTGGATCCCTTAATGTCTACAGTGAAATGTTTATCAGAACGAGCTAGTACATGGTAGGGTCCAGAGTACGGTTGTGTGAGAGGTGGTCTCACCGCATCGTTTCTTACGAACACATGGGTCCACGAGGCAATATCCCTAGGGACTGCAGATTTTACAGTTTGCTTCCTCGTATCCATCGGCGGCAGGTCCTGAAAATAAGAACGCAGACGGGATACGTAGGAAAGCGGATCTTGTGCAGCAAGATCGACAGGGGCAAGCATTTGCCAAGGTAACGCTAGAGGAGCACCATACAATAATTCCGCCGTGGAGAACCCAAGGTCCTTCCTTTATTGATGACCGAATCCCCAACAACACAATAGGGAGGTACTCGCTCCAACGCGTAGAGTCAGGAGAAGTCCGTAGAGCGGCTTTTAATTGTCGGTGGAAGCGCTCCACCATTCCATTAGATGCAGGATGATATGCAGTCGTTCGGATGCGTTTAGCGCCAATGATCTTCGTCAATTCGGAGAAGAGATTCGATTTGAACCGTCTTCCACGGTCCGTTGTAATCGTGGTAGGCACTCCAAAGCGGGCAATCCATCCTAATACTAGGACACGCGCTGTCGTTTCAGCACTGATGTCTTTCAAGGGGATGGCTTCAGGCCATCGCGAAAAACGATCAATAACAGTCAATAGATAAGTATGACCACCACTGACTGGCCAAGGTCCCACGATGTCCACATGAATGTGCCGGAAACGGGCGTCCGGTGTACTGAAAGTACCGAGCAGAGCCTTAACGTGTTTATGGATTTTCGATTTCTGGCAAGCGATGCAGGAACGGCACCAAGCAGTAATATCGCGCCTATATTTGGCCAGAAGAAGCTGGTTGTTATGAGCTTTACTGTGGCAGAAGATCCTGGGTGGGAAATGCTGTGTAAAGCAAGAAACACAGTACGACGATGGTTTAGCGGGACGAATGGTCTCGGTGAATCCACAGAAACGTCGCAGAGAATCTGTCCATCTGCGGTGGGCAATGGCAGGTATTTCAAATTACTTGTCGCAAATTCGGCTGATGTAATATCCAACGATTCCAGTGCAGGTTGGTTTGCTGCCAAGTGATTTAAATCGATGTTGTAGGATGACGCAATTGAACTGATCGGCAATCGAGACATAGCGTCAGCCGCTGTGTCCAATGAGCCTGGAATGTGTTGGATGTCGTTTGTGAATTGCGAGATAAAGTCGAGATGCCTTGTTTCTCTGGGCGAGTACTTGTCGGACTTTGCCCTTAAAGCGAAGGTCAAAGGTTTATGGTCAGTATAGATTGTAAAACACCTTCCTTCGAACATATGTGAAAAATGTTTCACGGAAAGGTAGATGGCTAACAGCTCCCGGCCAAAGATGCTGTAGCGAGTTTCTGCAGGCTTCAGCTTCCTGGAGAAAAATTCCAATGGTTGTTGGTGATCATCACTACTCTGTTGTAAGACTGCACCCACTGCAGTATCCGACGCATCAACACACAGAGAAAGCTTGGCATTGGTCACTGGGTGGGCCAGCAAAGATGCACTAGCCAATGCTGATTTGGCTTTTTGAAAATCCTCGAGCTGAGTCTGAGTCAAAGAGATGTCCTTATTTTTCTTGCGGCAATTTTTCAGAATCTCAGTAAGAGAGAAGAGTAGATTAGCACAATGCGGAACAAAACGTCTATAGAAATTTATCAGTCCTAGGAATTGTCGCAACTGACGAAGTGAGGTCGGCGGAGGCAAATCCTCTATAGCCTGAACTCGTCGAGGGAGGTCAGCACTTTAGGAGAGGTGGTCATCATTTTAGAAGGCTGCGTTGTTTTACGATTTAGAGGGAAGTTCGTTTCCCTAGCTTGGCTGGTAGAACATCTCTTCTATTTGTTGTTAGGTGTAGGTAAACAATTAAGCAAAAAGAACATACCTCGAGATTATATGTACATGAGCATTTTAATCAGAGCAATAAACAAAACAGGTTATCATATCAGCTGCTCCTTGATTGGTAATTCGTAATTATCATTAAGTGGCGGTGTTCTATTATCCCGTGACCGCATGGTGTGATATCGCTGTTTCGCCACCGTGAAACGCGTCTGCTCGCATCCACATACAAAGTTGAAAAAAAGCCAGTATATTCAGCTGCTGACGTCAGAACTAAGGGCAGTTAATCGACTGCCTCCAAAGTCAAAGCTAGGTGGCGTGATCTTCTACAAACTATTCAGCCGACCCTGTACTGTATTCACAAAAAAACAAAAACAAAAAAAAAACGAAACAAGAAAAGGTTATACCCAACACCTTCAAACATTCACATCACACAATAAAGTAAAACGGTGCACAAACACAGTGAAAGTACCCACAGCAATAGAGCACAAAATTAATCATGGATTATGCAAACTCTACTTGGTTGGGCCTTAAACCGTTTTTCTTCCTTTCATCTCCCGTGTGGTGTCACATCCTCACATTCCGCACTAACCATCATGGACTCTCCTTACAGCCCAGAACGTTGGCTATCTGGAACTTGCTCCTTGCTCATGTTTTTCCCCAAGAGAGGAAGATGGCAAACAATTTAAATCGAACATAACGGTATCGATCTCTCCGGTCTCGGTGGATCTGTTTAGCTCTACCCCTTCCTAAAGACATACCAAGTGAAAAACTCACTTACAGAAGAAAGGCAAAGTCAACTATAGCGAGGGTTAACACTCAGAATGGGATAAAACTAGATCTAATCTGGTATTTAAACCAGCGTCCTATTATTTCTTTCATTCGATAATACCAGTAATATTAACGCATGTCAATTTTCTAGGAAAGGGTGAGGGCAAAAATCTCGGGCCCAGAAGGTTGTGTAGAAGTCTTTTGCACTTTTAAGCTACGGCCAGCCACACAAACCTGTAACATATCCTGAACAAGCAATGCCTGTGCTTTGAAGGTTTTTTAAAGTGGGGAAAGGCCTTGCACTCGACCAATCCAACTCTCAGAGCATCGAAAACACTACCCGAAAAGGAGAACTGGTTAACATCATCGGATGCTTCCGAAGCCGCAGGGTTTTTTTCAGAGTTTCCATCTCCTAGACAGGTGTAAAAAAAAAAAAAAAAAAAAAAATAAAGTACTATTTGGATGGCCGTTGACTCTGCCGAGTTCCTCCGCCCTTTGACGGGTCTTGTATTTCATCCCGCAAGGTGTCCAAATATCACCCTCCTCACCAAACAAGCTTGGTGGGGATGCCGGTTTAGTCGCCGACGACCCCACCATGAGACAGGTTGTACTGGGTTACATGTTACCAGTAACATTCGAAAGCAACCTGACATACATACATACATACCTACATATATGGTGGCTGCCAACTCGTTTTCGAGTACGGCCACTACTTTATATCCATGTAGGAGAACCCCTACCGATGCGCTGAACGAGTGTGACTTTTTAGTCCAGCCAGCGACTTGAAAACTCTGGTACAAACACTACACTTGTGACAATTATTGACACATAGTGCTGGGCCCATGGTACCATGTGACGACAAGTGCAGAGAGATCTCCAGATATAAAGCAATGCCTGTGCCGTGAAGCTTTTATAGTGAGCAAAGGCAGAATTCTAGGAGAAGGAAAACTCTGATGGTGTCCAATGATGTTGACTTGTTCTTCTTTTTGGTAAATATCATCTTGGTTAAGAGAGTGGGACTGGCTTTGTACAGTGCCTTTGCTCACCTACATATATGCATACATACATACGTACGTACATACATACATACATACATACATACATACATACATACATACATACATACATACATACATACACGCTTCCATACAAACACCTGCACACGTACACAAACGGGTACTGCTATCTATCTTTCATTCATTCATTCTCTCTCCTTTTCATTCCCACACTCTTTTCTATTACTTCGGTGAATTGAGATCGATATAATAAGCAATAGATTAAACAAGATTGCGCCAATATGACCGCTAATCAGCCGAACAACAATTATCAGTTCATTATCAGTTTTTTCAGGTTTTGAGATGATGTTTGTTGAATTCAAGTGTGCATTTATGGAGGTAAAACAGAAAATGTGTAACTTCCTTTAGAAACAGCACGAGAACGACTTGACAATACAACCTTTATAGTCAGGTAAGAAGTACATGTATACTGGGCAGGATGAGAATGGAAAGTATGGCGGACCCATTAATGAGGAAAGGGTAAGGAATGAACACTTTGAAGAGAGTAAAGAAAATATGGTCTGAGCTCTTGGCCTACAACAAACATGTTGTTCATAGCATCTTTACAATGTCTACAGTAATACCTATACTTGACCTTCTGAACTTGCAACCACAAGAACTAAATGAGAATAATATAAGAACTCATAAACTGCTCAGTGTTATTGTGAATTTCAGCATCAATGGTGATGTGAACGGAATATATTTCACACGGAAGGAGGGTAACCGTAACCTTAAATCTATATAAACATCATTAGTAGAAAGAAAAGTCAACTACTATCTCGCTTGAGCATGAAAATAACATCAGTATTCAGATAGCCATTTAACTTGAGAAGGGACAGGAAAATGACTAGATCATTGAGAAGGTTGTACATGGGTACTTGAAATGAGAAGCTCACACCATAGCGGGGATAAACCATTTCTAAAGCTTGGTATAGGGTTCCGACAACGCCATGTATGCAAGCTACGGCCAAGAAATCCCCTCCAAATACCTGTTACACAAATGTGACTATGCCAATGAAACGAATGGTGTTTTTCTATATGCTGTCTAGGGTGTTTGTATGTGTAGCAGCAGCTCTGTCCCAGGTATGGGAGCAGTATTGTCCCAGGTATGGGAGAAACATGGTGTGTGTGTGTGTGTGTGTGTGTGTGTGTGTGTGTGTGTGTGTGTGTGTGTGTGTGTGTGTGTGTGTGTGTGTGTGTGTGTGTGTGTGTGTGTGTGTGTGTATGTATATGTGTGTGTGTGTGTGTGTGAATAAATCTTGCGGGGCACACATTCATCAATCACTGCAAATATTTCAATCGTTTTATCTGTCTTTACCTACCTACCTACCTACCTACCTACCTACCTACCTACCTACCTACCTACCTACCTACCTATCTATCTATCTATCTTGAGTGCCTTCAGGCGTTCACAGTCCTCTACCAAGCTGAAACGGCAATCAGCGGAGACTCTACTTCGACATTCTATAGGGGATTAGTGGAGGATAAGTGCGACGACATTCTCGGGGAAACTCTAGACATCGAGGAGGACGAACTGACCAGTCTGTTCGGGAGGAATTTCCGTCCAGGGCCTATGTATAACTTCCAGAGGTCTCTGGCCTGGTAGTGCTATCGAGGAGCTCTACCAGTTCGAGACAAAATCTACCGTCACGGACGCCCTGTCAGAGATCCTGCCAAAAGGACCTGTCCTGCGAGTAGGACATTGAAACCGTTCTGCACGCAATTGTTCAGTGCCCTGGGGTGACCGACCTGTGGAATTATGTCGAACAGCTACTGTTACGTGTGTCACCCCGTCGCCTTCATTTAAGAATGAAGGAGAGGCGGTTTTCCTGTCTGGTGGCTATGTCGAAAGAGGTAATATGGTGGACGAGGTTGAAAATACTGAGGGGCAAACACCTTCCTCTCCGGACAACTCATCTTCTTTAAATACCACTTCAGAAGGAAGGTGAGAGTGGAGAGAGAGGTGCTGCGTTCCAGTAAATTCGCTTAAAGGTGGGTAAATTTGGCGAAATTGTCCCGAGTGAATGGGCCTTCTCTGTATATAAACCTGTAGGTTGAGGGAAGACGAGAACACCTACAAAACGTGCTCCTGGTGTTGAGGGGTGTTCTATCTACGGGGTGTAAAACAACCCCGCAGTAACATTCCATCCTATTGGGGATTTCGATTGTTATTTTATCTTAATATATACCGTATTTCCCGGCGTCGAAGACGCTACTTACCCCTAAAATAAGTCTAAAAAATCTACCATGAATCCTGGAGGCCGAAGGTTGTTTATTATTTTTTTTCAAATGTTTGGTTGGCAAAATTAAGGTGCATCCTCGAGGACGAAGCGTCTTCAGCGCCGGAAAATACGGTAGTTTATTGTAATTTATTAATGTTAAAGTTTATACGATTTTTATGTAAAACCCAAGCCGTCAAGTCTTGTAATGTCCCACTTCTTGTACGCCCTTGTGGTAAATAAAGATATCTATCTATCTATCTATCTATCTATCTATCTATCTATCTATCTATCTATCTATCTATCTATCTATCTATCTATCTAGTTGTATCTGCAGGCATATCTGTATGTGTGCAAGTTGTTGCCTTAGAATTAATCCTGTGTCAAAGGATAAGTGTGTGAAAAGAAAGAGTTATTATCAACGAAACAGAAATGTAGATCTCTAAAAATAGAGACAGGAAACAAATTATAAAACAAACTTAATAAACAGCAACCAATATGAACACGAAATTGTTTATCGTACATGGAAGTTCTTATGTAATCTATCTATCTATTTATCTATCTATCTATCTATCTATCTATCTATCTATCTATCTATCTATCTATCTATCTATCTATCTATCTATACATCTGTCTATCTGTCCATCTGTCTGCTTGGCTATATGTATGTATATGCATAAGTGTATGTATGTTTATATATATATATATATATATATGCATATGTGTGTGATTGACGAGCAAAACTACACATAATAGTCTGTAGGTAAAGACGATGTCAACATTTGACTTGATGACTTCTTCCTAATAAAACAACAGCGAGTCTGTATAAAAGTGGGTGTATATATGGATATACGTGAATAAAGATAGTGTTATTTGCCGTGCTGTTGCGGTACGATATTGGTTAGCAGAATCTACGATATGATTTCCATCTCCAGACGAAACCACTAATGTTTATTACAAGAAATGAACAGGGAAACAATTCTCATCTCTTTGTATATCTGCCCGTTTATTGAAGTTACCTGTGTTTGTCTGTCTCACACACATATACTCATACACACATACACACACACATAAGGAAATTAATTACACGTCAATGTTACAATTCCAAGAAAAGAAATTCTTATAATAAAGAAGAATACATATATATGTTTTCAAGTCCAGCAGTCGCAAGAGTGACAGAGATCGTCCTGATGAGGACCAGTTAAATTCGAGATGCATCGACGATTGTCCCCCTTTCTTCTGCTGGACACCACTAGAAGGTGATAGCCGCGGTGTTTTGCATAGTTACGGCTTTCTAAATGTTTATTTATAAACATACCGTATTTCTTTAGAAATACGAAATTTCAATACATATCTGTATACAGCTATGCACGAGGCTAAATCTTAATTCTAATATATATATATATATATATATATATATATATATATATATATATATATATATATATATATATATATATATATATATATATATATATATATGTATATATATATGTATATATATATATATATATATATATATATATATATATATATATATATATATATATATATATATATATATATATATATATATATATATATATATGTATATATATATGTATATATATATATATATATATATATATTTAATATAGAAAAGGCTTCTACAGGACTAGAATTGTTTCATTCGGGAGAAATTGCCAGGAAGCCTTTTCTATATTTATACTCTGCTTTGTATTGAGTAACTTACTTACTGTTGTTACCCCCCGATTGAACCCGGGATAAACTTATATATATGTATGTTTATATATATATATATATGTACATACACACACATATATATATACATACATACACACACGCATATATATACATACATACACACACATACACATTATTTGTGGTATATAAACATTGACATCTGATGAAATAAATCACTGCCAATACTGGAATTGTATAATCAAGACCGTAGCGGTATGTCATATATCAAATCATATATTTTATCTGATGAAGACGTACTGAAAAAACAACACAGTACCTTTGAAATATATATAATAAAGCATATACTTTAATTATGTGAATATCCTTCATTTATTAATATTTTGAATAATATACATATATATACAGCAAAGTTAAATAAATTGGAAGCGCACAAGATAAATACAATGATAAAAACAACAGAAAGACGGACAGTCCCATCTCAGTCATCCACTGGAAATCACTACGGTTTTTGGTAGTGCCATTGGGAAATAACAAAACTGGTAGAGACAAGTTATGCTTTTAGGCGAATTACACAAATATAGATGAAAAGCTATCTAAAGTGCCTCAACTATATATATGATATTGTAAAACTACTGTGATTGGATATTTCCCGATTGGATTAAACTCTGAACTGTCTTTTATCTAACTTGATGTGGACTGTAAATCACATTTGAGCTTTGAAATATTATTTGCCTTAATATGGTTGTGTGGTTGTGTGATCAGCGCATTTAAACTGATATATATATTATATAACAAAGAAAGTGTGGTAATATACCAGATGGATATTAACGCACCAGAGTACTCGATACGTAGGGTAGTAGAGTGGGTAATAGGAAAAGAGTCAGGACCCCTACGGCTGAGCTCCGGCCGTTCCGGCCGTATCGACAGCTAGATCCCAACAGTTCGGATCTAGCTATCGAAACGGCCGGAGCTCAGCCGTCGGGGTCACGACTCTTTTCCTATAATATATATATATATATTTATATTATAAAGTAAAGACGACGGGGCGTAATCGTAACATGCTGCTTCGATCGTCTCTTGGTCAAAAACATAAACACACTTTTTTCTTCTCTGTTTTTTCTTTGCTGCCTTTTCCATTAAAGCCTCTTGGAATGTGTTTACCCTTATTCCGTTAGTATACATCTATTGTGTAACTTACACCTGAAGATGTCAACTGGTTCTTACGTAACCTGGCCACTGAAATGTACATAGTGTTTGCAGAAATAAATAATTAATGAAATTCAACATATTTAGCCTGCTGTCATTTTACTTTATAATATATTTAACTCCGTTCCCGCTCCACCAAAGATGGATAAGTTTCATAACGTCGAGTGCTTTTCTAATATTACGTCATGATTAACATTGCAGAATGACCAATTCTACCCAATGGTAAACCACGAAAAAAGCCGATGATTTTGTACAAGTATAGTTTTCGAAGCAGCACTGAAGTACTGACATGGATGCTATACATGACTGCTATTTAATACCCGAGCAACGCCGGGTACCTCTGCTAGTAATATAATATAATATAGATATATTGTCTTTAAAGCGTTGAAATATCCGTGACCCCCAGTAGACAACTGATGAGGAAAAGCCCCCCCCCCGTTCTTGCTTTCTTCTTATTCTTATTCCTATTTTTAAGTCTCTCTCTCTCTCTCTCTCTCTCTCTCTCTCTCTCTCTCTCTCTCTCTCTCTCTCTCTCTCTCTATATATATATATATATATATATATATATATATATATATATATATATATATATATAGGAAAAAGAAGTTGAAAATGCAATTGGAGTCTAAGAAGGTTTATTTACAATAATTTATAACTTTACTGGTTTCAAAAGTTTCATGATTTTAAAAAGTTAAGAGAGATGGAGAAATGTGTGGCTCTGCCGACTTGTAACTCTCGTGTTAACAGCACTAAATAACCGCGTCACCAGTTAATATCAGTGTTAATTGAGTAAGACAGTTTGTAGTTAAGCAATTCGAAATATGACTTCTGCCATATATATATATAATTTAAGCAAACAATTTCTGCTTTCATCCTAAACAGGATCATCTTATTAATCTGTAGGCGTAGAAGTAAATATTTACCATATTTACGGTAAATATTCAGATGTGAATGTGTTTTAATTTAATTTAATAGCTATTTTTATACAACACTTCTCTAAATAAAATAATCCAAGTTATAGTTCGGCAAGCAGACGGAATGAGAACGAGACACTCCTTGCTCTGATAACACTAAGCTTGCGTGTTCCACTACATGTCAGGTGATAACACTATACAACCTTTGAACCGCTTTGGATATTTCCACAACACTGCTATGAAGGAGAAAATGTTTAGCAAGAACTTATTATGTATTTTCTTAAATTACACAGATATGTATAAAACTGTGATCTTTTAAAATTCAATAATGCGCTCTACTGTAGTTTACACCTTAAGTGGTTACCTAGCTGGACTAATGGCGGCGTTAGTCTTGTCCACAACAGCAAAAGTATATTCCCGACACATGACGTGCAACACCACATTGACATTTATGCCCCCCCCCTGTCTCTCTCTCTCTCTTTCTCCCCCTCTCTCTCTGTATGTATATATATATAATATAATGTATGTATACATATAATATAATATATGATATAATATATAATATAATATAATATACCAAACTCGACACATGGGCTACGTATGTTCTACAGATGAATTTGAACACACAAAATTGGCACATGTTGAGCAGGGGACCTCTGGAGGAACCCTCTTTTGGAAAAAGCCGATGATTTTGTACAAGTATAGTTTTCGAAGCAGCACTGAAGTATTGACATGGATGCTATACATGACTGCTATTTAATACCCGAGCAACGCCGGGTACCTCTGCTAGTAATATTGTAGAAGATCACGCCACCTAGCTTTGACTTTGGAGGCAGTCGATTAACTGCCCTTAGTTCTGACGTCACGTTCTGACGTCAGTAGCTGAATACACTCGCTTTTCAACTTGGTGTGTTGATGCGAGCAGACGCATTCCACTGTGGCGAAACAGCGATATCACACCATGCGGTCACGGGATAATTGAACACCGCCACAAAATGATAATTACGAATTACCAATCAAGGGGCAACTGATATGATACCCTGTTTTGTTTATTGTTCTGATAAATGCTCATGTACATATAATCTCGAGGTATGTTCTTTTTGCTTAATTGGTTTACCTACACCTAACAACAAATAGAAGAGATGTCTAGCAGCCAAGCTAGGGAAACGAACTCCTCTCTAAATTATAAAACAACGCAGCCTTCTAAAATGGTGACCATCTCTCCTAAAGTGGTTGACCCCGATTATGCATTACACAGCCTTCTAAAAACTTCTAGAGAAACATAAAAAAAAAATTGACGAAACTAATATTTTATTTCTATGCGAAAATAACGAAATTGAAAATTGTTCGTTTAACACAGACACACACAAAAAAAAAAAATTCACAATGGCTGACTGGTCCGCCAATTTTCCCGCCAATTGTCTTCTCTGAAATGCAGCCATCTGATTGGCTGAGACGCATCATGTGATGCCATCCCCTTCTCCAATTAAAAAAAAAAAAAAACATTTAATTTTTCTGCCTTGAATTATTGTGACTTGTCAATTCCGGATTTTGCATTTCTTCTTTCTTCATGGATGTTGAGGGAAATTTGTGTAGTTTTCCCGTTGTTCTGAACATCTAAAGGAATTTCTGCATTCTTTTTACGTGAATATCACTTACTTTTATACGTCCAAGTTGATATAGATTGACAATGAATGGTCCTAATTTATCTGCTTCTTCTTCACATTCGAACCAACCCGTCTTGACACGCGAGGATGCCATGTTAAAAGCTATTGACGCTTTGACGCAGCAAGTCGCTCGGTTATTCAGGGGAGAATAGGCCGTATTCCCGGCGGCCTAGGAGTCGATCGCGTTCTTTCGCGACTCCACGTCAGCATACTACTTCGCCCGCCAGCAATCCATTATTTTGCTGGTATCATGCCACCTTCACGATAAGGCAAAACATTGCCGGCCTTCATGTAAATATTCAGCTTCGGGAAATGTAGATCAGAGTCACTAAGGGCGGCAAGTGAACTCTGCGAGACACAACAGAACCGCCATTTCTTCATAGAGGACCTCCTGTCTAGAAGAGCCTTCCTCGTAGACACAGGAGCTTCGTGCAGTATTTGGCTTGTTAATTGTATGGCAGTAACTCCTCCCGAGTCGTCGATTGAATTGCAAGCTGTCAACCAATCACAAATCCGAACTTTTGGACAGATATCGCTTCCTCTTCAGTTTCGAAATCTTCGTCGGGATTTCAAATGGGTTTTCACTGTTGCCGACCTGCCATACCCGATTTTGGGCGCGGACTTCCTGCACCATTTTTCTTTGACGGTGGACGTCCGTCACCAACGCCTAGTCGACGATATTACTGGTTTTTCTCTTTGTGGCAGGACAGAAGAAGTTTCTACAGTTAGCCCGACATTCTTCATCGCTAACCCCGGAAACCCATATCATGGATTGTTGAAATCGTTCCCGCAACTGACTCATGGAAATTTTAGAGTCACTGATCCGAACCACGCCACGGAGCATTTTATTACTACAACTGGTTCTCCGGTTTTTTCGCGTCCCCGTCGATTGCCAGCGGACAAACTGAAAGCAGCACGGTCCGAGTTCGATCATATGCTACAGCTCGGAATTATTCGTCCTTCCACGAGCCCGTGGGAATCTCCATTACATATGGTGCCAAAATCTTCTGGCGATTGGAGACCCACAGGGGATTATAGACGATTGAACTCGATGACCGTACCGGATCGGTATCCTATCCCTCATCTGCAGGATTTTGCATCCTCGTTGCAAGGTTGTAACATTTTTTCGAAGCTCGATTTGATACGAGCCTACAACCAGATTCCTGTCAACAGAGACGACATCCCGAAAACGGCTATAACTACGCCATTTGGATCTTTTGAATTTCTCACCATACCTTTCGGGTTAAGGAATGCTGCTAGCACCTTCCAGCGATTTATGGATGAGGTCACTCGCGGCCTCGACTTTGTATACACCTACATTGATGACCTTCTTGTTGCGAGCTCTTCTCCAGAGGAACATTTGCGCCATCTGGACCTTCTATTTTGTCGTTTGAAGGATTACAATGTCCGGATTAATCCATCAAAATGTGTTTTTGGTTCCGAATCTCTGAATTTTTTGGGTCACGTCATTGACGCTGACGGTATTCGACCTATTCCTGAGAGAGGTAAAGCTATAGAGGATTTGCCTCCACCAACCTCACTCCGTAAGTTGCGCCAATTCTAGGGGCTGATTAATTTTTATAGGCGGTTTGTGCCTAATTGTGCTAAGCTACTTTTCTCTTTGACGGAAATTTTGAAAAATTGCCGAAAGAAAAATAAAGACATTTCTTTGAATGAAACTCAGCTCCAGGATTTTGAGAATGCGAAAATTGCTCTAGCCAATGCATCTTTGCTGGCTCACCCAGTGTCCAATGCTAAGCTTTCGCTTTGTGTTGATGCGTCGGATACTGCCGTTGGCGCAGTTTTGCAATAAAGTAGGAATGATCAACAGCAACCGTTGGAATTTTTCTCCTGGAAGCTGAAACCTGCCGAAACCCGCTACAGCACCTTTGGACGGGAGTTGTTAGCTATATACTTATCGGTGAAGCATTTTTCGCACATGCTTGAAGGAAGAACGTCCACCATCTACACGGACCACAAGCCGTTGACATTCGCCTTGCAAGCAAAGGCCGACAAATACTCGCCCAGAGAAACTAGACATCTCGACCTCATCTCTCAATTTACTAATGATATTCAACATATTCCGGGTCCTATGAATACAGCGGCCGACGCCCTGTCTCGTTTGCCGATTGCTTCGATCTCGTCGTCCGATGACATAGATTTGAATCGCTTGGCAGCCGATCAGCCTACCCTCGAATCGTTGGATGTTACATTGTCCGAATTTGTGAATTGCAGGATGAAATACCTACCATTATCGACTGAAGACGGACGGATCCTCTGCGACGTCTCTATGGATGCACCACGCCCTTTTCTTCCGTTGAGCCATCGTCTAACTGTGTTTCTTGTTTTACACGGCATTTTATATCCAGGATCTTCTGCCACAGTAAAACTCATAACGGCTAGATTCTTCTGGCCAAATATGAGGCGCGATATTACTGCTTGGTGCCGTTCCTGCATCGCTTGCCAGAAATCGAAAATCCATAAACACGTTAAGGCTCCGCTCGGTACTTTCAGTACACCGGACGCCCGTTTCCGGCACATTCATGTGGACGTCGTGGGACCTTGACCAGTCAGTGGTGGTCATACTTATCTATTGACTGTTATTGACCGTTTTTCGCGATGGTCTGAAGCCACCCCTTTGAAAGACATCAGTGCTGAAACGACAGCGCGTGCCCTAGTATTAGGATGGATTGCCCGCTTTGGAGTGCCAACCACGATTACCACGGACTGTGGAAGGCAGTTAGAATCGAATCTCTTTCATGAATTAACGAAAATCATCGGCGCTAAACGCATCCGAACGACTGCATATCATCCTGCATCTAATGGAATGGTGGAGCGTTTTCACCGACAACTAAAAGCCTCTCTACGGACTTCTCCTGACTCTACGCGTTGGAGCGAGTACCTCCCTATTGTGTTGTTGGGGATTCGGTCAACAATAAAGGAGGACCTTGGGTTCTCCCCGGTCGAATTATTATATGGTGCTCCTCTAGCGTTACCTGGGCTTGCCCCTGTCGATCTTGCTGCACAAGATCCGCTTTCCTACGTATCCCGTCTGCGTTCTTATTTTCAGGATCTGCCGCCGATGGATACGAGGAAGCAAACTGTAAAATCTGCAGTCCCGAGGGATATTGCCTCGTGGACCCATGTATTCGTAAGAAACGATGCTGTGAGACCACCTCTCACACAACCGTACTCTGGACCCTACCGTGTATTAGCTCGTTCCGAGAAACATTTCACTGTAGACATTCAGGGTTCCAGAGAGACGGTTTCTATTGATAGACTCAAACGAGCACATTTGGACACAGACGCTATCACATCTGAGCCACATACACCTCCGTCTTTCTCTTTTGCACACACACCTGTTTCTTTGGCCTCCCAATATAATATAATTGTTTCTACTTTTGGCACAAGGCCAGCAATTACCCAGTGTATTACTGGTACTTTATTTTATCGACCCCGTAAGGATGAAAGGCAAAGATAACCTCGGCGGGATTTGAACTCAGACCGCAACTACGTAACTCTATGCTTCAAAGCATGGTGTCCGACTCTCTACCGATACTGCCAATAATATAATATAATATATATAATATATATATATATATATATATATATATATATATATATATATATATATATATATATATATATTATATATATACATATATATATATATATATATATATATATATATATATATATATATATACATATATATATATATATATATATATATATATATATATATATATATATATATATATATATATATATGTGTGTGTTAGGTAATTTCGAAGGAAAAGCAAATGAAAAAAGAGTGCTCTATGTACAGAACAGAGCTACTTAATTAGAAAGTGAACAACACAAAATATAAAAATATAACTACTACTACTACTACTACTACTACTACTACTACTACTACTACTACTACTACTACTACTTCTTCTTCTTCTCCCACTTGTTCCTGTTAGGGTCATAGGGACAGTGTCCTGAAACACTCTTACCAGCAGGCCCTGTCAGAAGCATCCGTCTCCAGTTGATCCAGCTGTATCCCCAAGCGAGACCTTGCTCGGGGTTCTGCCCTTGGGTTTCCTGTCGGTTTGTTTTGCCTGTAAAGTCTGTCCAGCCATTCTTTCCTAAGACATTCAAACTATATGCCCATAATATCCGAGCTGTGATCTCTCCTTTCGGAACAAATCTATCGAGTAACGTAATTTCAAAGATCCTTCGGAGGAACCCTATATCGAACGCTTTTATTCGTGATCGTATTCTTCTGGTCATTACCCAAGATTCATGACCATAGGTAAGGGTTGCCATGAATACTAAATTGAAGATAGCGAGTTTGGCTTTTACGCCTACCTCCCTTCTTCTGATTACTGAATGCTGAAGCTGGAGCATTACTGCACCAGCTCCTGCAATTCTTGCACATAATTCAGCCTCCTGCTTTCCATCACTCGTGAACACGGCCCAACTGTTTCAGTGGAACACCAATCACGTGTAAAGTGCACTGCACAGGCTTCTTCGAGAGGACGAGTGTCTCAGTCTTCGTAACACTGATTTTCTTTCCTGCTGTGCAACATTCGGCTGCAAACTTATCAAATGCAGCCAAATCTTCTACAAATAGCAGCCAAATCTTCTACAAATAGCAGCCAAATCTTCTACAAATAGCAGCCAAATCTTCTACAAATGCAGCCAAATCTTCTACAAATAGCAGCCAAATCTTCTACAAATGCAGCCAAATCTTCTACAAATAGCAGCCAAATCTTCTACAAATAGCAGCCAAATCTTCTACAAATAGCAGCCAAATCTTCTACAAATGCAGCCAAATCTTCTACAAATAGCAGCCAAATCTTCTATAAATAGCAGCCAAATCTTCTACAAATAGCAGCCAAATCTTCTACAAATCACATTCGCTGTCTTAAAAAAAAAACAAGATATGGTCGAAAACATTTGTCCTAGGTTACCGACATAAAAACATACAAAAAACAAAAACAGGATTGACACTATGGGAATGTCTTTTAATATAGGTCGGCTGATCTGGGCTAGTTGATACTGAACAACAACAAAAACAACAGCAACAGCAACAGTAGCAGCAACATCAACAACAGCAACAACAGCAGCAACAATAACAATAACAACAACAACAGCAACAGCAGCAACAACAACAAACATAACAACAACAACCACCACCACCACCACAACAACAACAAACATAACAACAACAACCACCACCACCACCACAACAACAACAACAACATCAACAATAACGATAACAATAACAACAACAGCAACAACAACAAAACAACAAAAACAACAACAACACAACCACCACCACAACAACAATAGCAGCAACAACAAAAACAACACCAACAACCACCACCACCTCCACCATCACCACAACCCCACAACAATAACAACAAAATCCACCACCACCATCACTTCTACCACCACCACAACAACAACAACAGCAACATCTATAACAACAACAAACACATGCATATTGATAAAGAGAAAGGATTGGTGGTAAAAGGAACCAAACTATAAAGAGAGGGAAGTGAAGTAGAGTTAGAGGAACACACACAGACACATACATACAGACACATACACACATACACACACATATACACACTTACATACATACACTTACATACACACGAACACATATACACATATACACTTACACATACATACATATAAACACAAACGCATACGTTGACAAAACGGAGGAAGGAAGAGAGAGAGAGAATTGAAAGTGGGAGAGAGAGAGAGAGAGAGAGAGAGAGAGAGAGAGAGAGAGAGAGAGAGAGAGACAGACAGAGAGTGGAGAGAGAGAGACGGTAGAGAGAAGATATATTTATATATGTAGAGAGAGAGAGATACAGGGAGCGGAGAGAGAGAGAGAGAGAGAGAGAGAGAGAGAGAGAGAGAGAGAGAGAGAGAGAGTGTGTGGAGAGAGAGTAGAGAGAGAGAGAGAGAGAGAGAGAGTGGAGAGAAGATATAACTATATATATATATATATATATATATATATATAGAGAGAGAGAGAGAGAGAAGATAGTCACACCTTGTGGTAATCTATCAAGTTGAAGGATGGGTAATATTTTAATCCAATTCGAAATATTTCGATGAGATCGTCTGCTTTTCAATTGATTCTTTCTCTTCTCAAGTGGTTGGACCATTCATAACAGTTATCAGTGAAACAATAAGACCATTTGTTTAAGAACCTTACGCATGGCAGTCAGTCTCCAAACATTGGCACGTGTGATGGAAGAATTCTTGTAAATTCTCACTGCCATTTCACACGTTTTTTTATTACATAAACCTATTAACCACCGACAGTAGGAACTTAAATCAGCAACGACCAGGACGTTAAAAATACACAAGCGCACACACACATACACACACACACATATATATATATATACATACACATACACACACACACACATACACAAATATATATAAATACACATACTCACACACACACACACACATATACAAACATATATATATACACACACATACACATACATACATAAGCACACATACACAGACACATACACACTCACACACAAAATATATACACACTCACACATACACATACATGCACACACACAAACATACTTATACAAACACTCTCACCCACACGCGCATTCATATAAATTTAACCTTGATGAAGATAGAGCAAGGTTTAGTTCGCGTGTGAGAAGAAACAATAATTATCGTCTGCTTGTAGGAGAAAGAAAAAAATAACAAAGAGAGATAGAAAGAGAGAGAAACAGCGAAGGTAAGTAGTTAAACTGATTATTTAAATGGAAGTTTGTATTTTAAGTTCTACCCGTTGTATGTATGTATGTATGTATGTATGTATGTATGTATGTATGTATGTTTTCTCTTTCTCTTAATTTCGAGTATATTTTTTTGACCGGACACCTTCCTGGTGGCAAGGTTGTAAAAGAAAAGAAATTGTCATCCCTTGAATCGCAAGAAAGTTTTGCAAATTTTGAAGGTGCCAGCTATCGCAGCCATTTGCAGACTATGAATTAGGGAGCTGCGCTTTTTGTCCGCAAATCCAAGTTCAGTCATACTTTGGTCCAAGCGGGTTGGTATATAACCCGTAGCACCAATAATGATGGGTATGAAGCTAAAGGTGTATCTTGGATACTGGATTTGTAAACTCCTCATCAATGGTCCGTAGATGTCCTCCTTCTCCTGTATTTTTCTGACAACGTTTACATCAAGTGGGCAGCTGATCTCCACAACAGAACACGTTTTCAATGTGTGGTCCCAAACTACAATATCAGGCCGGTTGTGCTTTAATTTTGTGGCAGTTTTTATTTTCAGGTTCCACCAGTATTCCTTAGTGCCATCTGTCTCAATATATTCTTCCTCGTTTGTTGTTAATTTTGTTTTCCGAAGTGCGTTCCAGCTTGTTCTAGCTATCCCATCGTGTCTCATGGGGAGGTAGTAGCGAGATGACATTCTTTCGCAGCTGGCAACAATGTGGCTTACATCCTCGATCTTTGTTTTACATAGCCTACATTTATTGTCAGCTGCTGGCCCTCCTCTTTTGTGCAGCAGATATTTGGTAGGGAGTTCTTGTTCCTGTATTGCATAGAGATATCCCTCAAGGTGTGATGTCATAAACTTGTCGGAACTCCATGCCAGGCTTTTTGAGTGGTTTATCCCCTCTATGGTCTGTGTTTTACGCCTCAAGTATCCATGCACAACTTTTTCTGTAAATTGGTCAATTTTATTATCTTGTTTGAACATTGAATAGGATCTTCCGATTTCTCTGGGTGAGAGATTTATATCAGGCTTTATTCCATATCTCTCCTCCAGATCAGTCGCTATTCTAATGATATTATGTATGTATGTATGTATGTATGTATGTATGTATGTATGTATGTATGTATGTATGTATGTATGTATGTATGTATGCATGCATGCATGCATGCATGCATGTATGTATGTATGTATGTATGTATGTATGTATGTATATGTGTGTATGTATGTTCTTCTGGTTTTATAATTTCACAATATTTTGTCAATAGAGAGAGAGCCGGTTTCTAACATAGATACAAGACTTTCTCATTGGAATTTACACAACAGCAACTAGGTAGATATGTATGCATGTCTGTATGCAATCATGCATCTGTAGATATGGATGTTATTGTATGCGTGGATGTGGATGTTTTGAGTTGTATATGTGCATGTGTATATGCTTTGTATCTGTACAAGTGTATATGCAGTTATTACACGCAGAATTTTTGGAAAGTTTTACATATTTTACTGTTCCATTAATGGATTGTACTTGTAATTTCTTAACTAGTCGTGTTCACTCTTTATTTCTTTCTTTCTTCCTTTCTTTCTTTCTTTATTTCTTTCTTTCTTTCTTTCTTTCTTTCTTTCTTTCTTTCTTTCTTTCTTTCTTGTATGTATGTATGTATGTATGTATGTATGTATGTATGTATGTATGTATGTATGTATGTATGTATGTATGCATGCATGCATGTATGTATGTATGTATGTATGTTCTTCTGGTTTTATAATTTCACAAATTTTTGCCAATATGTATGTATGTGTGTGTGTATGTATGTATGCATGTATGTATGTATATATGTACGTGTGTATGTATGTATGTGTGTATGTATGCATGTACGTACGGGCGTATGTATGTATGTATGTATGTATGTTTGTATGTATGTATGTATGAATGTATGCATATATGTATGTATGCACGTACGTACGGACGAATGTATGTGTGTCTGTATATATGTATGCATAGAGATATCCCTCAAGGTGTGATGTCATAAACTTGTCGGAACTCCATGCCAGGCTTTTTGAGTGGTTTATCCCCTCTATGGTCTGTGTTTTACGCCTCAAGTATCCATGCACAACTTTTTCTGTAAATTGGTCAATTTTATTATCTTGTTTGAACATTGAATAGGATCTTCCGATTTCTCTGGGTGAGAGATTTATATCAGGCTTTATTCCATATCTCTCCTCCAGATCAGTCGCTATTCTAATGATATTATGTATGTATGTATGTATGTATGTATGTATGTATGTATGTATGTATGTATGTATGTATGTATGTATGTATGTATGTATGTATGCATGTATGTATGTATGCATGTATGTATGTGTGTGTATGTATGTATGTATGTATGTATGTATGTATGTATGTATGTATGTATGTATGTATGCATGTATGTATGTGTGTGTATGTATGTATGTATGTATGTATGTATGTATGTATGTATGCATATAAGTATGTGTATGTATATATGTATGTATATATGTATGTATATATGTATGTATGTATACATCCATACATGCACAAACGTAAAAACACATTACATGTAAAAATATATTTGTGGTGTAGTGTATTCACACACACACACACATATATATATATACACACATACATACATACATATACAGGGTGTCCCAAAAATGTATACACACTGACACTTTGATTACCTGTACAGACAATATTTATTAAAAAGGTGTTGAAGTATGCATACCTTTTTCAGGGACACACTGTGTATATATACACACACACACACACACACACACACACACACACACACACACACACACACACACACACACACACACACACACACACACACACGCACGCACGCACGCACACACACACACACACACACACACACACACACACACACACACACACACACACACACACACACACATATATATATGAAAAACATGGGGAGAAGAATACTGCATGGTTGCACATGGATTACATATTATAAAATTAGTCCCTCATCAGTGATTTGCCAACCATCATTGGTATTTCATCGCATTAAAAATCAGATACCTCAAGTTGGTGCGAGCAATAACTAAAATAAGCTATTGGGACAAATGAAACGCGTAAAGCGAGTGAGACAAGTAAACAACAGAAGGAAAAGCAAACCGAAGGTTGGGAAAACAGCAAGCAACATGATAGTTTTTCGATCAGCATAAGCTGGGTGAATTTAATGAGCGGTCAGAGAAGCAGACCGTACGCCGTGAATGCGGTGTGAGAAAGAAGGAACCCCACTACTAGCGAACGGGAGGAAGTGAGAAGGGGAGAAACAGAGAGTGAGTGAGTGGAAGTGCGAGGAAGAGGTCAGTCGAGAGAAAGTGTTAACTGACAGAGGGGACGAAAGAAGGTAAGAGAAACAGAGAGAACGGGGGAGCAGTAAGAGAGAAAGAGAGAAACAGATAATTGCAGTTTAGGTAAATATATATGAAAAACATGGGGAGAAGAATACTGCGTGGTTGCACATGGATTACATATTATAAAATTAGTCCCTCATCAGTGATTTTCCAACCATCATTGGTATTTCATCGCATTAAAAATCAGATACCTCAGGTTGGTCCGAGCAATAACTAAAATAAGCTATTGGGACAAGTGAGACGCGTAAAGCGAGTGAGACAAGTAAACAACAGAAGGAAAAGCAAACCGAAGGTTGGGAAAATAGTTAAAAACTTGGAATGGGAACAAAAACAGAGAGGCAGTACAAATAAAAGTTTATTAGGTTCACGCTTTTGAGAGTGTGTGTGTGTGGGGGGGGGGGGACGTTTCGGGCATAAGCCCTTCATCGGGAGAAAAGTGGGTTGGAAGAGAGTTCCGAGGGTGTGTGGGGGAGTAGTGGAAAGACATTTAGAAAAGGGGGGGGAGAAAAGGGAGGAAAAACGATGGAAGGAGTACAAATAAAAATGAAAATAAACATTAAAATAAACAAGTGATGGAAGGGTGTGATGCGTGTAGGGGTGGTGGCGGGTGGGGTTGGGAGAGGGAGGCCGGGGGTCCGAGCGGGGAGGGCTGAAGGTGATGTTTGTGTATGTGTGTAGGTGTACGTGTGTGTGTGCGCGTGTGTATGTGAATGTGAGAGTTGGGGGAAGAACGAGGTTCCATGTTCAGGAAAAGGTGTGCGCGTGCGGTGGGGTGTAAGTCGGTGTGTGCGTGCGTGTGGATGGAGAGGGGTCAGAGGGGTGGGAGTCCGACGAGCTTTTGATTCCAGAGTCGAGCTAGATCGATTCAGATCGAACCTTGAGCTGATCAGTAGCGAAACGCGTGTCACCAGCCAATAAACGTAATGAAGAAGTAACCATTCGTCCTTGTAGTATTATTATTATTATATATATATAAGGGCGGTGGATTGACAGTATCAGTAGAGGGTCGGACACCATGCTTTGCAGCAAAGAGTTATGGCCCTTTATGGTCTGAATTCAAATCCCACCGAGTTAACTTTGCCTTTCATCCTTATGGGGTCGATAAAATAAAGTACCAGTAATACACTGGGATAATTGCTGGCCTTGTGCCTAAAGTAGAAACAATTATTATTATATATATATACATATATATTACACTTGGCAGTATCGGTAGAGGGTCGGACGCCATTCTTTGACGCATAGAGTTACGGCCCTTGCCATTCTGAGTTCAAATCCCGCCGAGGTTAACTTTGCCTTTCACCCTTACGGGGTCGATAAAATAAAGTACCAGTAATACACTGAGATAACTGCTGGCCTTGTGCCAAAAGTAGAAACAATTATTACGGTAATTGGCAGTATCGGAAGAAGGTCGGACACCCTGCTTTGCAGCATAGAGTTACGGCCCTTTAGGTTCTGAGTTCAAATCCTGCCGATGTTAGCTTTGCCTTTCATCCTTACGGTGTCGATAAAATAAAGTACCAGTTACGCACTGGGGTTGATTTAATCGACTTTCCCCTCCCCTAAAATTGCTGGCCTTGTGCCTAAATCAGAAACCATTATTACCGTTCCTCTATTTTTTAACGTTTGGAGACGTTATTCGTTAGGTATATATAAAGTAGTTGTATGTTTGAAATATTTGTTTATTGAATTATTGAATCTAGAGTCATACTAGTTTAAAATATTTAATCACAAGAGAATAATCAAAAGAGAAAAATTAATGATTTGAAAATAATATGATAGATAAAAATCACACACACACATACATATACACGCTCATGCACGCACACACACATACACGCTCATGCACCCTCTACACCTCCATATATATATATATATATATATATATATATATATATATATATATGTGTGTGTGTGTGTGTGTGTGTATGTGTGTATGTGTGTGTATATATATGTGTGTGTATATCTGTTAGTCACGCAGTGACTAACAACAGAATGTTTTAAGTCTGCGTGTCTGACATATATGCGTAGCTTGTGAATAAAAAATTCAAGGGGTGTCGCTGGCCGTGGTGATCGCTGCCAAACATGTTTTGTAATGTATCGTCTTATTGGCTAATTTCATCGTCTTATTGGCTAATCAACCAACGAGAGTAATTGTTGGTCAAAAACATCCGCCATTTTGTTTGCACGTTTATTTATCGTTTCGCTTTCGAATCTTCCTCCTGTATTTCGTCGTTTATTATCAAAATATTTTTCTCGTTTTGGTAAGTTATATTGTTCATTTATATATGATTTTTAAAAATTTATATTAACTATTTTTTTTTCAGTTCATTATAACATACTTATAATATTGGTTGTATCATATTTACTTGTATATTTGTCTATATCATTGTTCGTTTTATGTTAGATTATTTTATTATTATTATGTTAGATTATTTTTTTATTATTATGTTAGTCTATTTGTATGTAATATTTAATTTTTATTAATTCAACTATAACAATTATTATGTAAAATATATTTATTTAATATTGATTGTTTTTTGTAGTTGTTTATATTAAAAGTCTGAAAATATTTTTATACATCTTACAATAATATTTATAAGATCATTTATAAAATAACAATTATAAAATCTAATTACATTACAACGATAATTTATTATTAATATATATCATGTTTAACTAGAGTTATTACAAGCGTTGCCTTAAAAAAATATTAAACTAGACCTGAAAAATGCGCAAGCTCAAAAGAGCCACAGAATGGTATAATAAACCTTCAAAAGTGTGGGACTAGAGTTGTTGCTCAAAAATATTGTAATCATTATCTATCGTACACTCTGTGGCATCCTTTTATAAAAAAGAGACTCATAACGAACTCAAGACGACACGATAATTATTTAAGTGAATTTATATTATAGAATTCGGTTTAAGTGCATTTCGGTTTAAGTGCATTTCGGTTTAAGTGCATTACTAAACATCTAATATGAGATATTGAACATAACTTAAATAATTATCGTGTCGTCTTGAGTTAGTTATGAGTCTCTTTTTTATAAAAGGATGCCACAGAGTGTACGTTAGATAATGATTACAGTATTTTTGAGCAACAACTCTAGTCCCACATTTTTGAAGGTTTATTATAACATTCTGTGGCTCTTTTGAGCTTGCGCATTTTTCAGGTCTAGTATATATATGTATATACACACACCATTTATGTTAGATTGTTTACCAATGGGTAGAACTGGTGGGTGGTTCCGGTTAGTAAAGGATGATACAATAAATTAAAGCACTCAAGGTTATGCAATCATCCATCGTAGATGTGGTATCCAGTGAATGGTGCAAGAACGGAATTAAGTATTCATTAAAACAACAGCAAGCCGGACTGGACTAAAGTAAATTTAATTAAAAATAGAGCGTAGATAATTATATAGTTATAAGAGGACATTAATCTTGGTAATACAGCGTAAAATTAAAAAAAGAAATTAATGTAGTAGATTTACTATTTACTAAATGAAGACGTTTTTGTTGAGCACCACTACTAGCCATCCATTCAAACTACACAACCACAGAGATAGGTTGAGCTACTTTTATTTATTTTTTCTTCGTTGATTAACAAATTGGCAGAGTCGTTAGAGCGAAAGATAAATGCATAGCAGTGGTTCTTAGTGTAGATCTTTCAACTCTCCCCTTCCGACGGGGAGATCTCCCACCCACTTGGAAACTTTTTTCTTGGAATGTAACACTAGATTTGTTAATTATGTTTATTTTACACTTAAATCTAGATCAAATTTTGTAATTGTACTTGTTTGTCAAATGAATTAATCTAACACCATTTGTTCAGTTAATAGGTAACAAAATCTGTTACATTCACTTTCGTTTATTTCTTGAGACGTCAACATTTTCACCGCACGTCTGTGGTGTAGTCACTGACACAATTCCACTACAACAGTTAGAAGTTAGTTACTGGTGAGTTTTAATGAGCCTCGGGGCTTTTTTCTTTTGTTGAACCTGGATATGGATATGGTTCTACTGACTATTAACTAGCCCTCTGGGTATCTCAGAAGGATAAAGAACGTAATCATTAGCGGAACACCCACTCAGTACACACCCGACTCACATTAGAAAAAGAAAAGCTACGACGAACCTCTGCTTCTAATGTCGGAAACTACCAAACATTTTAATGGTAAACCATATAAGAGTAAAGAAGAATGCATATATACCAACTTGAAGAACGGTGAAAGCACATTCAGTATCTTATCTTCCAAATGGAATTATCTTGTTGCACACAAAAAGATTGGCTCAGAGTGGAGCCAAGAAACGTTTTCAAAATATTCTAAAAATTATGCACATAGGATATGCTCGTCGTATCTTAACAAGTTTTAGAATAGAGTAGTTAGAGATAATATTCAAATAGTTAAGGTCGGTAAGTAGTATGATAACAATAAGTTTGATAAGGTAAAGTTTGTAGGTGCCACTCCCAATAGTGAATTTGCTGATAAGTGTGTGTGTGTATATATACCGGGATGCTGAAAATTTCCTGGCTTAAGGGTATCGCAAAAGAGTAGAGCTGTTATCTTTTCAGGGGAGGTAGGACCGCTGCAATAAGTGTGTGATTCTGAGAGGGGAATTAATTAACTGATCCTCCTGTATTTTCTATTATCAAAAGACAGGAACTTTTCAGCACCCTGATATATATATATATATATATATATATATATATATATATATATATATATATATATATATATATATATATATCATAAAACATGTCTATAGAATCACAAGATAAAATATATACTATTTCCTCTACCAATTAGCATAATTAACTATATAAAAAACCGAATAGACCAGGCTATACGAATGAGGCTTCTATGAAGGAATCTCCGACAAATAACCAAAACTAGCGCTTCACGTCGGCCGTAGTGGAATATTTATCGAATATTTCGACAGCGTAAACGCCTATATATATATATATATATAGAGAGAGAGAGAATAACCAAAGTATACTTGAAACATAATTTTGATCCTACATATGTTTCAATGTATACTGTAACTGTTCCAAGTGTGTTGAGCTGTGGTCAACTACCCCTGTATATTGGAAAACCCCAATATTACCATATATGTATATATATATATAATTTGTTTTTGAATTTGTTTTGCGAGATTTCTTATCTGAAAACGTGTGTTGAAACAGATATTGTTATACTTTTGGAGGGTCATGTTACCAATAAAAATACACGCACAAGATGGTGTAGGACAGAACAAAGGAGAGACACACAACATAAAAACCTAGTCACTGAAGAGGTCACATGTGTGACGAAAGAGTTTTGACAATATATAAGCAACCTTCCGGTTATCGAACCAACCAACCAACCGGAAATTTATAATAAATTGAAGTGAAAACCAACAGGTGCGTGTGTTTTTAATGACAACATGACCCTACCAAAGTGTAACAATATATATATATATATATAGATAGATAACAATATATATATGTATATATATATGTATATATGTATATATATATGTATATATATATGTATATATATGTATATATATATATATATATATATATATATATATATATATATATATATATATATATATATATATATATATATATATATATATATATATATATATATATATATATATATATATATATATATATACACATATATTAAATGTATATATTGAGTTAGGAACTCAAAATAGTCTCTTACAACAAAATAGCTCTAAGAAAGAAATATTTCTGAGCGAGTTAAAGAGTTAGGCTACAGGTTTGAATATTTCCTGAGTGTTATAACAAACGTCCAGGAATAATCACGATACTTGACTCACAAACGGTGAATCATTTCACTTAAACATAATAAGTCGTAGATCTTGTAGACCAGACATGGGCAACCTCTCAGAGAGCCAAACGGGCTGCAGTTTGCCTATGACGGTTATAAACTATGCAGAATACTAGGGCGGAGGAAGTGCAGTAAACGTGGTTGATCATATTGTCACTAGACTTGTGACCTAGTAGAGAAGTTGAATGGGAAAAGCAGGGACAAGTAATGCTCGAGGTGAGGAGCATGTGGATATGCCAAGCTGGGTCTGTATAAACACGAAGGAACTTCTGACTAGAAAGTTGTGTATATTTCTCTCGCTTTTGAATTATAGGAGTGGAGATTGAACAAATATAGGTGGGGCTGAGGGTTTACATAGCAGCAAGCGGAAGTTGCGAGGGTGGATGTGCTGACGAGGCCATGACGCAGAGGCTTGGATGTCGAATAAGAGTCTTATTCGATTCTACTTAATCTATTTACACTCTGCACACTACAACCGCCTTAACTCTGGAATACAACTCACACGAGAGTGTGTAACTGTGTGTAACTACAGTTACAGGCGGCGCGCCTGTAACTGTAGTTACACACCTATCTAATATATATATATATATATATATATATATATATATATATACGTGTGCGCGCGCGCGCATGCACATGAGTGGGCGTGCGTGCGTACACGCATATGCGTATAGATGTGTGTTTGTGTCTATTCATATTGTGGGAAGAATGGAAACATATTTCAGTGGTTTTGGACGTAATAGCTTGGGATGAATTGTTAGCATTGTGATATAAAATTAGTATTAGTATTTAGGAGAGATTCTGTGATAGTTATGTAAGTCGATTCAGTGATATAGCATTGAAACAAGATGCAATGTTAGTCTTGATAATATTTTTACTGGGAAGGGGTTCAGAAATAGCATTGAGAAGTGGTTTAGATTTTATCGTAAAGGTATCTAGTTATATTATTATAAAATAGACCAATTTTTTTTATTGTAATGAGATCCACTGCTAGAATTACGAACGGATTCATTGCTGGAATCAAGCCAACTAGGGAACTTATAGGCGATCGCTTAACATGCAAGAAAATGCCAGCCAAATCTCCCTCATATTACATCATATCATCTTAAAGAACGAAGGGTACATTGAATGTTATAATCCTAGATAGACTTTGTATTAAGCGAAACGTTTGATCGTGGTTCTATTGCTCAACCAGGGCTTGCTTGGATCTAAACAACAACTGTTTTAAAGTGGTCCCTTGTTGATATTTTACAAAGAGTTTCAGTGCTACAATTAAAGAGGGGATTGCTGTTGGTGTTAAGAAGAGTTTAATAGTTCTTATGGAGAATTTGAGTAATACTGAATTTGAACATTAGTATAAAGAAATGACACATTGACTATGATTGGCCATCAGTAGCGGTGTTTCTGAGTCGAGTGTTAAACATTGAACTAAGATCCATTTGTTGTGTAGCTTCAGGTCAAGCCTGGTCGAACAAACTGATAATGGTCTCTGATTTAGGCACAAGGCCAACAATTTTTGGGGAGGGGAAAGTTGATTAAATCGGCCCCAGTGAGTTACTGGTATTTTATGTTATCGACCCCGAAAGGACGAAAGGCAAAGCTAACCTCGGCAGGATTTGAACTCAGAACGTAAAGCGCCATAACTCTATGCCACAAAGCATGGTATCCGACGCTCAACAGATTCTGCCAATCCACCGCCCTTGAACAAACAGATAATAAAAAAAGTATTCTAGGTCTGGCCCTTTCATTTTTTTAGGGGCATCTAGAACTACCATTATCTAATGTATCCTCTCCCGTTTCGAAATTGTTGGGTAATATCTAAAGGAGATTTAGCTGCTGTTTCTAGCAGGTAGAATAATCATATAGAACACTGATTTACAAACGGCGAGCAGCAACGGATATCTAGTAGCTTCTCGAATTAAAAGATAAAAAAATAAAATTTAAGACTTGAAAAATCCATATTAATGCTTGAGCGTTTTGGAAAAAAAAACTTATTATTCATAATTTTGTTATACACTTGTGACTCATAAGCATTATAAATACTAGCAGAAAAGCATTATAAATAGTAAGATAAGCATTATAAATACTTTGGGTGGTTTTCTGCTAGCATGTGTAGTGTGTATATTGATATTATACGCAAGTATATATACATGTAGATATGATACGTCAAATAAAATCGTAATTGACAATATACACAGAAATTGAAGAGAGGCTGTGTTACACTGTCTTATGTAATCAGTAACGTAATCCATGATACATTAAAAAAAAGCCGATATTATATATAAACTGCATTAGGAGAAAATTAGTGACAGAAAATTAATATGTTTATTTAAGCGATCGCCACCGGAAGTGTTAACATTTGAAAATTTTAAAGAAGTGAATCTTTAAATAAATAATAAAATATATTTAATGAACAGCCACGAAATTTAGTAGATAAATTAGGTAATATTCATTCATTATTTATTCAAAATAATACAACTTATTTTAATAATAGGATAAAAAATGATAAACCGTACGCTGTCCCGCGCTTCTTACTTTATTATAATTTAGACTAGCAGAATGGCGCGGCGTTGCTCGGGATTTGCTCTAGGATTCTTATATATTTGATATATATTTATCCTTATCGAGCCTCGTGAAATAAATACGTTTATTTATATTTTGTTATTGTGTATGCAAAAATATCTGTACACAAATATATAATTATATACATATATATACATATATATATATATATATATATATATATATATATATATATATATATATATATATATATATATATATATATATATATATATATATATATATATATATAACAGTATAGAGAAGTACGGAATACGTTGGCTTCGGGATGGTGTCTATATTTTGTGCTTATAAAAATATAAAAAAAATTCGTCGTACATTACCAGGATTTTTTTCCGTGCGAAGAAAATCAATCTGTGAACGCAAAAGTAAATATTTCGAAAAACGTTACATACTATATATATATATATATATATATATATATATATATATAGTAATAATAATAAGACTAAAATCCAAAGAGGGCTCGATAAGGATAAATATATATCAAATATATAAGAACCGTAGAGCAAATATTTATTAAAATAACAGATTAAAGTTTAAGCAAAGAATCGCTGCTTTCACCCTTAACGGGATCTTCTGAAACTAACAAAGTCAATCTGTAAACGCAGAAGTGGATATTTCAAATAACGTTGCAACCGGAGGAAGACAGGAAGACGATACTTTGGTTCGTGGAAACGTTCCCTGGCAAAGAACGGGAAAAAACGAATATAATACGTCATTAATGATGAAATGGTGAAAAACAATTACGCGCAAAGACAGAACCACGTTTATGGTATAAAAGAGGTCGTAGACTAATGTTCTCTTAGGTCGTTCATAGAGACGTTCTCTGGCAATGAACGAAAAAAACGAAGATAATACGTCATATGTGGAGCGTGGAGAACAATTGCACGCAAAGACAAAACCACGTAAATGGTATAGCAGAAGTCGTAGACTAAAATTCTAACTAGGAGACCGAATGAATCTCCGCTTCAGAGTTAAGAACACAGTAAATAAATACAATACAGAGGTAATAGAAATTAAATAAATACATACACGCATACAAATACGTACATACACAAGCATACGCGAAAACACTTGCCAGAGGTATACAAAACCACGCACATATAAATATGTGTGTGTGTGTATGCGTGTATACAAATAAATAAATAATTAAATAAACGTATATAAATAAATAAATACGTATATAACAAGCGCACACACATACCTACATATAAATACACAAATGTTCGGAGACGTAAGTCAACCAAAACATGAAGTACACATATACACACACCCTACATACGTACAAACCTGCATACTCACACAGACGCAAAACTCCCGTATACACATAACCAAACCATATGTACCAGAATATATAAAATTATACGCCATAACATATACAATCAAATATACGTACGAGAAGGTATACGTACCTTCACAAAACATACAGGTAATATATACTTACCTATGCAAATAAGTAATGGTATAAACAAAACATATACTTAGCTACCACATCAAGACGTAAAATATCCACGTATAGATCGTACTTTCCGTTAGGGTATAACGTGGGGCTGTAATAAAGGAAGGTTTTGTGGAATTTATGTTTACAAGCCGAAATTGCCTCAGATTTTTTGTTTAAGATTTGGTCTGTGGCGTAGAGTATTTCCAGGGCCTCAGCGGCGCAGAGGTCACATGGTCTTTTATTTCCGTTATACGATCTAGCCCTAGCTAGGATCTCCCAGTGTAACTTATATTGGGTGTGGTTGTCTTTTAGACTCCAGATATAAGCTGAAAGTGACGTCATATTCCTTCTTAGAGGGTAACGAAAAGAATGGGTATGCATGTAAAGACGCTGCTTGAATCTATTGGCAGTTAACCCTATGTAGGCCCTACGGGACGTGGGTGTTTCAACCTTACATTTGTAGACAATGTTACTAGAGAGGCATTTCCCGTCATAATGACGTAATGCAGACAGCCAGGCATACAGACAGATATTATAAGGGCGAAACGTAATATCTATGTATCTATCTAAAAAGAGAAAGACTGAGAGAGAAAGAGATCGCTAAATCGCCTAATGCGGTCCCTAGAGCATTGAAAATATGAAATTTTTTTGTTCAAAAAACTCAATAGGACCATAAGTATTATATGTGTAGAGTTTGAAAACAATCGGTTGGGTGGTTCTCGAGTTTTAGTGATTGGTCAGACAGACAAACAGACATTCTCTGTTTTAGTAATATAGAGATATATATATATCTTTTCTAAATATTAGACTTTAACCCTTCAGCATTTACACTACTCTATATTTACTATTATATTTTCACTGTAAAGGCTTTACCTCACATAATTAACTCACATAATATCGAATCTATGAGATTTTGATACTATTTATTTTGAGAACAATACCATAACATCAGTATAAGTGACTGGCTACAGCCGATTTTAACAGAAAGAGGTGAGAGAATTCTAGCCGGATATGGCCGGTTTAAATGCTAAAGGGGTAAAGAAAGTGCTCAAGTGCAGAAATGATAAAAAGATTGCTTACAGAATAGGGTGAAGATCCATAAAATACGGAAAAAAAAGTTGCCGTTTCTGCGCTTGAGCACTTTCTTTATACTTATATGTATATATATAGATACACTGACTGGCCTACCTGCTGATATGCAAATCTGGCTGGTCAGTGGGTCTACTAACATGAAGATCTGACTGATCAGACAGACTGCTAATATGCAAATCAGGTCGATCAGTCGCTGTATATTTTAGAAAATATCATATATTTTCACTAGCTCTGACAGTTGGTAGGTAAGCAGTATACTGCACTAATGAAAGGTAATCACCCAGAAACATCAGTGTCTGCAGTTCTGTTTACATGCCAACACAAGAGCAAGAACGACGGTGTCATTCTACTGACATGGCTTATAAAGAGGCTGTTTGCATAATTGAAAACGAATCGAATATTATTATTGACATTCGAAAAACTCAGATTACATTTATATATATATATATATATATATATATATATATATATATATATATATATATATATATATATATATATATATATATATACATATATATATATACACATACATACATATATTCTCAGTGCTTCAAAAGCCTGACTGTCTTAGCTTGAAGTACAGGATTTAAACCTTCATTTGGACTTGGAGAAGGCAATAAGAAATCACACCAGTGTATCCATCCATCTATCTATCTATCTATCTATCTACCTATCTATTATTTACTTTCCATGTAAACGTCGCCAGTAATATTTTTTATTGGATTTCCAGTCCATCAAAAAGAATAGGAAGCACAAGCGAAGAGGATCCCACGTTAGCTGGGATCTAGTATTCTGATAACAAGTGAGACAAACACTTATCTAATGACAACTTGAAACACTCTTCCTTTCTACTTCAATGTCTTTTCCCCTTTCAAATAAGACAAACACCGTATTATTAATGTGATTAAATGTTTTATGAGAAATAGTCTGGAGATGATACCAGTTCAAGGTTTGTTCAGAGCAACAAAGGAAATAAACAACTTAACCAGGAGTGGTTAAATATGCTTAATAGTGATCTTCCCTAAAAAACAATGCTACATATAAATTGCATAAAAATATCCTTTAATATTTGTTGATTTAGTTTAAGCGCCCTCACACACACACACACACACACACACACACACACACATATATATATATATATATATATATATATAATCTAAAGCAAGTCAGCTATAATCGAACGGACAGACCATTAAAGGTATTCCAAACGTGGCAATCACTGACTCTGTTGTCCAGGGTGTTCTATATTTTTAGAAGATGTTAGACTACGATATGAGGGAGATTCGGTTGCCTTATCTAGCAGATCGAGTAATTATCATAGGTTATCTTATTGGTTTGTGCAAATGTGCATATATGCAGAGTTAGACAACTGTCATATATATATATGTGTCGTATATATATATGTGTCGCCGAATGATGAAATAGGGGTATGGTTATGGCCCAATTGGTGTTCAAACCAGGATCAAATGATCCCCCGGTCTGACGACGACCTCTGAATGTGGAACCCAGAGCCTATGAATGTGGAACTCGATTTTTTACCAATAAAAATTTTGCCACTAATATTATTGTAACATTTTTTATTTCTTGTCCAATTCTTTAAAGTTTTATCTTAGTTTCTTGTCCTATTCGTTTAAAGTTTTATTTTAGTTTCTTGTCCTGTATTTTTAAAGGTTTATATTCCAACAATATTACTTTTTTTTGCTGTACGCATTTTTCTATCTGGTATATATATATATATATATATATATATATATATATATATATATATATATATATATATAAATGTACGTATTGTATATTTTATAATATACCGTATGTTTATTTTAAATATTTTGAAGGCCTTTCGCCAAAGGGAAATAACCGACGATCGCTTCTCACTTTTTAGTGGTTGCCAAGGTTATATATCCCTTGTCTTTGCTGTGAGCTGTAAGAGCTGGATTCTTATAGAATTCCAATTATGTTTATGAGCTGTTTAAACTCATTAACACACACACACACACACACACACACACACACACACACACACACACACACACACACACACACACACACACACACACACACACACACACACACACACACACACACACACACACACACACACACACACACACACACACACACACACACACACACACACACTCACACACACACACATATATATAATATATATACAAAAGTACAGCATATTCGAAGTTCGAGTAGCAGCTAAGCCAATGAATGCCTTCAGCAGTGCAGCCAAGCACTCGACAAGGTATAGACCTCAGAGTAATAACATACAGTTTAAAGGGCCTTGCAAATTGAAAATAGCGACCGCTAATCCAGCTGCGTGATCTGTAGCAACGAAAGAACTGACTATATATATATAGATGCCGAGTGGAATCGGGGGTAACCACAGTAAATAAGGCACTCGATACAAATGCAGGGTGAGAGAAACGAAATTTAATATAGAAATGGCTTCTACAGGACTAGAACTATGCCATTCGTATGAAACCACCAGACAAGACAATGAGGCGCACCGGGACATCTAGATCGTATCTAGATAGGTTTTTCATTAGAGAGAAGGACAAGAAGATGTTAAGCTGTCCACAAATGCTCATGGTTGCCCATTCAGATCACAAGCTAGTCGTCTGCATAGTCAACCGTGATAGAATACATAGACAAGGACCCGGATACTGGAAGCTGAACGTGTCGTTGCCGGCACGAAAAGCTTACAGTGAACGGATAAGTTGATTAGTTAAGCAAGAGTTGACGGGAGCCATCGTCAACAATAGATGGTGGTACTCTCTCAAGAGAGCATTTAGAGTAGAATCGATAGGGTTTAGTAGAGAATTAGCTTTAGAGAAAAAAAATCAGAAACAGAACTAGTAGCCAAGGTAGAAGAGGCGCTTAGGAGTGGCAACGCAGCTAGAGTGTTAGCATCGATAACGGCACTGGACCAGTTCTTCGACGCGAAACACGAAGGCTGCGTGGTCAGAAGTAAATCACGTGTTCTAGGAAACGAGGGGGCAAAAGCTGTTAGCTGGGCCCGAGTGGCGGAAGTGAAAAGTGGCAACAAGTCCACGATTCGGTCTTTGAAAGACCAAAACGGACACGTGCTACTTGACCCCAGGCAGATGTGCGCGGCCTTTCAGCGGCATTTTGCGCGACTGTTTGAGCAGAACGACAGTGCACCGAACGGGGCAATGGACTCTGGTTCATACCTCGACGGCCTGCTGCGGCTCTCAAGCTTGGACGCCGAGTTCTGCGAAAGACCGATCACAGTCACTGAGATGCGGGACGCTCTGGGCAGCTGCGGGAAACGCAAGTCACCCGGTCTAGATGGTCTACCCTATGAGTTTTACATAGGCATGCCGGACTTGTTCTCTAGCGTCCTCGAAGCCGTCTACTGCAATTGGCAGCAGAACGGGAGAATTCCCAGTTTTGCAGGCAAGGGCGTAGTAACGCTGATCAGGAAAGACGAGAACAAGGGGAACGAAATTAACAACTTCAGGCCCATAACTCTGCTCAACACAGAGTTAAAGATTTTGGCCAAGGTGCTAGCAAAGAGGCTGGCGCTTGTCGTCGAAAACCTGGTAGGAAAAGCACAAACGTGTGCAATCCCGACCAGGTCCATGCACAACAACCTCCACCTCATGCGATACATCATAGAGAGGGTGGGTTGTAAACCCGGCTTCGGTGGGGCTCTGATCAATTTAAATCAGTCTAAGGCATTCGATAGGGGCGACCATCGATACTTGGAAGCGGTTCTCAAGGCGGCCGGTTTCGGTCCCGTTTTCAGAGGCTGGATCAAGGCGATGCACACCAGCATCTGCTCTAAATCAAAGGTGAACGGCTACCTATCGGAGCCGTTCGCAATCACGCGTTCCATTCGACAGGGATGCCAATTCTCCTCCATTCTGTACGTATTGACTCTAGAGCCACAACTGCGGAAGTTGGAGTTATTGCAGGGTATCCCTTTAGAACCGGGACTGCTAAAAGCGGCGTCGGCTTATGCTGACGACGTGACAGTAATGGTGTCGAAAACCTCGGAAATCGAGGTAATCGGCAACCTACTACAGGAATACGAAAGGTTCACAGGCGCAAAGCTGAACCAGGACAAGTCTGTCGGTTTGCAACTCGGAACGTGGAGAGGCAAACCGATGCCGTCCGACAGCGCCGTCGGACGCTGGACGGAAGGACCAGTGAAATTGCTCGGGGTCTGGTTCAGTCCAGACCTCCAGGTGGAGAAAGACTGGAACGAGGTCATGGCCAAGATATTTGCGCTCACCCAGAAGTGGACAGAGTGCAAACTGTCTTTGAAAGGTCCAGCGGAGGGGGCGAACACTTTCATAGCGTCCGTCATCTACTACCGCTTGACTGTCGTGCCTTGTCCCCGTGAATACCTCACCAAGATGGAACGCATGCTCTTTCAGTTCCTGTGGAAGAAGCACACTCCACTGGTGAGGAGATCCGTCTGCTGTCAACACCCTTCCAACGGAGGGCTGGGCATGCCGTGGCTAATGATGCGCAAACATGCGCTGAGGCTACGGCATCTCCAGGTATTCCTCACCGACCAACCGGTGTGCAAACCGTTTGTGAGACAGGCCTTCCCACAACTTGTCTCGCTGACGGAGCTGCAGTCCTGGGTCAAGGGAAGACCGAAGAAGATGGGCGCCTGGCATATTGAATGTCCCCACCGCTCACAGTCCTCTGTCAAGTGGGCACAGCAATCAGTGGAGACTCCACTTCGACATTCTATAGAGGGTTAGTACTTTACAAGTGCGACAACGTGTTCGGGGAGACTCTATGCGTCGAAGACGACGAGCTTACCAGTCTGTTCGGTAGGACTTTCCGCCCGGGACCTATGGACAACTTCCAGAGGTCCCTGGCCTGGCAGTGCTACCGAGGAGCTCTAACCGTTCGAGACAAGATCTACAGACACCGACGCCCCGGCAGGGATCCTTCCAAGAGGACGTGTCCAAGATGCGAGCAGGACATTGAAACCGTTTTGCACACAATTGTACACTGCCCGGGCGTAAGCGACCTGTGGAACTATGCAGAACAACTGCTGTCGCGTATGGGACAGATCCAGTTGACTGTCGAGTCCATAGTAAGGATCAAACCGCCAGCCTCTTTCAAAAACGAAAGAGAGGCGGTTTTCCTCTGTACAGTGGCTATGGTGAAAGAGGTTATATGGTGGACGAGATTGAGAGGACTGAGGATAGATGCCTTTCTCTCCGGACAACAATTGATTCCCTTCTTTAGATATCACTTTAGAAGGAGAATCAGAGGGGAGAGAGCGGCACTGCACCCCAGTAAATTTACTGAAAGGTGGGTGAATGAAGCGAAAATGGCCCGAGTGATTGGGCCTTCTCTATTTATAAGCCTGTAGGTGAAAGAAGAGAGCAAAAGGAAGAAAGGAGCACTTGCACAACACGCTCCTGAAGTTGAGGGTTGTTCTATCGACCGGGTATTAAACAACCCATTTGTGGCGCCTCCCCCCTATTGGGGATTTCGATTGTTATAATTGTTTGTTTCAATATTTTTACACGACTGTATGTAAAATCAACGGCATGTGTTTTGGTATTTTCCCCGTTTGTTGTGTGCCCTTGTGGCAAATAAAGAAATCTATCTATCTATCTATCTATCTATCGCTGGTAGTAGACGGGTGTTACTTCGGCTGTAGCCTTTTGGATTTGTATTACGTTTTTGACTGTGAGTTTGTGTTTCATTTGTTTTATTTGTGTGACCTAACCTCCTGCCTGGACTTGCAGACAGGTGGTTATTTTATTTTTACTCCTTTTGGGGGGTAAAAACTACTTTGAAAAATTTGTGTACCAACTTACAATAATGGACACCATACATGAAAACACAACTGCCACGCCCCCCAGGGAAAGTGATAAAGAGCAACAAGTAACTCAACCTACTGAAGCTTCCCTTCTCTCGCTTTCGCATGCCAGTATGGAAGTGGATTTGGCGAACAATTGTAAAAACTTGGGTAATAACCCAAACAATAGAAATAGTAAATTGAAAGAATGTATAAATTACACTGACACCAACAACACCAACACAAATAACAAAGAAAATAACACAAACACACACAAAAGCGAAAACAGCAGCAACAATGACAAAGAAAACAACATAAATGTGAACTCAAAACACGAAAATATGGGTGAAAACCCAAAAAACTGTATCGCAAACAACGATAACCAAAACGCAAACACTCAAGAAAACAAGAACAACAGCAACGAAACACACAAAAAAGACCCCACTACACGAATATCCTTTGCCCAGGTCGTTAAGGAGACCGAAACTTTCACCCCAGTTGACATCAGTAATGCAGCGGAATTGCTAAAAGAGGGGAGAAAACAGATGAGCTTTGGTGAAAACGGTGAATTCACCATAATCTCCTCTAAGGATATTAAAAGAGACACGGTCCTAAGGACAATTAATTTTAGAACTATATCAGATGCGTCGAAAAAACCAACTCAATTATAGCATAGCGAAATTGAGCTGGTGTTAAAAGACGCGTTGAAGGACATGATTTTTTATTGAGAGAGGGAAGTTATATGGGAGTCTGATAATTTTGATGAAGGACCAATTGGTGGTCGAAAAATACTCGGTGTCGCCAATTGTGTCCAAACAGTGCACTTTCTTCCCCACCTACATGTGGAAGAAAACTAAAAAAATAACAATCTCCGGTATACATCCAAATACAAATATGTGGTGGATACTAGGAAGGATACTGGACGACGAAGATGAACTCCTTGATATAGGCAAAGCCACCAGGGGCCACTTTGGCGGTATAGGCATACAGGTCTTGGTTCGAATGAAACCAGAACGTATCGCAAAGATACCCCAAAGAGTGTCCCTGGAAGACTCCCAATTTATGAACATTGCAGTTGAGGGTAGGCGACCCGCTTGCTACCTCTGTGGAGGCAGAGGTCACCTGAGGGCTGCCTGTCCTCAACAAACTAAAAAACCTTTACTGCCAACACCTCCAAAAACAACGCCACCACCACCACAACAACAACAAACAGAAGTCAACAAAAAACTGAACGCGGACCCCCCCCCACACACCCAAAACAACTCTACAAACAAAAACACAATCACCACCACCACCACCCCAAAACAACAAACACAACAAGTCAACAAAAAACTGAACTCGGTCCCACCCAACCCCCCCACACCCAAAACAACTCTACAAACAAAAACACAATCACCACCACCACCACCACCACCCCAAAACAACAAACACAACAAGTCAACAAAAAACTGAACTCGGTCCCACCCAACCCCTCCCCACCTAAAACAACTCCAACAACACACATAACAAAACCCCAAAATATACCCCCCCCCCAACATGGAAGAGGATCCCTTAACGTCAGAAGACGAGGGGGAACGCTTCCAAAAAATAAAACGAAAAAAGAAAACACACCGCACCCACACAAAGAAAAATAAGAGGTATATATATATATATATATATATATACCTCCCCTATATATATATATATATATATGAATATAGACATAGAATATTCGAAAATATTCTGTATGTTTATAATAAACATTTTGAAGACCTAATCGCTATAGAATAGAATACGTCACGTATTACAATTAGATTCTCGATAAAAGCAAGGGAAGTAATCTACGCGTTTCATTCTCGTTAGAAATCATCAGGACTACATATCCAGTGCTTTTATCGAGAATGACACAGCTAGAGACTTATAGAATACTTAGCTGTGTACAGGAACTGGTTTGAAAGAGCGGTTGCCGGTCCGGCAGAAATTAGAAATTGGAATAAATGCTCTGAAATAGCGATATATATGTGAATATAGACATAGAATATTCGAAAATATTCTGTATGTTTATAATAAACATTTTGAAGACCTAATCGCTATAGAATAGAATACGTCACGTATTACAATTAGATTCTCGATAAAAGCAAGGGAAGTAATCTACGCGTTTCATTCTCGTTAGAAATCATCAGGACTACATATCCAGTGCTTTTATCGAGAATGACACAGCTAGAGACTTATAGAATACTTAGCTGTGTACAGGAACTGGTTTGAAAGAGCGGTTGCCGGTCCGGCAGAAATTAGAAATTGGAATAAATGCTCTGAAATAGCGATATATATGTGAATATAGACATAGAATATTCGAAAATATTCTGTATGTTTATAATAAACATTTTGAAGACCTAATCGCTATAGAATAGAATACGTCACGTATTACAATTAGATTCTCGATAAAAGCAAGGGAAGTAATCTACGCGTTTCATTCTCGTTAGAAATCATCAGGACTACATATCCAGTGCTTTTATCGAGAATGACACAGCTAGAGACTTATAGAATACTTAGCTGTGTACAGGAACTGGTTTGAAAGAGCGGTTGCCGGTCCGGCAGAAATTAGAAATTGGAATAAATGCTCTGAAATAGCGATATATATGTGAATATAGACATAGAATATTCGAAAATATTCTGTATGTTTATAATAAACATTTTGAAGACCTAATCGCTATAGAATAGAATACGTCACGTATTACAATTAGATTCTCGATATATATATATATCAATGATATTAATAAATATTTATTTATTTTTTTATATATATTTCAAGGGTACCAAAATTTTGCTACGCTCTCATCAGATAAAATACAAAAGTTGTTTTATAAATATTGACATATCCAAAAGAACTTATCGTTTTAAGTTCAGTTTGGATAGTGAAAGAAATTTCAAATCTTAGGATGAATATGTTAATTAGGCTAAACGTACAGATGAAAAAGATCGTTATATTTAAACGCTAGGTAAATTTAAATATTTAAGGGAAGAAGAGAGATAGGTTAATATTAATATTTTCTACTTTAGGCACAAGGCCAGCAATTACCCAGTGCATTACTGGTACTTTATTTTATCGACCCCGTAAGGATGAAAGGCAAAGTCAACCTCGGCGGGATTTGAACTCAGATGCTAGAAAGCATGGCGTCCGACACTCTACCGATACTGCCAATCCACCGCCATGAGATAGGTTAATATTAATAATAGGGTGTAAGAAAATTTAAGGAATGAGTATAAGAAAAACATTTTAGAAATACACTATTATTATTAAAATATAATTGTATCGATCAAATCAGTGATGGTGTAAAGAGAGTGATACAATTATATTTATTTATTTAATTATAATTATACACCCGGTAGTATCCATAAAATAATATGAGAACCATAAATGTGTAGAGATGCTGCAGCCTGAGCGCGTGTTTGCGCATCGTCAGCCACGGCATCCCCAGCCCTCTGTTGGAAGGGTGTTGGCAGCAGATGGATCTTCTCACCAAAGGAGCCCGCCTCCTCCAAAGGAATTGGAAGAGCGCGCGCTCCATTTTGGTGAGCGTTTTGGCTGGACAAGGCACGACGGTCAAGCGGTAGTAGATGGCGGACGCTATAAAAGTGTTCGCCCCCTCCGCTCGACTTTTCAAGGATAGTTTGCACTCGGCCCACTTCTGGGTGAGTGCAAACACCTCCTGTGAATCTTTCGTATTCCTTTAGTAAGGTGCCGACTTCCTCGATTTGCGAGGCGCTCGACACCATTACTGTCACGTCGTCGGCGTAGGCTGACGCCGCTTTCCGCAGTCCCAGTTCCAGAGGGATGCCCTGCAATGGCTCCAACTTCCGCAGTAGTGGCTCGAGAGTCAGTACGTACAGAAGGGAGGAGAGAGGGTATCCTTGTCGAATGGATCGCGTGATATGGAACGGCTCCGAGAGGTAGCCGTTCACCTTGACCCTTGAGCAGATGTTGCTGTTGTGCATTGCAGAAATCCAGCCACTGAACACGGATCCGAAGCCTGCCGCCTCGAGCATCGAATCCAGGTAACGATGGTCAACCCTATCGAAAGCCTTAGACTGATCCAAGTTGATCAGGGCCCCACCGAAACCGGGTTTACACCCTACCCTCTCTATGATGTATCGCATGAGGTGGAGGTTGTCGTGTATGTACCTGGTCGGGATTGCACATGTCTGCGCTTCTCCCGTCAGGTTCTCGACGTCAAGCGCCAGCCTCTTTGCCAACACCTTGGCCAAAATCTGTAACTCTGTGTTTAGCAGAGTTATGGACCGGAAGTTGCCTATGCCATCCCCCTTATTCTCGTCCTTCCTGACTAGTGTGACTACGCCCCCGGTCACAGAACTGGGAATTCTCCCGTTCTGCTGCCAGTTGCAGTAGACCGCTTCCAGGAGACCGGAGAATAAGTCCGGCATTGCTACGTAAAATTCGTAGGGTAGACCGTCGAGACCTGGAGATTTGCGTTTGCCGCATTGGCTCAGCGCGTTCCCTATCTCAGCGGCTGAAATCGGCTTTTCGCAGAACTTCGCCTCGCTGTCCGAGAGTCGCGGTAGGCTGACAGAGAGATGCGTAGATCTCAAAGTCATCGAAGATGGGGGCCAGCTGTCGCTCGCTGTGGATCCTGGACTCGCAAATGGCTACTACATCCATACTGTGCGACCTGAGGTCGTTTAAGAGTTTGCCCTGTTTCCAGGGCATCTCCAGGCCGCGTGCATTCACACATCCAACTCTTATATTGACCATGTTGGTTCTGAAAAGTTAAAAGAAGAAAAGAAAACATTCACCTCTTCGTCCCCCGGGGACCAGGCCGCACGATTTCCATGGGGGTGTTGGAGGGGTTGTCTGGGTGGGTGGTGGTTTCCGGCGGGGTGGGGACGGAGATGATTGGTGGGGAGGGGGTGTCTGATGGGGTGGGTGTCCTTTTTAAAAGGACGCGGTTAATGGGTTTAACACAAGGATTACCCACGTTCTTAGGAAAGTTTTCCTTTAAAGACTTATAGGTGTCCGTAGGGACCCTAATCATCTTTAAATTAGGCTTGTCTACACAGTTCGAAAAAGTTTTCCCTTCGGTTTTCACCGAAGGGTCGTTGGAGATGACCTCCATTAAAGTTTTGTTTTTACTGTTTATGTATGTGTAATGTTCTTGTGTTGCGGTGGTTTTTGTCTGTTGTTCTTGTGGGAGCTTTCGTTTTGTTGTAGGTGTTTGGAGTGATGTCGTGGTTTTGGTTTCGGGACGGGGGGTTTTTGTTTGTAATGTTTGTGTTGTTTGTGTTGGTGGTTGTATGTTTGTAGTGATGTTTGTTGTTTTTTTGTTCTTGTGGTGTCTTTTCTTCTTTTTTTTCGAACGGAGAGGCTCTCCCTCATCGTCACTTGGGGGCTTCGTCCGTTGTGATGTCTGTGTTATTTGGTGAGCTGTTGTGTTTGTGGGTGTTTTTGCAGTGCTTTTAGGTGGAGTGGGGTTTAGTGGGACTGTGCTTGTAGGTTGGTTTGTTGTTTTTGTTTTGGTTATGTTTGCGTGTTGTTTTGTTGTTGTTGTTGTTGTTGTTTTGCGTGTTGGCAGTAGTGCCTCTTTTTTTTGTAGTTAACTGAGGACAGTAAGCCTTTAGGTGACCACTGCTTAAACAGTGGTAACATGAAGGTCGCCTACCCTCAACAGAAATGTTTATGTGTGAAATTCCATCCAGAGGCACACGTTGGGGGTATTTTAGCTATCCGTTCTGGCCTCATTTGGACCAGAACTTCCATGCTTGTACCATTGAATGTGCCTCTGGAGGACTTTCCCACTGAAATGATGGTGTCTTCGTCGAAATCGATGAAGCCAGTTAAAATCCAGCAGACGTTTACATTTGGTGCAATGTTCGAAATTTTTATCTTTTATGTCTTTTTCCCATATATGTGGGGAAAAAGGTGTAAAGGGGGGGGGGGCACAATCGGCGATACAGAATATTTTTCTGCTGTCAATTGCTCTTTCAACAACGTTTTCCTTTTTGGATGAAGGCAATATCCTTCATGGAATTCTTCAGAACCAGTTCAATGTCGTTTTGGGATAATTGAACTGGTTTTTTCGACACATTTGAAACTGTCCTAAAAATTACTGTTTTTAGAACAGTTTCTCTGCGTAACTGTTGATGAGAAGTGATGCTGAAAGCACCACTCTCCCCCAAAGTTACATACTGTTTTGCATCGCTTAACATTTACCTAGCATTGGAAATGTCAAGGTATGTGAACAGTTCCGTCTTTTGGACGGTTTGAGCAAAGGAAATCTTTTCCTTGTTCGTGGAGTTGTTCGTGTTGCTGTTGTTGTTGGTGGTGTTGTTGTTATCATTGTTACTGTTGTTGTTATTGTTGTCATTATTGTTGTTGTTGTTGTTGTTCTGGTTGGTGTTGTTTATATTTTGCATGTTATTGGTGTTTGTATTAGTGTTGGTGTTACAATCAACGTCCGACATCGTGTTTTCAAAAGTGACGACATTTTCAATGTCTTTCAATGAGGTGGTGAGAGGAGGTGACTGAGAGCTTAACACTCTTACCGCCTCTCCACCACTTCTAGTTATGAACGCAGCTTCCATGACTGAATGCAAGGTTTGTTTACGATTGTTTTCACCGGCGAAATTTTTTCTGAACGAAAATTTCACCCCAGGGAGGGGTGAAGATGACTTGACCCACCGTCTGAAAGTCCAGACGTGGGGTCAAGCTATAAAATAGTATTAAATTTAACAATAAATTTTTGATTTCTTACTTAGAAAATCAACAAAAACTTACCAGCGAACTGGCACACGTCTCAAGTAAAACAGATACAGCTCAAGATAGCTAGCTAGATAGATAGATATAGAAAAAGGTATTAGGTCCTTAAATATGAAATGTCCGATTTCTTTATGCACTTTTAGATTGAAATCAAACATTTTATACTTAATGACCTGATAATAATCATTTGAACAGGGAAAAGATTAATAAAGACGGAAAAAAGAGAAAGAGATAATGTGAAACAGAGAGGAGGGGGTGAAGGAAGAATATGAAAAACGAAAGAAAAAGAAAAATAACAGCAAATTAAATGAAAGAGGAAGAAAATAATACAAGGAACAAAACAAAGTAAAATACAAAACAAAAACATGGTAGGGAGAAAATAGTTGATGAGATGATGAGATAAAGAGATAGAGAGGTATGTAAATAGAGAATATGGACGTAAGAAGAAATTCGGAGTGAATAGATAGAGTGTAATAAGGAATGGAATGGAAAAAATAACGAAAGTGAGAATGAATATATATACTATTATAGTTTCATGGTAAAGGCTTTACCTTACATAATTATCTCACATAATATTAAATCTATGAGATTTTGATGTTATTTATTTTGAGAACAATACCTCAATGTCAATATGAGCGGCTGGTTATGGTCAGTTTGAATAGAAAGAGGTGAAAGAATTCTGGCCGGATATGGCCGGTTTAAATGCTAAAGGGTCAAAGAAAAAAGAAAGAGATACAGTATAAATGAATGAATATAGTTTCTTTCATTCGTGAGATAAGACAATGAGGCGGAGTTATCATTTATTTATATGACTTCTGTATGAAAACGTAAGCAAATGCACAGCATTGTTGGTTTATTACTATTACTATTGGCAGTATCGGTAGAGGGTCGGACGCCATTCTTTGCAGCATAGAGTTACGGCCCTTTACAGCCTGAGTTCAAATCCCGCCGAGGTTAACTTTGCTTTTCATCCTTACGGGGTCGATAACATAAAATACCAGTAATGCACTGGCATAATTGCTGGCCTTGTGCCAAATGTAGAAACAATTATTATTATTTTCTTGGAGTCTCAGTCATTGATGTTATTTAACTGGAATGTTTGTTCAAATGAACATCAAGCAGCTACCTGCAGCCTCAGATATTCAGGACGTATCGGAGGGATCTTGCTGGTTCCAACAAGCATGTCTTTTGAAGTGTTCCAAAAAAGGGGGCTGGACTAATATTCTTTAACAATCCTTGAAAACTCTTTGAGATAGTACCTAAAACTCCTATTACAATCGGGACGACCTTGATCTCATGACAGTCCCAAATCCTTTTTAATTTCCACTTTAAATCATGATTATGATGATGATGAGGAGAATCTATCGTTATCTTATCAAGTGAGTGTGTGTGTCCGTTGAAAATTCTATTATAGTTTGTTGGGGTAAAAAAGCAAGGACTATTTTCCCGTATCCAGATCTGCCCTTCTTTACACGTTCCCCCCTTTTCTCATTACTTAAGTTTGTTATTATCTTTTCCTTCTTCATGTTTATGTAATTATCAATGGTTTTTAAGCCAACTTTGTAAATGAAACATATGTATTGAAAATAAAGAGTTATTGTTGTTTGTTTGTTGGATGATATTTTTACTTTTGAATTATGTAGGATGTATGTTTAGTGGATATTTAGAAAGGACTAACATGTTGAATAACAACAAACTCATCAATTCAAGCAGTGCCTACATTCATCCAACACACATATGCACGCACACATGCACATGCACACACACGCGCACAGACACCCCCAACCCACACACACAAACACACCCACGCACACACACATACACGCACACACCCATGCACATACATACACGCACACACACATACACTCACACACACATACACGCTCACATGCACACATCCACGCACACGCACAGACACACACGCAGTCAGACACACACGCACACATGCCCACACACATGCACACACGCACGTACACACATACGCACACATACGCACACACGCGCACACACCCACGTACATATATATATACACACGCGCACAGACACACCCATACACACACACATCTATGTACAGTTGTATGCAACGTATGGCTAGGGGATATATGGCACCAGCATATCTGACCTGATTTGACATTGAAATCACAAGAATCACTTATTTATCGATTTCATATCCTCAAGAGACAAACTTACCAAATACATATTTTATTTATTCTTTTAGACCAGAGGTTCTCGAAGTAGGCGCTACCCCGCCCCACGGGGCGTTTAGAGCTGTCGCGAGTCGCATTCGACCCGTTTAGATTTATGAATGGTACGCCTAATTTCAAAATTGCCTTGGATTGTTTTAGTAGTGCCTTATGATGAGCCACATCCTATATGGCTCACTATATGATGAGTCACATCATATGTGGCCCACATTATGATGAGCTACAACCTATGTGGCTCGCCTTATGATGAACCATATCTCATGCGGCCGCCTTATGGTAAGCCTTATATTATGCGGCCCGCCTTATGATGAACAACATCCTATGCTGCTCGACTTATGATGAACCACATATTATGTGGCCCTCTGCTCGACAAAGTTTGCCCATGATTGATTTAGAGCATCGAGTAACATGATTTACGGTTCTTTACGTTCTGAGTTCAATCCCCTGCGGTTGATAAAATGAAGTACCAGTCAAGTATTGGGGTGGATATAATCGGACTCCCCCACAAAAAAAAAGACATCGTTGCTTGTTCCAAATGTTAAAAATATTATTTATTCTCACGCCAACATTGAGACACAGTGTCTAACTTTTTATTGATTTAAGATTAAAATAAAGCGAATTGAATGAAACACGAAAAACTATATTTTAGCATCTACAAATATAAATATTGTATGCAATAACAATATAAATTTGCTTTATAAGAAATAATTATTTCTACTTTTGGCACAAGGCCAGCAATTGTCCCATTGCATTACTGGTACTTTATTTTATCGACCCTGTAAGAATGAAAGACAAAGTTGACCTCGGCGGGATTTGAACTCAGATCATAAAGGGCCGTAACTCTTTGCTGCAAAGCATGGCGTCCGACCCTCTACCGATACTGCCAATCCAAGAAATAATAGTTTCTAATTTAGGCACAAGGTAACAATTTTTGTGGAAGGGGGAAAGTCAATGAATTCGACTCCAAGATAGGATAATTCTAAAAGTGATTTTTCAACGACAATAACAATGATAATGGTTTCTGATTTAGGCACAAGGCCAGCAATTTTTGGGGAGGAGAAAGTCGATTAAATCGGCACCAGTACGTTACTAGTGTTTTATTTTATCGACCCTGTAAGGATGAAAGACAAAGTTAACCTCGACGGGATTTGAATTCAGAACGTAGAGGACCATAACTCTATTTCACGAAGCATGGTGCCTGACACTCTACCGATACTGCCAATCTACCACCCTTGATTTATAAGGAATAATAATGGTTTCTGATTTAGGCACAAGGCCAGATGGGGAAGATGGGGAAAGTCAATTAAATCGACTCCAGTACGTTACTGGTGTTTTATTTTATCGACCTCGTAAAGGTGAAAGACAAAGTTAAACTCAGAACGTAAAGGGCCATAACTCTATGCTACGAAGCAGGTTACCCGACGCTCTACCGATACAGCCAAGCTACTGCCCTTGTTCTATAAGAAATAATAATAATTTAAAAATATTAGTTTCCTACTCATTGCAATGGAAACCTTTATCATTTTTGTTTTAGTACTCAGCTCATGCAATATTTGAAATTTCTCACGAACTGATCAGTATTTTTGGCAAGATGAATATGTACTCTTTGTAATTCTATTTGTTTTTTCTTTCACCTTCTATGATTTCTATCACTGCACATAACTTTGACCGAAAATAGTATTATTTTGAACTGAGCAGTATTGACACAAATATAATTTTCTTTTAAATATGAGCCAAACAACAGCTATAGTCTACATGTCAGCATGTATTGATCTTATTGTTTATATATATATATGTTCCTATGTATACTGAAGAGACTTCATTTGTTTTTCTTGTCCTATTCTTTAGATGTCTGTCAATTCAACGGTCAACAAATCAATTCTGCTGGCGTCAAGCCTCACCATGGATGAACTAAATGATATAGAAGCACGAAAATATATATTGGTTATAATATTTGTGGTACTATTGATGATAGTCGGTGCACCTGGGAACATGTTAATCCTCTACATATATCGAGGTCGCTTCAAACGTATCTCAACATCGAACTACTTTATTGAGGCACTGGCTGTGTTTGATCTGATTGCTTGTATGGTTGCAATGCCGACCGAAGTGTATGATTTAAGGTAAGTGTATACATCTCATGTAACCTACACAAACATACAACACACTCATACTCATACGTACGGACACACGCGCCTGCACATTTAGTAAGGATTCTGCACAACATCTGTATTTCAGATAAGAAATCTTCAGTAAATGTCACCATTTCAACAAATGTGTCTTAAACGCCTGGAAGATGGTACCACCACTTCATTGAATAGATCAATACGTACTTTCGGGTCCCAAATAATAAGGGATGGTGATGGTTTAAGCGGGTGGTGGGGTAGTGGCGGTGAAAAATCGGTAATTTTTCGAAGTTGTTACCCATGAGTTTTGTAGAAACCAAAATTAGACCAGAATTAGTCGTTTAGTTTACATATTGAGACCCCAGCCCATTCTATTTATTTTATAACATACTAGCTGAACTACCCGGCGTTGCCCGGGTTACTGCTGTTCTTATTCAGATTAGTAAACAATAAATATGAAGATACATTTTTTTTCTCATAATTATTTCAAAATATCTATATTCTATAAAAAATATATATCAAAATTGTAATGATAATAGAATTTAGAAATGAAAATCTGTCAATCTTGAACTGTATGTCAGTTCGCTCTGCAGCGCTACTGATAACATGTAACACAGTACAACCCGTGCATGGTAAGGTCGTCGGCTACTAAAGCAGCAACACCATCAAGCTTGCTTAATGAGGAGAGTGATTTCGGACAACCTGCAGGATGAAAAACAAAACGAAAGGGCAGTGGAATTCAGGAGAGTCCAATAATTTTTAATTCGTTTTTGAGGGGAGTAGTGGAGTGAGAGACCCCTAGTCTTCATTAAGGCATCTCTCTAGGAGAAGGTCACTCTCATGTAAAAACCTACCTTTGCATCCAATGATGTAGACCAGTTCTACTTTTTGGGTAAATGCATTCAATGTTCAGAGAGTAGGATTGGATCTGTGCAAAGCCTGTCCTCACTTAAAATAACTTCAAGCGCAGCCATCGCTAGATATCTGACATATTCTTAAGAATCAAGCGATAGCATTACTCGAAATCAAGTTGCAGCCATCGTGTATGTATGTATGTATGTATGTATGTATGTATGTATGTATGTATGTATGTATGTATGTATGTATGTATGTCAGGTCACCAGTTGGTGCTACTGGTAACATGTATCCCAGTACAACCTGTCTCATGGTCGGGTCGTTGGCGACTAAACTGGCAACCCCACCAAGGTTTCTTGGTGAGAAGGGTGACTTTGGACATCCTGCAGGACAAAAAAAAACCTGTCAAAGGCCAAAGGAGCTCTTAAGAGTCAATGGCCATCCAAAATCACCGGGAGAGATGACCCCTTAGCTTTTTTCAAGGCAGAATTCTAGGAGAAGGATAACTCTGATATAACACCTGCAACCCTGATGGTATCCAATGATGTTGACTTGTTCTTCTTTTTGGTAAATATCATCTTGGTTAAGAGAGTGGGACTGGCTTTGTGCAGTGCCTTTGCTCACTATAAAAGCTTCACGGCACAGGCATTGCTTTATATCTGGAGATCTCTCTACACTTGTCGTCATATGGTAACATGAGCCCAGCACTATGTGTCAATAATTGTCACAAGTGTAGTGTTTGTACCAGAGTTTTCAAGTCGCTGGCTGGACTAAAACGTCACACTCGTTCAGCGTATCGGTAGGGGTTCTCCTACATAGATATAAAGTAGTGGCCGTACTCGAAAACGAGTTGGCAGCCACCATGTATGTATGTATGATGCTACTGGTAACATGTATCCCAGTACAACCTGTCTCATGGTCGGGTCGTTGGCGACTAAACTGGCAACCCCACCAAGGTTTCTTGGTGAGGAGGGTGACTTTGGACATCCTGCAGGACTAAAAACAAAACCTGTCAAAGGGCAAAGGAGCTCTTAAGAGTCAATGGCCATCCAAAATCACCGGGAGAGATGACCCCTTAGCCTTTGTCAAGGCAGAATTCTAGGAGAAGGAAAACTCTGATATAACACCCGCAACTCTGATGGTATCCAATGATGTTGACTTGTTCTTCTTTTTGGTAAATATCATCTTGGTTAAGAGAGTGGGACTGGCTTCGTGCAGTGCCTTTGCTCACTATAAAAGCTTCACGGCACAGGCATTGCTTTATATCTGGAGATCTCTCTCCACTTGTCGTCACATGGTACCACGTTTCATCACAGGGTACCAATGGGCCTAGCACTATGTGTCAATAATTGTCACAAGTGTAGTGTTTGTACCAGAGTTTTCAAGTCGCTGGCTGGACTAAAAAGTCACACTCGTTCAGCGCATTGGTAGGGATTCTCCTACATGGATATAAAGTAGTGGCCGTACTCGAAAACGAGTTGGCAGCCACCATGTATGTATGTATGTATGTATGTATGTATGTATGTATGTATGTATGTATGTATGTATGTATGTATGCATGTATGCAAGTATGTACGTATGCATATGTGTGTGTGCATGTGTTTAATCGGGTGACTCATAAAGAGAGAGCTGGGCGAGCGAACTAGCGAGAGAGAGAGAGAGAGAGTGAGTGAGTGTGTGAGTGAGTGAGTGAGTGAGTGAGTGAGTGAGAGTGAGAGAGTGAGTGAGTGAGTGAGTGAAGAAATTAAAGGAAAAAAAGCGAGAACGATGGAAAAAATACAGTGGGAAATAATATAAACTAAATTTGACACATGAAGTGTATTTGTTTTTCTTCCTTTCATTATATATTTATGACAAATGCGTTTCACTGAATAATATACTCCAGGCATTTAGATTATCTATCGTGATAATCACTATTAAATAATAGTGATATCATTTCTCCTATAGTTTGATTAATGTTTATGCTGCGTTTTATATCCCAAGAGAACATCATATTTGTATTTGTGCTTCTAACTATAGCGAAATTACCATAATTTGTGTAGATTCTAAAATAAAATACTCTACATAATTTCATATTATGACATAGTGACGAATTTTCGATGTGGTTTCTATTCTCGTAACGTCTTTAAATATACCACCAATGCCCTTAAAAAACATAAACACCCTCATTCTTATTCTCTTTTCATTAAAATCACTAATTCTGATCAACCATTTGTACATACTAGTGACTACGAAAACCGAAGCAATTGACTATTTTAATTGTGCAAATGAGAGAAAATGAATTCCTTTTAATTTTAGTACGATTTCTTCATTGTCAGCTTTAGAGCTTTAGTGTTCACGTTATTGAAGATCAACATCCATGAGCTTGGCTGGTCTTACTTGTGGATCCAGTGGGATCAGTTGGAGACAGTTGCTTCTGACAGGACTCGCTTGAAGGAGTGTTTGAGGACTCTGACCCCACGACCCTCTCAGGAATAAGTGGGAGAAGAAGAAGAAGTAGAAAAGTGATAGTATTTATATGATATATTTACAGTATTGTGATAGTATATGAGATGATCTTAATTTTAGTTTTACCATCAGATTAAGTGTTCATATATATCATTTGTGTGAGCCATAGTGATACTGTTTAATATTAGCTTATTGACGTGGGTGGCCTGCATGAGGTGATCTGACATGCTGAAAATAGAAGCCAAATCTCCTTCAAAACACTGTGTTGAAGAAAAATACGCGATGGTCACCGCTGAATACCTTTGATCATAAGTCTACTCGTTCAAAGATTAATCAAACCGCTACACAGTCATCACTATTAGGGTCGGACGCCATGCTTTGCAGCAAAGAGTTACGGCCCTTTATGGTCTGAGTTCAAATCCCGCCGAGGTTAACTTTGCCTTTCATCCTTACGGGGTCGATAAAATAAAGTACCAGTAATACACTGCGATAATTACTGGCCTTGTGCCAAAAGAATAAACAATTATTTTCTATTTAGTTCTTGCAAGTTTAGCTAGAGCCTTTAAATATTAAGTTTTTCAGAAATGAATGCAGGTTTTATGTTTTTATCTGTTAAAGCATTTTAAAGAATAAAAATTCACGCAAGGTGTGAAATTTCTTTCTATATAACTAATTTTTGGCAATTTTCAAATCTTTGAAGTTAAGATGTCAAAATAGGATTTGCATCAAATTTATTTATTTCAGTTTATTCTTGGCCTCAGAGCAGCGCAAATCAATGACATTTGAAGCTAAGGAAGCGTTAATGAATGCACAGTATAACGTTAATTTCAAACATTCCGTCGTGATAGATTCACTCTTGAAGATAAGGAAGGTCATAGACGTCCTTCTGCTAACGATTAACTGACGACTCTGGAGAAACTAATCCTCACACACATGCTCGAGAGCGTGAAAGAGAGCAAGGTGTAAACATTAGAACCCTTTTCGAGCATTTGAACCGAATTGGAAAGTCTAAGAAGCTTTAAAAAAATGTGTGTCACACAAATTCAACGAAAAACAGAAACATTGACATTATGAAGTCTCCTCTTCGCTTCTTTTGCGCAACAAAAAACGATCAATTCCTTGATCGCATTTTAACGTGCGATGAAAAATGGAATCTACACAACAAACGACGTTCAGTACAGTGGTTGGACCGAGATGATCCTAAATATTTCCCAAAGCCGAAGTTGCACCAAAAGAAGGTTATGGTTACTGTTTGCTGGTCCACAGTTGGATAAATTCACTGCATCTCTCTGAATCCTGGCAAACCAATCGCATCAGACAAGAAGTATTGTCACGAAATCGATGAAATGCATAAAAAGGTTCAAACCTCTTGCACGTCAACGCTCAACCACACATCGCACAATCATCGCTCCAGAAGTTGAAGCAATTGGCCTACGAAGCTCTGCTTCATACAGTATACTCCCCGGATCGTTCACCAATCGACTACCACTTTTTCAAGCATTTTGACAACTTCATGCAAGAAAAAGTCTTCAACAACCATGCAGCCTAAAAAAATGTCTTCGGAATTCCGTTATCCGAATAAATAAATTTGTTGAAAAATATGTGTAAATTTTAATGTTTATATTTAATGTTTATATTTAATGTTTATATTTCGACCAATGAAGTTTGTTCTGGACTGATAAATGTCGTTTTAACGTTAATGCTTAAAAACCTGCACCAATTTCTGAATAATCTAATGTAAATGATATCAATATTACATTCTCTGTTGTTTGCTCTGGTATTTCTATAACAGACAATTCATAATTGTCTGTTATAGAAACACCACTCAAACGTTAATCTGTTAAAGCCTTAAATCTATTTACAATTGTTTTATCAACTGAAACTTACTTTTTCTTGCAGATATCCATATATGTTTACTAGCGACATTGGATGCAAAGTTGTCCGTTTTACCGAGTCCTTCATGGTAATTGGATCTTCTATAATTTTGTTGGAAGTAGCCATTGATCGCTATTGGAAAGTATGCAGACCGCATGATAAAATGTCCATATTAATTATAAAGGTAATGTGTGGAATCGCAGCCATCGTGGGCATACTCATCTCTGTGCCATCCATCTTCTATAGCGGTGTAATAACCATAAAATTCTCTTCTAACGTAATAGGCCATGACTGTACAGTGATAAATCATAAATTAGCAGGGATCTGCTTTTTCCTCCTCTGTGGGATTTTCTTCCTTATCTGCTTCATTCTCGCTGTCCTTTATACACTCCTTTATCTGGAGGTCCGACAGCGAAGACGAAAGCTCACCTCTCGACAGACCAGTACGGAGCAAGAACAGATTAGCATCAGCGAAAAGGAAAAGCAGCCAGAATTCCCGAAAACTGCTTCTCTGAAAAGGTCTATGAAAGAATCAAACCCCAAAAGTCCAATGAGTCCGATGAGTCCCAAAAGCCTATCTTTTCCACTGAACAGAGCTAGATTCGCCAGCAGCCTGCGTAAAAAAGTCAGCCGAACAACTTTAATACTGTTTATTGTAACACTATTTTTCGTCATCAGTTACCTGCCATCTTTACTATCGATGATCATCAGGACTTTAACATATACAGGTCGTAAAAAGAGTGTTACTGTCCAGGTGGTCGAGAAGTTATTTTCAAAGTTCTTCCTCATCAATAATGCATGTAACCCGATTATATACAGTTTCTTGAACCCATACTTCCGAAAGGAATGCGTGCGTGTTTTTCATAACATCAGTTGCGGCTTTTTGGCACGTTGTTGCCGCTGTTGTCGTGTTGAACCTGGACATCCTGACATTCTATCTTCAAGTACCTAACTTAGTTTTGTGTGTGTGTGTATATATATACATACACACACACACACACACACACACATATATATATATATATATATATATATATATATGTGTGTGTGTAAATAAATATAAAGTTTAATATAGAAATAGTTACTTCAGGACTAGAGCTGTTTCATTAAAAAAAAATCATAATGAAGCCATTTCTATATTAAACTTGATATTTACACTCTACTGAGTACCTTACTAACTGTGGTTTCCCCCATTTGAACCCGGGAGTCACACTCACACACACACATACATACATACATACATACATACATACATACATACATACATACATACATACATATATACTCTTTTACTCATTTACCTGTTTCAGCCATCCGGCTGAGGCCATGCTGGGGCACCGCCCTTATATATATATATATATATATATATATATATATATATATGCATGCATACATATATGCACTGAATGAAGGACTCATATGTTCAGCCAACCCTCGTGTATCGCAAGGATTTCACAGCTCTAGCATCACTTCTTCATTGTAAGCCTATTGACTTTTCA
>OZ024740.1:314341574-314404074 GCA_964016885.1 Eledone cirrhosa | reverse complement strand
CTACGGCAATAACTATAACGACAATAACAACAGATACTACTGCAATAAAACAACCCACAATAATCAGAAGTACAATTATGAGACCTCTTGAGTTCTGTTTAAACTAGGATGAGCAATCAATACATTGAAGTGTGATGCTGTAAAGATTATATTTACGGCGTTAAACACCTCCAGCTTTTATTTATTTACCAGTATTAATTTAAACATCATCAACAACAGCAGCAAAACAAGAAGAACAACAAGTACAACAACAACAACAACAACAACAAATACAATAACACCAACAAGAAATACAATAACAACATCGAATACAACAACAACAATAACAAGTACAACAACAACAGTAACAAGTACAACAATAACAACAACAACAGCAATAGTTTTTGATTTAGGAACAAGGCCAACAATTTGGGGAGAGGGGAAAGTCGATTAAATTACTGGTACTTTATGAAAGGCAAAGTTAACCTCGGCGGTATTTGAACTCAGATCATAAAGGGCCGTAACTCTATGCTGCAAAGCATGGTGTCCGGCCCTTTATGATAATAATAATAATAATAATAATTGTTTCTACGTTAGGCACAAGGCCAGCAATTACCCAGTGTATAATAATAATAATAATAATAATAATAATAATAATAATAATAATAATAATAATAATAATTGTTTCTACTTTTGGCACAAGGCCAGCAATTACCCAGTACATTACTGGTACTTTATTTTATCGACCCCGTAAGGATGAAAGGCAAAGTTAACCTCGGCGGGATTTGAACTCAGAATGGCAAGGGCCGTAACTCTATGCATCAAAGCATGGCACCCAACCCTCTACCGATACTGCCAATTCACAATAATAATAATAATAATAATAATAATTGTTTCTACGTTAGGCACAAGGCCAGCAATTATCCCAGTGTATTATAATAATAATAATAATAATAATAATAATAATGATTTCTTTATTAACCACAAGGGTTTACATAAAGTAGACATTAAGGACAGTGCAGGACAATGCAGGACGGTACAAATGGGCATTTCTGCGTGTAAAAAACAAAAACAGAGGATGTAACAAAAATAACAATGAAAAATTCCCCAATAAGGGGGGGGAGACTTCGGAGGGACATTTGTGGAGAAAGCCCAGTAAAAAGCCACAATGACCCTGACCACCAAGGCAAGTGCCCTCTCCCAGTTTTCCACCTTTAATTTACAGATATATGCTCAGAGTAGGCCCATTCACTCGGGCCATTCTTGCTTCTCTCACCCATCTTTCAACAAAATGCTGGGAAGAGAGCACTTCCCTCTCTACTCTGATTTTCCTTTTCAAATGAAATTTGAAAAAGTCAATCAGAGCATCACCGAAGAGGTAAGTGCTCGTCTTCAGCCCTTTCAAACGTGTCCACCATACTATCTCTTTCGCCATGGCCACCAGACAGATAAAAACTGCCTGCCCTTCCCGGCTAAAGGAGGAGGGCGGGGCAATCCTCACGATGGACTCAGATGATAGCCGGATCCGTCCTAAACGCGACAGCAGGTGTTCGACATAAACCCACAAGTCAGCAATTTTCGGACACTGGACGAGTGCGTGCAGGACGGTTTCGTCGCCCTGCGCGCATCTCGGACATGCCCGGCTGACGGCACCTCCATGCCTGTAGAGTTTATCCCGAACTGGCAAGGCTCCTCGGTAGCACTGCCAGGCCAGAGATTTCTGGAAGTTGTCCATAGGCCCCGGCCCGAAAGTTCTTACGAAGAGATTGGCTAGTTGATTTTCGTCGACGCCTAGAGTTTCCCCAAGTACGTCGTCGCTCTTCCCCTCCACTAATCCTCTATAGAACGCCGAGGTGGAGTTTCCACCGATCACATTGCCCGATTGGTCGAGGGCTGTGAGCGCCTGAAGACATTCCAGTCTCCAGGCGCTCCCTCTCGGTCTTCGCTTGACCCAGGACTGCAGCTCCGTCAAGGAAACGAGCTGGGGAAAAACGCGTCTAGCAAACGGCGACCACACCTGATCACCGTCGAGGAAGAGGTGGAGATGTCGTAGCCTGAGCGCGTGCCTGCGCATCATCAGCCACGGCATGCCCAGCCCTCCACGTAGCGGGTGTTGACAACAGATGGACCGCCTGACCATCGGAGCACGTCCCTTCCACAAAAAGCGAAAGAGCAAACGCTCCAGCGCAGTCAGGCGAGGCTTAGGACAAAATACGACGGTTAGGCGGTAGCAGATGACAGACGCGATGTACGCGTTAGCCACCTCCGCTCGACCTTTCAGGGATAGCTTCCTCTCCGCCCATTTCTGGGTGAGAGAAGCCACCCTGCTCGTCACCTCGTCCCAGTTTTTGTCCGTCTGGAGGTCCGGACCGAACCAGACCCCTAGCAATTTAACCGGTCCGTCCGTCCAGCGTCCGACGACGCTGTTGGACGGCATGGACCTGCCTCTCCAGGTGCCGAGCTGCAGGCCCACTGACTTTTCCTGGTTGATCATTGCTCCTGTCACCGCTTCGTATTCTCTTAGTGTAGTGCCGATCGCCTCGATGTGTTTGGCGCTCGACACCACTACGGTGACATCGTCCGCATATGCTGACACTGATCTTCCGCATCCTAGTTCGCGCGGGACTCCCCTCAACGTCTCCAGTTTGTGCAGTAATGGCTCGAGAGTCAATACGTACAAGAGGGACGAGAGGGGACATCCTTGGCGGACCGAGCGCATGATGTTGAACGGTTCCGACAGGTGACCGTTCACTCTCACCACAGAGCAGATGTCGCTGTGCATGGCAGCGATCCAGCCTCTGAAGACGGGCCCAAAGCCAGCCGCCCTCAGGACTGCCGCTAGGTAACGATGGTCGACCCTATCGAAAGCTTTCGACTGATCTAAATTGATCAAGGACCCACCCGTGCCAGGTTCCCTAGCTACCCTCTCTACGATGTATCGCATGAGGTGGAGGTTGTCGTGGATGGATCTGTCGGGAATGGCGCATGTCTGCGCCTCTCCCACCAGACCACTAACGACAAGCGCCAACCTCTTTGCTAGCACCTTGGCCAAAATCTTAAACTCTGTGTTTAGCAGAGTTATGGGCCGGAAATTGTCTATGTTATCCCCCTTGTTCGGATCCTTTCTCAGCAGTGCCACCGCTCCTCGGCTCACAGAACTGGGAATTCTCCCGTTCTGTTGCCAGTTGCAGTAGACGTCCGCCAAGAGGCCTCCGAACAAGTCTGGCATCTGTACGTAAAGTTCATAGGGCAGACCATCCAAACCAGGCGATTTACCCCTTGTGCAGCCAGTCATTTCCTCCCTTACTTCAGCGGCTGTTATCGGCTTTTCGCAACACTTCGCCTCAGTGGCCGAGAGCCGCGGCAGTCCGTCGAGGTAGACACTAAAGTCCATCCCTCTACCCGGCCCCCCGCCGCCCCCGAACAGTTGAGCGAAGTGTCGCTGAAAAGCTTCACACATTTGCCCGGGATCGAGTAGCATGCGCCCGTCGTGGTCCACCAAAGACCGGATCGTGGCTTTGTTGCCACGACGCGCCTCCGCCACTCGGGCCCATTGAACGGCTTTCGTCCCCTCGTGTCTGAGAGCACGCACCCTAGCTCTGACAACGCAGCCTTCGTGCTTTGCATTGAAGAATTGGTCAAGGGCCAATTTCGCCGCAAGCACGTCGGTCGCAATGCCTTTGCTAAGCGCCTCGTCTAATTTTCTAACTAGTTCTCCCTCTGCTCTATTTTTCTCTATTGCTAAAGCCTTACTAAACCTAATCGATTCTATTCTAATCGCTCTTTTCAGAGCAAACCACCACTTGTTGTTGACGATGGCCCCCGTCAACGCCCGCTTAACTAGTTCGCTAATCCGGTCTCTGTAGGCCTTGCGCGCTGGTAAGGACGCGTTTAGCTTCCAGTAGCCGGGTCCTCGTCTATGAAGCCTATCTAAGTCAAGCACACAGGTCACGAATTTGTGGTCCGTGTAGCTGACTATCTTGAATTGTGGACAGCCTATGCTAGACCTATCTATTTGCCTACAAAATACTCTATCTAGATATGATCTGGATGACCCTATGCGGTTTGTCCAAGTCCACATTGGCACATTCGGGAAATCCAATCGGTACCTGTCAGACAGTTCAAAACGCCTGAGCAGGTTGGTGAGGCTCTTGCACCCTCCACCCCTATCCGCTAATCCCACACAGTCCCAGCGTGCATCTAAGATCCCGTTCCAGTCGCCCACTAACACTAAAGAGCGGGACGTTCCAAGAAAGGTCTCCAGACGCCGGAAGAAATCAGGCCGCCCTGCTCCTGTCGGGGCATAGACGGCCACTAGCCTGAAAGCTTGCCCGTCTCCGCTGGTCACGTCCAGCACCACCAGCTTACCCTCTGGGTCCAGGAAGATGGCCCGTATGGCGAGATCCAAACCTCTCCGAAAAAGCACAGCAACTCCTCCACCCGATCCAGGACGGCTGGGAGATGCGTAGACATCATAGCCGCCGAAGATCGGTGCGAAGGCCCGTGCTTCGGAGATTCTGGTCTCGCTGATGGCCACTACATCTATGTTTAGTGACCTGAGGTCGTTGAGCAGGTGACCCTGCTTCCATGACGACCCCAAGCCACGCGCATTTATGCTGCCTATTCTGAGTGAGGTCATGTTTAAAATAGAGTGGAAAAGATGGGAAAGACCACTTACCGTACTTTTGGTAGAGGAGGGATGGTTTTTACATCCCTTTTCACTTGATCGTCTGGTGAAGGGACCGTTGAATCGTCCCTTCGGCTGGTCGTCGGCTCTTCTAAGAGAATGTCTGAGTATACTCTTCGATTGATGGTTCCTCCTAGGTCCCTGAAATCACCAACTGCGTTGGGGAATTTCGTTTTAATATTTGTGTATTGTTTCTGTGCTATTTTTAGCAGTCTTATGTTAGTTGGCGTTTTGATTGGTGCTGGTATTATGTAGTCCTGTTGTGAAATGTCTGTGTGTTCAATTATGTAAGTCATTAGTTTCTTGTTGTGTGTATTTATTGCCGTGCATTTGTTTTTCTGGGGGTGGGGTGTGGTTCTGCTATTTTCTTGTCGTTGTTGCTGGGTGTGTGTGTTTTGTTGTTGTGTTTGCGATGTTGGTGCTTGTGGTGGTGGTGTTGAAGGTGTTGTTGGCGGTGGGGTTGTCGCCGGTGGTGATGGTGGCGCTAGTGTGGGTGGTGATGGTGTTGGTGTTGTTGCTGCTGTGGGTCTCTTTGCAGTAGACTTTACCCTTTTCTCATTTCTTTCCTCCCTTTTCAAAGGCGACGATGCGCTGCTTCTGCGTTTGTGCCTTCTTACGACCTTTTGCCATCTCTCTCCCACCTCACACTCCATGTCTGATTCTGTGAGGTCGGGGAGGGGTACCAACTCCACTCTTTCACTTGTTGTTGTTGGTGATGTTTGCACTGGAGTCTCTGTTGCAGCTGCATTTGGTATTGCTGTTGTTGTTGTTAGTATTTCCACTGCTGCTGCTGTTTTTGATTTCCGTGGAGTGGGTATGGGTGCCACGGGCCTATCGTTCCTGGTTGCCGCTTGTCCTGTTGCTGGTAGCCGTGGAGCCGGATTCGGAAGGAGGGGGGTTTTCTCCTTTCTCAGGGTCTTCTCGTTGCAGAAGGCCCTGAGGTGAGTCTTCGATCCACAGCGAAAGAATTTCGGGCGTTTGCCCTCAACACTTATGGGCAGTTGAGTGCCGTTATCGAAGTCTATCACATCCGGGATAGCTTCGATGCACTCCTGGTTGGTTTGGATTAGCATCTCAATGGAGGAGCCGACCCAATCTTCTCTTACTTTTTTCTGTACTTGCAGTACAGTTGTTTTGTCCTCGATTCCGACGAGGACAGACGCGGCCAGCCAAGAAGGGGTCATTCCGGGGGGGACGTGGGTCAGTTTGACCCTCACAATTTTTTGCCCACAGTAGGAGGGCACCAACACCATTTCCTCGCTCCTTAGGGTCACTACTGATTGGGCCTTTGCCTCCTGGGGTGTGGCAAAAAGTACGTCTACGGTGGCATATTTTTTGCCTCGGGTGATGTGCGTTTTCCGCTGCCACACAGACCCCAAGGCTTTTTGTATTTGGGCCTCTGTGGCTCTTTCCACCCTACGGGATTTTGTACTTACTGTACGGTACGTGACCGTACAGTGCTCTTGGGTTTCGAAAAAATTTTTCGCTGCCTTGCAGATTGCTCGGTGTCCGTTCTTTGTCACCATCTTCTTCGCTTCCTCTAATTCCTCATTTGTTATGAGGATTGTTTCCAAGTTTTTCGCAATACCTGCAAATGAGATTGGTTTTTCTCTGCTGTTGTTGTTGTCGTCAGAGCTGCTGGTACTTTTGTTGTTGCTGCAGGTACTACGACTACTGCCTCCGCCGCTGTTGCTGTGGTTGTTGTTGGTGTTGCTGCTGCTAATGCTGTTGTTGTTTATGCTGCTGGTGATGCTGTTGCGGCTGCTACTGTTGTTTTCATTGCCACTGTTGCTGTTGTTATTACGGCTGCTACTGCTATTATTCCTGACGTCAGACGAATGAACTGGGTTTTCGTATTTCCCGCACACCTGTTTCGTCGCTGTCGTCGTCGTCGTGGAGAAACCTTGCACGCTTTGCACGAGACTTTTCTTTTCTTTCGTCACTTGCGAAAGAGAAGGGAGGGAGAGAGACACATTTAAAGAAGGGAGGGAGAGAGACAATCTTCTCTCTGCTGTAGTGATGATTGAGGAAGAAGAAGACGGAATGAGTGGGAGTGACGTATGAAATTTCTTTTTCGTAGCCATGTTGTTTTTTGTTTAAAATGAATATTGGGTACAAAACCCCAAATAACTGGTTATTTAACCCCGAAGGGCCAAATAACGGACAGAAAGACCCCTCTCACGAGGAGGAGGGTGTCTTTATCAACAATTTAGTTCAAGTTTTAAACAATTTACAATTGTTTTAACGGTTAAAAATTACTATACCTTACAGAGCCGAGCCTCCGTCAACCATGGCATTCAATAATAATAATAATAATAATAATGATTTCATTTATTAGCCACCAGGGCCGACATGTAGGGGACAATACAAAGACAGGGACAGTGGGGGTTTACAATAAGGTCGAGTAAAAGTGCACAATGGCAAGACTAATTTAACAATGAAAATATAAAAATATAAAATAAACTATGCATAAATATAACAAGATAAATTCCCCGATAGGTGGTGGACGACCCTGGGGTGATTCGGGTACTCCACCAATCCTGAACCACCCTGCGCTTCTAGGGCACTCAGGGAGAGCACCCCTCTCCTCAAGTTAGCTAGCCTATAGGCGCATGGTCAGAGTAGGCCCATTCACACGAGCCATTCTCGCCACATTCACCCACCTTTTAGCAAATGTACTGGGGGGCAGCACTTCTCTCTCCACCCTCACCTTCCTTTCCAGGTGAAACTTGAAGAAGTTGATGAGGGATTGGCCGAAGAGAAAAGTGTCTGTCTTTAGTCCTTTCAACCTCGTCCACCATATAATCTCTTTCGCAACTGCCACCAGACATAGGAAAATTTCCTGCTCTTCCTGACCTAAGGAAGGCGGTGGATCGATCTTCACTATGGACTCGGCCGATAGCCGGATTCGTTCCACACGCGACAGTAGCTGTTCGACATAACTCCACAAGTCAGTAATGCACGGACATTGGAGAAGTGCGTGCAGAACGGTTTCGTCGTTCTGTGCACATCTTGGGCAGGTCCGTCTGACAGCACTTCCGTGCCTGTAGAGTTTATCCCGAACCGGCAGTGCCCCCCGGTAGCACTGCCAAGCGAGGGGTTTTTGGAAATTGTCCATCGTCCCCGGCTCAAAAGTCCTCCGGTACAGACTGGTCAGTTCGACTTCGTCGAGGCCCAAAGCTTCTCCGAGCGCGTCATCGCACTTGCCCACCACTAATCCTCTATAGAACTCGAGAGTGGAAGTTCCACTGATCGCATTGCCCGCTTGGTAGAGGGCAGTGAGTACCTGGCAACATTCCAGGTGCCAGTCACCCAGTCTCGGTCTCTTCTTGACCCAGGACTGCAGCTCAGTCAAAGAAATGAGCTGCGGAAAGGCCCGTCTGATAAACGGCGACCACACCTGTTCACCGTTGAGGCAGAATATCTGGAGATGTCGCAGCCTCAACGCATGTCTGCGCATCATTAGCCACGGCATGCCCAGCCCTCCGCGTAGAGGGTGCTGGCAGCAGATGGACCGCCTCACCAACGGAACTTGTCCCCTCCACAAGAATTTGAAGAGGAGCCGTTCCAACTTGACGAGGCGCGGACGGGGGCAAGGCACGACGGTCAGGCGGTAGTAGATGACGGACGCGATGTACGCATTCGCCACCTCCGCGCGACCTTTCAGTGATAGCTTCCTCCCAGCCCATTTTTGGGTGAGACTGGCTACTCTACTCGTTACCTCGTCCCAATTCTTTTCCACCTGGAGGTCTGGTCCGAACCAAACCCCGAGCAACTTTACCGGTCCGTCCAGCGCCCCACGACGCTGTTGGACGGCATGAGCTTGCCTCTCCAGGTTCCGAGCTGCAAGCCCACCGACTTTTCCGGGTTAAGTTTGGCTCCTGTCAACCTTTCATATTCCTTCAATAAGGTGCCGACCACCTCGATTTCTGAGGTGTTCGACACCATCACGGTGATGTCGTCCGCATAAGCCGACACCGCCTTTCCACGTCCCGGTTCGAGCGGGATGCCCTGCAACAGCTCCAGCTTCCGCAGTAAAGGCTCGAGAGTCAATACGTACAGAAGGGAAGAGAGAGGGCACCCTTGACGGACCGATCGGGAGAGCCGAAATGGTTCCGAGAGGTGGCCATTAACCTTGACCACCGAGCGTGTGCCGCTGTGCATTGCAACGATCCAGCTTCTAAAGACAGGGCCGAAGCCAGCTGCTTTGAGGACAAACTCCAGATACCGATGGTCGACCCTATCGAATGCTTTCGATTGATCTAAATTGATCAGTGCCCCACCGAAGCCAGGTTTACACCCTACCCTCTCTATGATGTATCGCATGAGGTGGAGATTGTCGTGTATGGACCTGGCTGGGATTGCGCAAGTTTGCGCCTCCCCAACCAAATCCTCGACGACGAGCGCCAATCTCTTTGCTAACACCTTGGCCAAAATCTTAAACTCTGTGTTGAGCAGAGTTATGGGCCTGAAGTTGTCTAATGTATCCCTCTTGTTCTCGTCTTTCATTATCAGCGTCACCACTCCCCTGCTCACAGAACTGGGAATACTCCCATTCTGCTGCCAGTTGCAGTAGAGTGCTTCGAGGAGTTCGGAGAACAAGTCTGGCATATTTACGTAAAGCTCGTAGGGCAGGCCATCCAAACCGAGTGACTTGCGCCTCATGCAGCCGACAAGGGCGTCCTGAATTTCGGCTGAAGTAATCGGCCTTTCGCAGCGCTCAGCGTCGACAGTCGAGATGCGCGGCAAGCCGTCAAGGTAGGGACTGAAATCCGCTACTCTCTCTGACTCGCCACTCTCCCTGAACAACCGAGCAAAGTGCTGGCGAAAGGCCTCACACATCCGCTTGGAATCGCTTATCTCGTGTCCGTCTCGGTCCGTCAAAGACCGAATTGTGGTTTTATTACCACGCTGCGCCTCCGCCACGCGGGCCCATCGAACAGCTTTAGTTCCCTCGTTTCTCAGCGCACGCGCCTTAGCTCTGACAATGCAACCTTCGTGTTTGGCATTGAAGAAATGGTCTAATGCCATTCTCGCCGCTAGCACGTCAGTTGCGATGCCACTACAAATAGCCTCGTCTAACTTATCGACCGGCTCCCCCTCCTTTCTATTTTTCTCTAGCGCTAGTTCTTTGCTGAACTCTAGCGAAGTTACTCTAATCTCTCTTTTGAGAGCCCCCACCATCTGTTGTTGATGATCCCCCCTGTCAACTTTTGCTTAACTAAATTGTTGACTCGGTCCCTGTAAGCCTTACGTGCCGGAAATGACATGTTCAGCTTCCAGTAAACCGGTCCTAACCTACGCGTTTTATTTAGGTCGACCGTACAGATCACAAATTTGTGATCTGAATAGGCGACCGTTTTAAAAAGTGGACAGCCCACACTATTTCTATCTATTTTCCTAATGAAGATCCGATCCGCTATTGCTCACATCCAAGACCACCAACTTACCGTCCGGGTCTCGGGAGATCAACCTTACCTCGATATCCAGTCCTTTCCTAAACAGCACTGCCACCCCACCCCCCATTCCCGGCCTGCTAACAGATGCGAAGATCTGATAGTCGTCGAAAATGGGGGCTAGTGCGCGCGTATCGGAAATTCTGGTCTCTCTTACGGCAATCACATCCATTTCCAGCGACCGGAGGTCGTTGAGCAGGCGACCCTGCTTCTAGGGTAACCCCAGGCCGCGAACATTTAAACTTCCTATTCTTAATATGGCCATATTGGTAAGTTAAGAGAGAGAGAGGGGGAAGGTTTACTTACCTCCCGGGTCTTGTGAAGGTCGGGTGGTTCGACCTCCATGGTTGGTGGGGTTTCTTTTGGGAACCCCTTTAAAAGTCTTGATGTGGGTTTCACATTCGGGGTTCCCACGTCTTGAGGAAAGCTCTCTCGAATTTCTTTGAAGGAATTGAGTGACATTCGGACCAGAAGCAAATCTTCTGGCACGCAAAATGTGCTCATTTCAAAAATCTCCCCCTCTGTTTGAATGTCCTCGCTTCGCGCTAAGAGGGCCATCAGTTTATCGTTGGCCCTTCTGACAAGCACGAAGTTTTTAACATTTGTTGGTGTGGTTTTATTTGTTTTCGTTTTGGTGACTGTGGTGGCGATGGTTTTGGTGGTGTTGTTTCGGGTATGTCTATGTTTGTTGTAGGTGTGGTGTCTGCAATTTCAGGTATTTGTGTGTTTATTTGTACTTGTGTTTGTTTATGTTGTTTGCGTTTCGGGGATTGTGGAGGTGGTGTCGATGTTGCTGTTGGTGATGATGTTATTGGGGAAGTGTTTGCGTTAGTGGTGTCTGTATTTTTTGTTGTGTATGTTTTTGTGTTTTGTTGGGGCTTTTTTTTGTGAGTTTTCTGTTTTTTTTGCACTTTTGGGTTTTCCTTCATCTTCGCTGCTGGAAGACAAAGGGTCTGTGTCTGTGAGTGTCTCTGTGTCTGTGTGTGCGTTTATTGTTTTGTCTATGTGTATAATTGGGGTGGGGTGGGGGTGAGAGAGCTTTCCTCGTTTTCTCCTTGGATTGGTTTTGGTGTTGGTGGTGATCCGGCTGCTTTTGATGTTGGTGTCCGTGTTTTTGTTGGTGTTGTTTTTGGTGGTGGTGGTGGTGGTGCAACTTTCCGTGCTGACACTGGCGTTGGCAACAAAGGAGGTTTGCGACCCCCTGCATTTTTGCGCTGAGGGCAGAAGGCTTGAAGATGCGTTGCTTCCCCGCAGACGAAGCAGCGTGGCCTTCTTCCGTCAATGGTTAATTGGATTGTTGTCCCGTCCTGCAGGCGGGCAAAATCCGGGATATTATTCATATCCTCCGGTTTCATTTGGAGAAGAATCTCCAAATCCATTCCGGACCAGTCCTCTCTCTGTCCTTTTGATATCCAGGAGGGTAGTGTATGTCCCCTCCTCGATTACGCATCCCAGCAACCACCATATGTTCATTCCTGGTGGGATGCTGGGAATGCGTACCTTTACTGTCCTTTTACCCATGTAGGACGGATGCATGATAATGCGTTCCGTTCTGCAGGGGGTCACCGAGTGCTTAATAGCGAGGGCCTCGGTTTTGAGCAGTACCGAGATGGTACCGAACTGTTTGCCTCTTGCTTTGTACTCTATGTTACTTCCGATGTACTCCAAAGCAGCCTCTACCTCTGCTTGGCTGGCAAGTTCCACTTTTCGTGTCTGCACCGAAATGCATCAAAAGTACACCGTACTCCTTTGCATGGCCGCTATTGCCTCGTCCGGATGGTCAGGTTTGCCCAGGACTTCTCCCGTTTAATTAGCCTCCACGCTTTGGCCAACTGTTCGTCTTTATCGCTAATATCAATATCAATATTCAATAAGCGCTTTATTTTTGCTGCTGCTGCATCAAATGTGGTGTTTCTGATGCTCTTATTGTTGGTGTTGTCGTTCTTGCTGTTGTTATTGGTGTTGCCACCGCCATCCGTGTTTACATTGAAGCTGTCGGTGTTATTGTCGTTATTGCTCTGAGTTGTTGTTGTGGTGGTGGTGGTGGTGGCGGTGGGGGCGATGGCGGTGGTGGTGGTGATGTCGTTTTCAGATGATACTGCTGCTATCACAGAAGGTTGTGATGGTAGCTTTTGAGTTTTGCCTTCACATTCAGTAGAGTGGACGACAGGCATGACTGTAGCCGTCGTAGTCGTGGTGAAATCTACAGTGGCTGCCTTTAAACTTTTGACCTGAACGTTGTTTACCGTTTCAAGGTCGAAAATTTCCATAATTTTCTTTTGGTGGGGAAGCGATTTTTTTCGAAGTTTTTAAAAATAAATCTGAATATTCGGGCTTAAAGCCCGAATATTGAGAGGTATCCCTCTCTTTAAATCAAGATGTGTACCTTAAGTTTCGTTAACGACAAGAAAATACAAAAAATGACACTTTAAAACAGCTTAAAGTTACGAACCTTTTCCCCCGCAGATTTGTACTGTCTTCACACATGTGCGGCCATATAATAATAATAATAATAATGATTTCTTTATTAACCACAAGGGTTTACATAAAGTAGACATTAAGGACAGTACTGGACAATACAGGGCGGTACAAATGGGCATTTCTGCGTGTAAAAAAAAACAAGAAACAGAGGATGTAATAATAGAACAATGAAAAAATTCTCCAATAGGGGGGAGACTTCCGAGGGACATTCGTGGAGAAAGCCCATTAAAAAGCCAGTGACCCTGACCACCAAGGCAAGTGCCCTCTCCCAGTTTTCCACCTTTAATTTACAGACACATACTCAGAGTAGGCCCATTCACTCGGGCCATTCTTGCCTCTCTCACCCATCTTTCAACAAAATGCTGGGAAGAGAGCACTTCCCTTTCTACCATGATTTTCCTTTTCAAATGAAATTTGAAAAAGTCAATCAGGGCATCACCGAAGAGGTAAGTGCTCGTCTTCAGCCCTTTCAAACGTGTCCACCATACTATCTCTTTCGCCATGGCCACCAGACAGATAAAAACTGCCTGCCCTTCCCGGCTGAAGGAAGAGGGCGGGGCAATCCTCACGATGGACTCAGATGATAGCCAGATCCGTCCTACACGCGACGGCAGGTGTTCGACATAAACCCACAAGTCAGCAATTTTCGGACACTAGACGAGTGCGTGCAGGACGGTTTCGTCGCCCTGCGCGCATCTCGGACATGCCCGGCTGACGGCACCTCCATGCCTGTAGAGTTTATCTCGAACTGGCAAGGCTCCTCGGTAGCACTGCCAGGCCAGAGATTTCTGGAAGTTGTCCATAGGCCCCGGCCCGAAAGTTCTTCCGAAGAGATTGGCTAGTTGATTTTCGTCGACGCCTAGAGTTTCCCCAAGTACGTCGTCGCTCTTCCCCTCCACTAATCCTCTATAGAACGCTGAGGTGGAGTTTCCACCGATCACATTGCCCGATTGGTCGAGGGCTGTGAGCGCCTGAAGACATTCCAGTCTCCAGGCGCTCCCTCTCGGTCTTCGCTTGACCCAGGACTGCAGCTCCGTCAAGGAAACGAGCTGGGGAAATACGTGTCTAGCAAACGGCGACTACACCTGATCACCGTCGAGGAAGAGGTGGAGATGACGTAGCCTGAGCGCGTGTCTGCGCATCATCAGCCACGGCATGCCCAGCCCTCCACGTAGCGGGTGTTGACAACAGATGGACCGCCTGACCATCGGAGCGCGTCCCTTCCACAAAAAGCGAAAGAGCAAATGCTCCAGAGCAGTCAGGCGGGGCTTAGGACAAGATACGACGGTCAGGCGGTAGCAGATGACAGACGCGATGTACGCGTTGGCCACCTCCGCTCGACTTTTCAGGGATAGCTTCCTCTCCGCCCATTTCTGGGTGAGAGAAGCCACCCTGCTCGTCACCTCGTCCCAGTTTTTGTCCGTCTGGAGGTCCGGACCGAACCAGACCCCTAGCAATTTAACCGGTCCGTCCGTCCAGCGTCCGACGACGCTGTTGGACGGCATCGACCTGCCTCTCCAGGTGCCGAGCTACAGGCCCACTGACTTTTCCTGGTTGATCATTGCTCCTGTCACCGCTTCGTATTCTCTTAGTGTAGTGCCGATCGCCTCGATGAGTTTGGCGTTCGACACCACTACGGTGACATCGTCCCCACATGCTGACACGGATCTTCCGCATCCTAGTTCGCGCGGGATCCTCCTCAACGTCTCCAGTTTGTGCAGTAATGGCTCGAGAGTCAATACGTACAAGAGGGACGAGAGGGGACATCCTTGGCGGACCGAGCGCATGATGTTGAACGGTTCCGAAAGGTGACCGTTCACTCTCACCACAGAGCAGATGTCGCTGTGCATGGCAGCGATCCAGCCTCTGAAGACAGGCCCAAAGCCAGCCGCCCTCAGGACTGCCGCTAGGTAACGATGGTCGACCCTATCGAAAGCTTTCGACTGATCTAAATTGATCAAGGACCCACCTGTGCCAGGTTCCTTAGCTACCCTCTCCACGATGTATCGCATGAGGTGGAGGTTGTCGTGGATGGATCTGTCAGGAATGGCGCATGTCTGCGCCTCTCCCACCAGACCACCAACGACAAGCGCCAACCTCTTTGCTAGCACCTTGACCAAAATCTTGAACTCTGTGTTTAGCAGAGTTATGGGCCTGAAATTATCTATGTTATCCCCCTTGTTCGGATCCTTTCTGAGCAGCGCCACAGCTCCTCGGCTCACAGAGCTGGGAATTCTCCCGTTCTGTTGCCAGTTGCAGTAGACGTCCAAGAGGCCTCCGAACAAGTCTGGCATCTGTACGTAAAGTTCATAGGGCAGACCATCCAAACCAGGCGATTTACCCCTTGTGCAGCCAGTCATTGCCTCCCGTACTTCAGCGGCTGTTATCGGCTTTTCGCAACACACCGCCTCAGTGGCCGAGAGCCGCCGCAGTCCGTCGAGGTAGACACTAAAGTCCATCCCTCGATCCGGCCCGCCGCTTCCCCCGAACAGCTGAGCGAAGTGTCGCTGAAAAGCTTCACACATTTTCCCGGGATCGAGTAGCATGCGCCCGTCGTGGTCCACCAAAGACCGGATCGTGGCTTTGTTACCACGACGCGCCTCCGCCACTCGGGCCCATTGAACGGCTTTCGTCCGCTCGTGTCTGAGAGAACGCACCCTAGCTCTGACAACGCAGCTTTCGTGCTTTGCATTGAAGAATTGGTCAAGGGCCAATTTCGCCGCAAGTACGTCGGTCGCGATGCCTTTGCTAAGCGCCTCGTCTAATTTTCTAACTAGTTCTCTCTCTGCTCTATTTTTCTCTATTGCTAAAGCCTTACTAAACCTAATGGACTCTATTCTAATCGCTCTTTTCAGAGCAGACCACCACTTGTTGTTGACGATGGGCCCCGTCAACGCCCGCTTAACTAGTTCGCTAATCCGGTCTCTGTAAGCCTTGCGCGCTGGTAAGGACGCGTTTAGCTTCCAGTAGCCGGGTCCTCGTCTATAAAGCCTATCTAAGTCAAGCACACAGATCACGAATTTGTGGCCCGTCTAGCTGACTATCTTGAATTGTGGACAGCCTATGCTAGACCTATCTATTTGCCTACAAAATACTCTATCTAGATATGATCTGGATGACCCTATGCGATTTGTCCAAGTCCACATTGGCACATTCGGGAAATCCAATCGGTACCTGTCAGACAGTTCAAAACGCCTGAGCAAGTTGGTGAGGCTCTTGCACCCTCCTCCCCTATCCGCTAATCCCACACAGTCCCAGCGTGCATCTAAGATCCCGTTCCAGTCGCCCACTAACACTAAAGAGCGGGACGTTCCAAGAAATGTCTCCAGACGCCGGAAGAAATCAGGCCGCCCTGCTCCTGTCGGGGCATAGACGGCCACTAACCTGAAAGCTTGCCCGTCTCCGCTGGTCACGTCCAGCACCACCAACTTACCTTCTGGGTCCAGGAAGATGGCCCATATGGCGAAATCCAAACCTCTCCGAAAAAGCAAAGAAACTCCTCCCCCCGATCCAGGACGGCTGGGAGATGCGTAGACATCATAGCCGCCGAAGATCGGTGCGAAGGCCCGTGCTTCGGAGATTCTGGTCTCGCTGATGGCCACTACATCTATGTTTAGTGACCTGAGGTTGTTGAGCAGGTGGCCCTGCTTCCATGACGATCCCAAGCCACGCGCATTTATGCTGCCTATTCTGAGTGAGGTCATGTTGAAATGGAGTGGAAAAGATGGAAAAGACCACTTACCTTACTTCTCGTAGAGGAAGGATGGTTTGTCCATCCTTTTCACTGCTTGTGGCCTCCTCCAGAAGGATGTCCTTATAAATCCTTCTGGAGAGTGCTTGTCGGAAGTCTCCGTTGTCTTTGGGGAATTTTTGTTTTAGTGTCGTGTACGTTTTCTGTGTCATGCGAGTGATTTGTGTGTGTGGAGGTGGTGTAAACTTTTGGGTTGTTGTGTAGTCTTTTTCTGTGATGCTGGTGTTGTATTGGATGTAGTGTAATAATTGGTTGTTGTTCAAATTTAATGCTGTGTAGTGTGTATCGTTTTGGTTGTTTTGTTTTGTTTGCGTTTGTTGTGGGTTTGTTTCTGTTTCGCTTTTTGATGACTTTTGTGGTGTTGGTGATGGTGGTGTTGGGGTTAATGATGGTGATGGTGTTGGTGTTTGTGGTGATGGGGTTGGTGATGCTGGAGTGGATGGTGGCATAGCTGTCCTAACTTTTTTGTTTGATAGTTTATTTGTTTCCCTCTGTATTTTGTTTTTGGAGGGGGCAGGAAGAGGATTTTTTCTTTTTTGGTTTCTATTTTTCTTTTTTTCTTTTTTCCTGAAACCGTTTCCCACTCCTCGTCGTCACAATCTTTTTCCAGTTGCGATAGGTCGGGGAGTGGAAAATCCTCCACAGGCGTTGGTTTTGGTTGTGGCGTGGTGGATGGTGTAGGCGCTGCTGCTAGTTCTGGCGCGTTGTGTGGTGGTGGTGTTGGTTTTGCTACTGTTGCTGGGGTTGTTGCTGTTCCAGTTGCTTCTTTAGCTGCTGCTACAGTTGTTGCTGCCATTTCTGCTGCTGGTGGTGTTGATGGTTGAGTCACTGGGGTGGGTAAGAAAGGTGGCCTCAACTTTTTAGCCTGAGGGCAGAAAGCCTTTAGGTGGGTTCCTTCACCACAAACGACACTCCTAGGCCTTCTACCCTCAAGGATTACGGTGAGGAGGCTGCCGTTTGTGAGGTCTATCACCTCTGGGATTTCCTCAATGCTTTTTTGGTCCGCTTGGATCAGGAGCTCCATCCCAGATCCGGACCAATTCTCCTGCTTTTCTTTTGTTATTTCAATTATTTTGGTGTTGGCCTCGATGCCGGCGAGGACGGCAGCCATTAGCCAGGGAATTTCGATGGTCGGTGGAACGTAGGTCACCCTGCTCTTCACGAGTCTCTGGTCACAATAGCTTGGGACGAGTGTGAAGTCGTCGCTTCTTAATGGGTGGTGTTCCAAAGAACACGTCCACGGTTCCATATTTCTGCCCACGTCCGATGTAGGTTTTTTTCGCCCACACATGTCCCAAAGCTTTTTGTATTTGGGACTCGGATGCCCGTTCCACTCGGCGTGATTTTGTGTTTATCGTCCGATAAGACACGGTGCATAGGCGCCGATGCTCCATGTTATTAGGTGTGGGGGTGGGGTGAGGCTGACCTTGTACCCATCTTTTTTTACCATTCTCTTGGCTTCATTTAATTCATCCTGGCTTACCTCGATTGTTTCGCTTTTCTTGGCTTTTTTGGCAAACGACACATTTTTTTTCGGTGGTGTTGTTGTTATTCTCATTGTTGTTGTTGTTGCTGCTGTTGTTATTGTTATTTTTAGTTTCAGTTGTGGTGGAGGTGGTGGTGGTGTCAGTGGTGTTCGGCGTGGAAGAGTCGATTCTGGGTGAATCCATTTCGATGTCACGAGATAATAATTTATTTTTTTTGGTTTCTGTTGTCGCTGTGGTGGTGGTGGTGGCTTTAACACCTGCAGTTATTGGTAATGGCGGGAAATCCATGTCTTTATGCGGCAATTCTAAATAATTCAAACTGTTATTAATTATATTTTCAGTAAGAAGGCTTACAATGGTGTTGGTGTTGGTGGTGGTGGGGGAGGGGGGGGGGGTGTTGGTCTGTTAAAAACAGTAAATTTGTCGTCCATGTTTTTTTTTTCAAAGAAATATTTTGTTTTATAAATAAAAAGTTTAAGTTTTGGGCTCAAGGCCCCAATATTTTTTTGTGTCCTTTTCAGAAAGCAATATATGTGAACTTATAAACACTTAACAACAAAAATTTTCCATAACTGGCAATTTGAAACAACTGAAAACAACAAACCTTTGCGGAGCTCACGATAATACAATTTCCTATGTAGGTCGCCAATAATAATAATAATAATAATAATAATGATTTCTTTATTAGCCACAAGGGCTGACATCAATAAAAATATTACAGACGGCACAGGACGGTACAGGACGGTACGATGTGGGTTATGTGCGTGTAAAGATTTTTATTATTTATATAAGAAAAGAAAAAGAAAAAGACATAGAAACATATATATATAAACAATAACAATGAAAATTGAAACAATTAAAAATTCCCCAATAGGGGGGAAACCTCCGAGGGTTACTCGTGGCGAAAACGACACAAAAGACCAAGGCCACCCTGACCACCAGGGAAAGCGCCCTCTCTCAATTTTTCCATTTCTCAAACTACGGGCGTATATTCAGAGCGGTCCCGTTCACTCGGACCATTCTCGCTACATTCACCCACCTTTCAACAAACTTGCTAGAAGGCAGCACTTACCTCCCCACCCTGATTTTCCTCTTCAAGTGAAACTTGAAAAAGATAATAATGTAATAATAATAATAATTGTTTCTACTTTAGGCACAAGGCCAGCAATTACCCAGTGCATTACTGGTACTTTATTTTATCGACCCCGTAAGGATATAATAATAATGATAATAAAAGCGTTGGCATGACTGGAACTCATCGTGAAGTTGAAACTGGAGCCCTTATTTTCGCAGCCCAAGAACAAGCACTGAGAACGAACTATATCAAGTTAAATATTGACAAGTCAGTGAATATCCCACTTTGTTGTGTGGTGATAAAGGTGAGACAATAAACCACATTATTAGTGAATGTAAGATGCTTGCACAGAAAATTTACAGAGGAAGGCACAACAACATTGCAAGATTGGTTCATTGGAAGCTCTGTTATAAGTATGAAATGAGCAGAAGTGAGAAATTGTGTGAGCACCAGCCGGAAAGGGTTGCTGAAAGCGAACAGTATAAGATCTTGTGGGGCATGACCATCCAGTGTGGCCATTTTATCGTGGCTAGAAAACCTGACATTGTTGTAGAAAAGAAAGAATAACAAGGCAATTGTTGTGGATATTGCTTCACCGTAGGACCACAGTGTGAATGAGAAAGAAAGTGAAAAAGTTGAAGAGGGAAATCAGGAAACTATAATAATAATACTAATAGCAACAATAGGTCGAAGTATTTTTCCAAGATGATAACTTATTACACTTAGTATTGCTCTTATCTCAATCTCCCGAGAATTGAGAAAAATAAGAGCTGGATGTAGTGTAGGAAAAGACCATGGAAGAATGAACAATATTTCAAAATTCATGGATGAACAAAAGTTATATGGCAAAACTGAAAGAGGATTAATTGTATACTCTCGTTAGTTCGGTGTGAGTGTTTACCACCGACATAAGAATGGAGTTTGGTATTTCCATTTAAGAAAGAGGAATACTGTAAAGGTGACAGAATATATTTAATGAACGAGAAGATACACGGAAATAAATCTAACGAGCAAGAAGATACGAGGGAATAAATCTAACGAACGAGAAGATACGAGAGAATAAATCTAACGAACAAGAAAATACGAGAGAATAATTCTAACGAACCAGAAGGTACGAGAGAATAAATCTAAAGAACAAGAAGATATGAGAGAATAATTCTAACGAACGAGAAGATACGAGAGAATAATATAGACGATGGATAAAAAATATCTAGGAGCTTTGAAAGCTAATAGTATAAAGGATGAAATAATGATTTCTGATTTAGACACAAGGCCAACAGTTTGATCGTGGAGAAAGTCGATTAAATCGACCCAGTACGTTACTGTTATTTTATTTTATCGACCCCGTAAGGATAAGAGGCAAAGCTAACCTCGGTGGGATTTGATCTCAGAACGTAAAGGGCTGTAACTACGAGCCGCAAAGCATGTGGGCCGACGCTCTACCAATACTGCCAATCCACAGCCCTAGGATGGAAGAATAAAAGACAAAATCAGGAGAGAATATTTTCGATGGGTAAGATGGATAGTAGGCGGCGAATTGGTTTAGTCGTTAGAACGTCGGATAGAATGCTTTATGGTATTCGATCCGGCTCTCTGCTCTTGGAGTTCAAATCCTGCCGAGGTCAATTTTGCCTTTCATCATTTCGAGGTCAATAAAAAAGTACCAGTCTAGTTCTAGGGTCGATTCTTCCTCTATATCTTTTTCTCATTTCCTCTCTCTCACTTTCTATCTTTCTCTTGAAGAAATCTGCTGTACTCAGGCCTGGAGAGGGATGGGCTTAAAATTCCCAAGCAACGCCGTATGTCAATACGGAGCCCCTACGACCCTACCAGGAGTTACGGGACCCTACATAAATACAAGATGGATAGTAAAATCTAAGCTCAATGCTCAATAATTTAAATACCATCAGTGCCATGAACTCAAAAGCAATATCCATCATTAAACGAGGGGAAACCAATAGTCAAGGGGAGATCTTAAGAATGTAGATAGAATAGCAAGCAAAATATATGACAATCTACAGAACATTACCCAACGAATAGATTATATTTTAGGAGAGAAAATGGAGGTTCATTGATGAATGTAGAACATATTTGTTTTATTTAATATATAAATAGTTACAACTTCAAATATATTGGTAGAACATTCCCGTGAAAATATCTGCCAAGTACAAGCATAAATGGCTTCATATAGTTGTTTATGACGCAAAGGAAAAAGATTATGTTCAGTTATAAAGGTCAATTGTCAAACGAGAACATTCATTTCAAAATCAGCGAGAAAGAATATTTATGGACTGTTTTGAAACCAAGTCGCTCTAACCGGATTATAAATTCAAATTTATAGCTATAATTATTGGTGCATCCGGATATTTTAATAACTACCTATGCTGCAACCTCGAGAAGGGAACTTTTAACACGCACTTTGTAAATGCAACCTGTAAGTTACACAGTAAACATATGCAAGTCTTTTCTAATGTTTAACAGGCAACATTCACCATTGTATTCAAATTCCAGCAATGAGATTTTTTTGTTAGAAACCAACTACTTCTTTATACGAAGGACTCAAATGAAGAAGATATACACACATAATCTCAAACACACAGAGACACATATATATGGACAGAGAGAGAGAGAGAGAGAGAGAGAGAGAGAGAGAGAGAGAGAGAGAGAGAGAGAGAGAGAGAGAGAGAGAGAGAGAGAGAGACACACACACACACATACACACACACACACACACACACATTATATATATAGAGGATAAGTCGTTAGAGATTTGGATAGGATGGTTTGCGGTATTCGTTCTGGAACTCTGCGCTCTAAGTTCAAATTCCGCCGAGGTCAACTTTACCTTTCATCCTGGGGTCGATTCTTCACTTCCACACCTTTCATTCTCTCTTTCTCAAGGAGAAATCTACTGTGATTAAACCTGGAGATGAAATGCTCAAGAAACATCCACCAGATGTTGAAGATCCCTATATATATATATATATATATATATATATATATATATATATACGTGCAACTGTGCACACATTAAGACCTAAGTGTTCAATATCGGCTTTCCTACTGAAGAAATTCAATAGCCCGATTGCATAATGCCTGCTGATATTACGCAATTCTCTGCATACTGCGGTTTTAATAACTGTTGCACAGAAACGGAATCTGTCCAGGAGTTGGATACGCGAGGTATCTTTTATGAAAGCATTGCCATAGTACTCACTGAATAACTATAATGTGTGCATTCTGAACCTTAGGATGCAGTTTCACAACCGCAAGCTTATTGCCTCATTGCGTGAGTGGGTCATGGTCAAGGTTTCCCCTTGAAAAAAAAGTTTTTCGTTTGTTGTCTTCTCTTCTCTTGGTCACTACATACATTGGCAAAATCATTAGAACATCAGATTGAATGCTTTATGTTATTCGTTCCGGCCCTCTGCTCTCTGAGTTCAAATCCTGCCAAGGTCAACTTTGCCTTTCATCCTTTCGAGGTCGATAAGAATAGGACCAGTCTAATAATGGGGTCAATTCTTCCTCTATATCTCTTTCTTATTTCCTCTCTATCACTCTCTATCTGTCTCTGGAAGAAATTTGCTGTACTCAGGCTTGGAGAGGGATGGGCTCCGCCAGGTTTAAAATGCTCAAGAAACGCCGTATGTCAATACGGCGCCTCTACGACTCTATCAGGAGTTTAGGGACCATACATACATATATACACATAAAATATATATATGCAAAATAGATTACATACTAATATAAACCTTTATTGTAATTCCTTCCGACTCTGAGAACAATATTATTATCAAACATTACATATCTACATATCAAATTTAAGATGGCAGTTCGTTACTCTTCTCACTCATTTAATATGAAGGTTTATGACATATTCAGCTGTTAACCTTGTCAAAGAATAATGGAATTAATTATCAATACGGACGACATGTCTTAACATATAGTTGACTTAGCTATAGGCATGTATCAACAGATAATAGCTTTGCAATAGGATTGATACACTTTGCAGAAGACTTCTGTGAAAGTCTAATGAACAGTAGAAGGGAAGGGGTAGGGAGAGAGCTGAAGTGGGGTAGATGGAGAAAGAAGGAGTTAAAGTGATATATATATATATATATATAGGGAGAGAGAGGAGGGGGGGAATAAAGAAATGAAGCGGGATAGAGAAGAAGAAAGAGGGAGTGAGAAGAAGAGAGAAAGAGAGTGAAATATATATATATATCACGAGGGAAGGGAGTGGAAGAGAGAGACGAGAGAGAGGGTGTGCGAGAAAGAGGAAAGATGAGAGAGTATGAGAGAAAGAGAAAGAGATAGTGATGAGAGAGGGTAAAAGAGAAAGAAAGAAAGCGGGATAGAGAAGAAGAAGAAGAAGAAGAAGAAGAAGAAGAAGAAGAAGAGAGAGAGAGAGAGAGAGAGAGAGAGAGAGAGAGAGAGAGGAATACATATGGGAAGATTTCTCTAGAAAGATGAAGTTAGGTGGAAGGAAGTATCAGGTGGAAAGTATAAGTAGAATAACGGAGTAGTAGCTAGGGAGGTGGATAGAGATTAGATAGCAACAGAGATTAGAGAGTGAGAGAGAGGGGAGAGAGAGAGAGAGAGAGAGAGAGAGAGAGAGAGAGAGAGAGAGAGAGAGAGAGAGAGAGAGAGAGAGAGAGAGATAGAGAGAGAGAGAGAGAGAGAGAGAGAGGGGAGAGAGAGGGATAAAGAAATGATACTCAAAGGAAAATTGGTGGGTGAGTGAAATGGGAATGGTGCGAGGAATGGTGGGTGAGTGAAGTGGGAGTGAGAGGAATGTGGAAATAATGGGAATGGTAAAACGCCTTCTTCATCCTGTCCGCCGGGGCCGTGGGGGTGGCCTGTCCACCGGAGCCACGGGGTGACCATCGAGTGGACCCCCATTTGTGCATAATAGTGACAGATTGGGAGAGCGAGAGAGACGGAGGCAGTGACAGTGGGAGTTTGGTTCCTTTGTGTTCGGATTTGGTGTATATTTACAGGGTGTCCCCCCAAAATAAATACACACTTCAAGAGCATGCTAATAAATATTGCCTGTACAGGTAATGAAAGTATTTATACATTTTTTGGAACACCCTGTATATGTTTCACAGAAACACTCTCTTTATTTATTGCAATACATCTCATTTAATGAATTAGTATCAAACAATAAAGCTATTTTCAATTTTGTTCTCTAAACAGTGAAAAAAAGAAAGTAGCTCAACCAATGAAATACATTTATAATGTTTAAATCAAAAGAATCAACTTTATTCCACTGTTTGAAAGTCTTATATTACTACCAGCCATTCAGAACACTTGCTTCTAAAGGTCCAACTGTGTTACTATTAAATCTACAAAGGTTTTTTTTTTATTTATTCTCCTTTACCTGGTTGATATTGAAACGCTGAGTTTAAGGAAACATCTGGATTGAAAATACTAAGGTAATCTTTATGGATTTATGAAGAATTTCTTTTTCATCTATACTATCTGTTTATCTACTTGCCTGTCTGCCTACCTGTCTGCCTGACTGACAGTCTGGCTGTCTATCTATCTATCTATCTATCTATCTATCTATCTATCTATCTATCTATCTATCTATCTATCTATCTATCTATCTGTCTATCTATCTATCTATCTATCTATCTATCTATCTATCTATCTATATATCTATCTATCTATCTATCTATCTATTTATTTACCTGTCTGACTCTCTCCCCCTGTCTCCCTCCTCTCTCTCTTTCTCTATCTATCGTTTTTAACCTTCTTCCCTTTTCTTAGTAACACTACTACTCTCACAGGACCCGCCCTTTCTATCGGTGAGATGGGGCACCGGTTGGTAGATCGCTTCACTGAACAACTATGTTGTTGCTATGATATTTAAGCAACGATTTCAACATATTCAGAGTCTGTCTTTTCAACGGCTCAAACCTGGCCGGACTAAACCGTGAATAACAATTTATTTTCTGTTTACACACCTCGTACCCACCTGGATTGGATTCACATGCCTCGTATCCACCTGAATTGGATTCACATGACTCATACCCACCTGGATTAGATCCACTCACCTCTTACCCACCTGGATTAGATTCACATGCCTCCTACCCACCTGGATTAGATTCACACACCTCGTACCCACCTGGATTGGATTCAGACGCCTGGTTCCTACAAGGAATTATAATTGGAGCAGCAATCGCTCTTGTCTCTCTTTGTGAAAATTGGGATTGTCACTCCCGATTGCTATTTCTTAGATGCCTTTAGTGAGATCCAGGCCACTCGGTACACGCGATTCAGCCAGAAAATACCTTCTCTATTCAAGACTTTTAATATCTCGGGCCGATTTTCATCCTACCGAGAGGCTTTGCCACATTTGAGTTCTTTAATTGCTCTTATATGATAATGATTTCTCTAGTAGAATGATTTTCATCAACTCGTAATCTATATTATAGATTTGCTTCTGCTTAATTCTACTTGAAACCATTTAATTCCACTCATATACCAATTTGATGTTTTATTTAAGGCATGGGTGTTCAATTTCCGTTGTTTATAAGTTTTTGTTCTTATGCCAATTTAATAAATTCATTCTTAGCACTACTTGAAGTCATTTACACAGTGTTTTAAGTAGACAACACCACATAACAATACATTTAATGTTCACATCTGACGACAATAGCTAAGGAGTGGTCCAGATCAGCAAAAATAGATATGTGGGCCTACAGGAAAAAATCTCTTAACGTTTCTAGATAATATCTCTATTTGATCTTTTTAGAAAAAGGTCCGCTCAAATTTGATTCAATGACAGAAATTATCTATGAATGTGTTTGGTTAATATAATTCATAGCTCAATGTATGTTTGATATGTACATAATCCTTTACACAATTTAACTCATTGTTTGATTTATTTATATCACAATACTACACACCGTAGTTTTGAGGCACAATGTCAAGTGTATATTTAACCCTTTACACAACACAGTTCTGCGTGCATATGAATGTGAATATCTCTTTGTTATACAACCTTTCTCAACCTTTTATTATAAGGTGTTATAATGAAACCCAACAAAATTACAATTTATGAAAATCCATTAACTCGTTTTAAAAGAATTACACAATTTAGTCGGCAGTTTTAAACCAAGTATGCCTAATGAAGGTTCATGTTATCAGTATGTACTGATGAAGGTTCATGTTATAAGCTGCTATTATACGTTAACTTCTATTCTATTTCATAACTCAACACAAAGCATCTGACAATGGTTCTGGTTACTATTATTATGTAAGATTAATTGATCGTTTTCAACAAGAACGATTGAAATGATATGCTTAATATTTGGTTACTGAATTTATTTGCTATGGTTTATTTAATTATTTGATAATGATATTTTTGGTTTAATGATTTTCATCAACTAAATTATTCAATAAAAACAATAGCTTAGTATTGAGTAGGCACGTGACCCGGTGGCAAGGCTGTTGAATTTACGATCATAACGTCGTCGGTTCAGTTTCTGGACTGGGTTATGTGTTGTGTTCTTCAGCGAAACTCTTCATTTCACATTGCTCCAGTATACTCAACAGGAAATGAGTGCCAGCAATAGCTGAGGGTTTAACCTGCGATAGACTGGCGTCCTGTTCAGGGTCTCGAACTCTCCATCACTTAACCCCAGGTATGTATGTATGTATGTATGTTCTTCTGGTTTTATGATTTTATAAATATTTACCAATAGAGAGAGAGAGTATTACATATTTTTACTGTTCCATTAATGGATTGTACTTGTAATTTCCTAACTAGTCGTGTTCTTTCTGTTTCTGTGAAGCCTAGCGTCTCAAGATTTGTACTGAGGCAGTTACTAACATACCCCAGTGCCCCAATAATCACAGGTATAAATCTGAAGGTATAGTCAGGGTGGAGTATCTGCAGATTTCCCATTAGTTCTGCATAGATATTCTCCTTTTCGCTGATCTTTAATGTTATATTGGCATCTGCTGGGCAGCTAACTTCCACTACTGTCCCATGTCATAATATCTGGTCTGTTATGTTTGCATTTTATTGGGGTTTTGACTGGAACATTCCACCAGTACTCTTTCATATTATGTATGTATATATCTTCCACATTGCTGTAACTTTTAATGTGTTTATTATCGGGGCTATCTTTTCTACGGATTGCATTGTACAGTGTTTTGGCCACTACATCATGCCTCATAGGTAGATAGTATCGTGATGACATCTTTGGACAGCTGCTTATGGATGACATCTTCGACGTTAATTCTGCAGAGTCTGCACTTGTTGTCACATCTAGGTGTTTTGCCTGCATACCTATCTTTTTTGTGAATCAGGTATTTTGTGTTGATTTTTCCTGTTCTTAGGAGCCAATATAGTGGGAGTCAATATAGTGGTTGTATGTATGTATTATGTAAATATGTATGTGTGTATGTGAGTGTGTGCGTGTGTTGGACCGCCGTCAAGTGTGTCAGTTGTTTAATCAACAGTACAGCCTACTCGTGAAATTAACGTACACCACAGAATTTGTACTCCTAACATAATTCTCAGCGAAATTTAGTGTGTCACAGTGTAAGGCAGGGTTGTCCCTCTAAATTACGAGTACAATTCATTATTGTTCTGCTTTCCAGCATAGTTACGTCCCTTTACGATCTGAGTTCAAATCCCGCCGAGGTTGACTTTGCCTTTCATCCTTACGGGGTCGATAAAATAAAGTACCAGTAATGCACTGAGTAATTGCTGGCCTTGTGCCTAAAGTAGAAACAATTATTGTTCCACCTGAGTGGACTGGAGCAACTTGAGATTGATATTTTTTTCTTGAGGAAACCGAACTCACTATCTTAAAACGTGAGCCGAACATCCTAATGACTAAGCTACGCGCATTGACCCCCCCTCTCTCTCTCTCTCTCTCTCTCTCTCTCTCTCTCTCTCTCTCTCTCTCTCTCTCTCTCTCTCTCTCTCTCTCTCTCTCTCTCTCTTATATATATATATATATATATATATATATATATATATATATAAATGCAAATTTTAGTACAGCATTAACGAAGCTCTAGACTGCGGCTAAGCTAACGAATGCAGATTCGGAATGTAGCTTTAGCACTCGATGGAAAATAATACCCCGGAGTTATAACAATACGTTTCGACAGCTTTTCAAATCAAATATAGCGACCGGCAGTCCAGCCGCATTGCCATACCAACGAAAAAGACTGAACTCAGGGAAAGATTTTGACTGACCTGGACCATCGCGCGGAGATCGAATGCAACACATAACGCATATCGGTATAGTATACGATATACATCACATATAACATACAACATCCACGTTAGGTTTCTGTAAATCCGAGATCGACTAATTCCGCTTGCAGGGGTCTGCAAGTTAATGGCCTTTGACGACAGAACAAAGGATTTACTTCGTCAACAAGTCTTGCGTTCTATAGCCTCAGCGGGTGTGTTCTAGCAGTAAATTTCGCTATAGATACGTGGTTTTCTGAAAGGGAGGTAACCCCGTTTTTGCGGTGAATTCGAAATTTGGGACAAAGGAATGAAACTCCCTTAGACAAACCGAATTAATCACTCAACCAGAAGTTATCAAACAAACATAAACAATTAATCAATCAATAGAATTGTCTAATTAAATTAATCAGTTAATCGTTAATTCTAGGAGTTAAAATACAAACGGTTTCACTCCTCATTCTTATCCCATCTGAAGAATGATATTTTTAAGCGATGTGTACAGCTTATCGTCGTTTCAGCTCTGCTGTTGATGAGCTCGTGGGGTGTCGTTATGATGTGGTAGAGTGCCATGAGGCAAAGATCGCCCTTCCTCTTGAAGTTATACGGTGCAGCCCTGCCGACAATATCCCAGTGCGTGGAAAAGCTGATGTTTAAGTCTTTTAATGATGTGATGTAGTCCGCGAGCGAAGTGGAGTGTCTTAATTTCTTATTTTTGAAAGAGTGGAGATGTGTTCGAAATCTAATTTTGAACGGGCCAGAGGTAGCCCCTATATAATGTTTAACGCTATTGTGGCTAGTTACAGTGCTCCTATATATAACTCTATCAGTCAAGCAGTATCCCCTAAGGGGGAAGCGTCCCCTGTCGCGGCAGTTGCAATTTCGGTCGCGGTCCTTCTAATTCCCACGGTAAGGCTATCATTATTGCTATCTACGTTGTTACCTACTTTCCCGCAGCTGTCGTTAGCACCATTCAACCCACTGTGCGCGGGGTGGTACCATTATTATTCCGCACGTCATGTCCTGTATGTTCCCCAGTCATGTTGCGGTTATGCTGGCTGCGTCTGTAGAGGCTGTTTCCAGCACTATTGGATGCTGCTAGGGAGTCGTTATGGCCGATATAGTTATTGTCAGGTGTAGGTGCGTCTGTACTAAGGTGTTGTGTCTTGGTGATCTTACTGTGATTAGTTGTTCCTATGATGTCTACTAGGTTAGGAGTAGTAGAGAAGGATATTTTTATACCTATGGTTGGGTGGGAAGTTCTTCTCTAAGGCTTCGAAGAATATCCGGGGTATGTCGAAGGCCACACTCCGAGAGTAGGGGGATGGAACCATAGGACGTTACGGTGGCGATTACGTTTCCTTGTACGTTTGCTATGGGTGGTTCCATCGGGGTAACCGTCCTTATGCATGTTAAAGCGCGGTAGCCCGTTACGTGCCCCTTTCACTTTATGAACGGGTGCACTCTTCTTCCTTCTGCTTTGTTTATGTACAGGAAGATGTTGGTTGGAAGGCGTTGGTAGTAGGCCGTCGCCTTTGTTGATTTTATAGTAGGGGAATAATTCGAGTAGGCTACAGTGGTCACTGTCACCGGGGTCGTGATCTTTATTGTGTGGTAAGTTACCTATACTATCGCCGGTGTAATTAACATTGTGGCCGTGTTCCTTAGTGCGATTATCTATACTATTACATCCGACTCCTACGAAGTCGCCGCGTGATCGGTTATAGGTATGGCTTACTATAACGTTCGTCTTATGAGGGGAGTGGTTTCTGGAGCTAGCGTTAGGGATGTAGGAAATTCCTCGGTTAAAGCCAGCGCTTATCAAGGCCCTATTGTAGTAATCTGCTGCTTGGTTGAAGATATCCTCATTGGCGGAGAGCCTCGAGATCCTATGTGAGATGCTATAGACTATGGAGTTGAGAGTCTGCTTAGGGTGGTTGGAGGCATAATTAAAATAAGAAAGGCTCTCTCCAGGCTTATCGTATGGCTTGTATAGGCCCGTACTCAACTCCAGGGTCACGTCCAGGAAGTTGACAACCTGGTGGTTGAGATCTATAGTTACGGATAGGCCGTATGACTTGAAGAACCTGTGTATATGCTTGTTAAGGTTCTCTATCCTACGAGGGCTATGGTTCCTAACGGTAAACAGGGCGTCGTCCCTATATACACCTCCTTGTAGGGCCGGTATCTCGTCCCTAAGCTTATGGAGGAGGTAAATTCCGACCAGGTCAGTTGCTTGCGCTGAGTCGCTGGACTCCATCGTGATATCGAAGCTATGGTCCAGTGGGAGCCTCTGAACTGGATAATGGTTCTACGCGCCGCTAGAACTATCTCTATTTCTTTTTTAGTGAGGCTAGTGTTAGATTTAGCTAATATGAGTGCCTTATTTAAGAGTATGGGGAGATAGAGGCGTAGTAACTATCTATGTCAAACTGGATGAACTTCAGGGTCGCTTTATCAGGCAACTCGGTGAACCAATTTATGACCTGGTCGATGTTGCCCCAGAGGCAGACCTTAGCCTTTCTATTAAGCTCCAGTAGTACTCTATCGAGGATCACTTTACTAATCTTTCCTATATCAGATGTACACATCGCTTAAAAATATCCTTCTTCAGATGGGATAAGGATGAGGAGTGAAACCGTATACCGGGTCTCACTGCAACAAGCTTTAACACCCCGGCGGGCAGGCGCTGCAAAAAACATCCGGAAACTAACCATGCATCCCAGACCCAGCTTCAAATGACCCAGGCGGGCAGGTGCAGAAAACAAACGTCTCAAAACAAACGTTGCTTACCTGACCCTGTGCGTATCGACAATGGTAAGGTTGTAACCACATCTTGTAACGGATAAAAAATTTGTCCGGGAAAGACTCCTCTAACACCGGCCAGAGTTACCTCCTTTGACCTACTGCAAAATCAAAACACGCTTTTTTGTGAAGAATGAACTCTGACGTGAACTTACCTCCAAAAACACTTTCCGGGCCATGTAAGGAACACTTTTTAGTTATTTATGCCCTTGAGAAGCCCATCCGGGCGAAACGTACGTAGGTGCAGTTTTAAATAAACATGTATTAACGGTCTGTTCTCCTATTTCTTACTTTTCCACGTGCTTACGCTCTGCTAACTCTCTCGCCCACTAGATATTAACACCTCTAATATCTAACACTGCCGGCACCAGTATTGAGCACCTTCTGCATACGCTATTTGCCAAATAACTACATGTATCACCTAACCCTCTTTCTTTTTCTCTCTCTCGATACGTAAATACTCTCTCTCTCTCTCTCTCTCTCTCTCTCTCTCTCTATATATATATATATATATATATATATATATATATATATCAATTCATATGTATTTGAATTTCGTATTTCTAAAGAAATACGGTATGTTTATAAATAAACATTTAGAAAGCCATAGCTATATATATAGTTTTTTCGTCTGTGTAAATGAGGTGATTAATCTCATTTGCATATGAAGCTGTATAAGTAGGCTCAATAATATAGAATAGAATTGGAATTTGGCTTCGAACATAGCTGTATACAAATATGTATTTGGATTTCGTATTTCGAAAGAAATACGGTATATTTATAAATAAACATTTAGAAAGCCATAGCTAGACGAAAAAACTATATATTTCCGCCTGTTTTCAAAGTCCGGCAGTTGCAAGAGCAAGAGAGATTGTCCTGACGAAAACCAGTTCAGTCCGAAATGCATTGACGATTGTCCCCCTTGCTTCTGCCGAGCACTGCACGGTGGCGTTAGCTGCCAGTGTCATTCATAGCTATGGCTTTCTAAATGTTTATTTATAAACATACCGCATTTCTTTAGAAATACGAAATTCAAATACATATTTGTATACAGCTATGTTCTAATTCGATCTATTTATATTTATATATGGTTATATCAAACAGAAAATATCATGATTTCTGTAAATTTATTGCATCATCAGGTATTCTAGAATGAGGCTAATTAGTGCCATGGTTAATTAGTAAGAGATAAGTAAGACATAAAAGTCTACGTCTACAGCCTGTCTTAAGCCAGAGACAGAAGGTTCGTTAGTTCGGTGCTCAACCCGGTTTCATGGCGTGAACCGACTGAAAGTACAAGACTCCACTCTGGACAGACACAAGTCCATCGCAGGGTCAAACCCTTAGCTATTGCTGGTACTCATGTTCAGCTGAGTATACTGGAACAACGTGAAATGAAGTGTTTTGCTGAAGAACACAACACACAACCCAGTCCAGGAATCGAACACACGGTATTATGATCGTAAGTCCAACACACTTACCACTTGGCTACGCGCCTCCACATTAACGTAAAGGGAAGTTAAGTGAAGTATATACTACTAAACGATGTACCTTAAGCAACTGTGTCAATGATTAATAATAATGAGTACAAGAATCAAACATTTATCAATTTATAACTCCCAGTACATCACCATGAGTTTGTTAGGAATGAATTATTATTAAGTATATCAACTAAACTGACATTATATCATTACTGATTAAGGGTCGGACGCCATGCTTTTTGCAGCAAAGAGTTACGGCCCTTTATGGTCTGAGTTCAAATCCCGCCGAGGTTAACTTTGCCTTTCATCCTTATGGGGTCGATAAAATAAAGTACCAGTAATGTACTGGGTAATTGCTGGCCTTGTGCCAAAAGTAGAAACAATTATTAACGAAAGAAGAAAACTGCAGTAAAATTTTAATGTAGAGAGTCAATGTTCTGTGGCTTTTATAATCTTGTTGTATTCTATAGCTATCTCTCTTCCCCACTTTCTATCCCCGCAATTTTCTCTCTCTCTCTCTCTCTCTCTCTCTCTCTCTCTCTCTCTCTCTCTCTCACTCGCTTTCCCCCGCTTTCTCTCTCTCTTGCTCATCCTCTCTCTCTCTCTTCCCCTTTCTCTCTCTCTCTCTCTCGCTCACCCTCTCTGTCTTCCTCTCTTTCTCTTTCTCTCTCTCTCTCTCGCTTCCCCTCTTTCTCTCTCTCTCTTGCTCACTCTCTCTCTCTTCCCCTCTTTCTCTCTCTTTCTCTCACATTCACACACATGCACATACACACATAAATATATGCTTTTTTTGTTTACAAAAAAAAAAATGTACTCAATACATTATGTAGAATTTAGTTTTATAAGGAATTCGTTGACGATTCACATCGTTGCTACTTAGAGTTCCCTACTACATGAAGGCAACAATGAAATGAACTGACATAAAAGATGTTTTGAGGGAATTCTAATTAAACTGATTCTCATTGGTTAAAAAGAACAACGGTCAGTTGATAGGTTGTTTTGCAATTAGAACCTCTGCCTAACTCAAGTAGAACATCGTTGATATTAGGCTTGTTCGGACAGGGGCTAAACAATAACACAGACATGTAATGACCCAAGTTGGTAAGGTACCCACTACGTGAATACACGTACATTCTTAAAAAAGAGTGCATTGGACAGTATAGTTCATAAATACCAAAAGACAGGGTGGTCACTGTTAGAATAGTTCTCATTACAGGTTTGGGAGCACTGACAGGGATAACCGAGTTAGATCCACCGTTAATATACGGAATATATTACCGTATTAGCGGAACCAGTTCCTGGACTTTTAGCGCCCTTGGCTAGCCCACTAATGTGCACTCCTTCTCACAGTTTGGCAAGCTGAAAAACCTAGTTTTTGACAGGCAGCGTTAGAACGTTGGATAGAATGCTCTATGATACTCGTTCCGGCACTCTGCTCTCTGAGTTCAAATCCCACCGAGGTCAACTTTGCCTTTCATCCTTTCGAGGTCGATAAACAAATACCAGTCTAGTTCTAGGGTCGATTCTTCCTCTATATCTCTTTCTCATTTCCTCTCTCTCATTTTCTATCTTTCTCTGGAAGAAATCTGCTGTACTCAGACCTGGAGAGGGGTGGGCTCCGCCAAGCTTAAAATGCCTATGAAACGCCATATGTCAATACGGTGCCTCTACGATGCTATCAGGAGTTACGGGACCATACATACATGCTCTGACCACACAAAGCCAATGACTAAACATGCATTGTTTACTACATTTACCCACGACAAATCATGTGGCCAAATTATAAGGCCATACGACCCCCCCCCCCCCCATCCACTGCTACAACGTTGCTCATCGGCAAAGATTTTTAGGGATTTATATATTGATCACAGGAGATTATTATAATTCTACAGATTTGTATAAAATTGTGATCGTTTAGCGGCGATATATTTGTTTTGCAAGGATTTTGACATGAAATCGTGTTATATTTGGCGAGGGTCATGTCCTAATATTGCGATAATCACTGAAGATGTCACAGAAATATGTGACGAAAGAACTTTGAGAAATTATATTTATATTTATATTTTTAACTATTGGTCAATCAATGATAAACATTGATTGCCAGCTAAATTATTTATAAAAATATAAAAATATACTGAAGCGAAAACCAAGCCAAACAGTGAGTGTGTTTTACTATTTTTGGCAATATTAGGACAACATAACCCACCCCAAATATAACAATATGTGATACTTTAACGTTCAGTAAAGTGTGTATATATATATATATATATACACACAGACACAGACACATGCAAACACACACAGATACACATACACACATGAACACACAGACAGTCAGACACACATACACACACACAAACACACAGACAGACACATATACATACACAGACAGTACCACACACATATAAAGACACATACACACATACATAACCACGACAGACAGCCCCTATTATCCAAGACCGACAACCCCTATTATCCACATCAGACAACCCCTATTATCCACAACAGACATCCCCTATTATCCACAACAGACAGCCCCTATTATCCACAACAGACGACCCCTATTATTCACAACAGACATCACCTATTATCCACAACAGACAGCCCCTATTATCCACAACAGACGACCCCTATTATTCACAACAGACAACCCCTATTATCCACATCAACCCCTATTATCCACAACCAACAGCCCCTATTATCCACAACAGACGACCCCTATTATCCACAACCAACAGCCCCTATTATTCACAACAGACAACCCCTATTATTCACAACAGACAACCCCTATTATTCACAACAGACAACCCCTATTATCCACAACAGACAGCCCCTATTATCCACAACAGACGACCCCTATTATCCACAACCGACAGCCCTTATTATCCACAACCGGCAGCCCCTATTATTCACAACAGACAACCCCTATTATCCACAACAGACGACCCCTATTATCCACAACATACAGCCCCTATTATCCACAACCGACAGCCCCTATTATTCACAACAGACAGCCCCTATTATCCACAACAGACGACCCCTATTATCCACAACCGACAGCCCCTATTATCCACAACCGACAGCCCCTATTATCCACAACAGACAGCCCCTATTATCCACAACCGACAGCCCCTATTATCCACAACAGACAGCCCTCTTTATCGACACTACAAGGGATGGCTGTTTAAGGTTTTTGGCAGTATCGGTAGAGGGTCGGACGCCATGCTTTCCAGCATAGAGTTACGTCCCTTTACGGTCTGAGTTCAAATCCCGCCGAGGTTAACTATGCCTTTTATCCTTACGGGGACGATAAAATAAAGTACCAGTAATACACTGCGGTAATTGCTGGCCTTGTGCCAAAAGTAGAAACAGTTATGTCAACAACCATTGATGTCATTGTCTGGTAATACTTCAAGTTGAACGTCTTGCCTCCCCCTCCCACATCACCCCACTACTACAATGGCTTCTATTTGGAAATCACTTTAATGGCGGAAACTCCTTACTTCGACCTCTGAAGGTGTGTATGAATGGGGGAGTGTGTGTGTGTGAATGTGTGAGTGTGTATGAATGTGTGTGTGTGTGTGTTTCTATGTGTGTATGTATGCAGGAGTATGTGTGTGTGTGTATGTATCTATGCAGGAGTGTGTGTGTGTGTATGTGTATGAATGTATGCGGGAATGTGTGTATGTATGAGGGAGTGTGTAAGTGTGTATGTATGCATTGTGGGAGTGGGTGTGTGTGTATGTATGCGGGAGTGTATGTATGTATGCAGGAGTGAGTATGTGTGTATGTATGATTTTTTTTTTAACTTGACGCCATGTTTGATCCAACTAAAGTATTCCACGTCATGCTCCATGCAGTATCAACGTCCACCCGGAGCACTTATGGCGTTGATGAAGTATATAAAAAAAAAACACGTGCATGCATTCATTCATACCCTCGTGCGCTAAAGACAGCGCGTTGAGCCTGCACTTATCCCGGTTTCATGGCGTGAAGCGACAGAGTACGAGACTCCACCTTGGGCAGGACGCAGTCAATCTAGGGTTAAACCCCCAGCTATTTCTAGTACTCATTTTCAGCTGAATATACTGGAGCAACGTGAAATGAAGTGTTTTGCTCAAGAACACAACACGCAACCCAGCCCAGGAATCGAATCTATAACATTATGATCATAACTTCAACACCCATACCACTAGGCCACGTACCTTCACATTTAGAAGTTAGTTTTCCTGTTTTAGAAGGATGATCCAAGAGACGTTCTTCAAATGATTCGATGTAGAAGCACCGGAAGTGGCAGTAGCAGCAATTTCTATCATTGCGGTCAAGGAATACAGAGGGTTATCTTCAAATGTGTTAGCTATGATTGTCCTACATACATTAAAAAGTCTCGGAGTTTAAAAGTTCGTAAATGTGTTCAACATGATCAGTCTATTGAGAATTGTAAACAACATGTCGATTACTCTGACGCATTGAATACGTAGCAATTTCTAGAGCAGTTACTATGGATGAGAAAATGGTCCTTTATCACTATGTTAAATGCCGCCATCAGTGGCTTAGTCCTAACGATAAACCTGCCCAGCGGCCGTGGGGTGACATGCATCTAATGAAGATCCTGTGTGGTGGGATATACAAGGAATAGTTTATTATTAATTATCAAATATTTTTTAGAGAGATTAAATTATTTAATACGTTTTCATGATTAATTAATAATTGTTTCTACTTTTGGCTCAAGGCCAGCAATTACTCAGTTCATTACTGGTACTTTATTTTATCAACCCCGTAAGGATGAAAGGCAAAGTTAACCTCGGCAGGATTTGAACTCAGAATGGCAAAAGCGGTAACTCTATGCGTCAAAGCATGGCGTCCGACAATCTACCGATACTGCCAATCCACCAAAAAGAGATGGGTAAAGAAGGGCAGATCTGGCCGTATAGGAAAGTAAAGGAAAGGACTATAAATGCCATAAATGAGAAGAAAAGAAGGGAAAGAGCAAGGAGTATTAGGCCACGGAAGAAAAAGAGGGAGAAGGGCAAGGGTGACAGGTTCTGCCCCTAGGTTGGGGCGGTGTTTCGGCTGCGCCCCACGGACAAAATTGCAACAAAGGCATTTCCGCGGACAATGGTTAGTGACACCCGCTGTAACAGCTACCCTACTTCGTGGGGCTCCTTCCTTAGACGGGCTGCTGTCATTCAATCAATCACAACTGAAGTTTACTATCTATCAATATCAACGTCTGAACACAACTTTAGTACTAGATCACCCAGGAACATTAACAGTATTCAGGTTTTCTGTGAGAAGAAAACAGACGATTCATTCATTGATCAGGTTCGATTTAACTTTAATTTCCAATATATAATATTTTAGCATTTCTTGTGCTGTTAATTCAATTCAGTATTTTTCAGATCAGATAGCGCAGCTTCCTGACATTATAATGAACTCCTCTGGCAATGAAGTTATATTTAAATTACGACCTACAGTAAGATATATCACTTAAACTTAATTTCTTATAATTTTGAAATACAAATCGCATATCTCCCTGAGGTATATCCAGTTGATGGTCGATTGTAGTAAATGGTGCATGAGTTTATCATGAGATAGTTTGTTGCATATCAACAATCGCATATGAACATCAATGACAAAACATAATCTATTGGGGAATCTAGCTGAGGCTCAAGACTTATGCGGGTTCCTCCTGCATCTTCCAGGACATTAGAGGAACATTAAAATCTAAGGAAACAGAAGTAAATCCTCTCACATGTATTGTAGCAATTATGTGTATTGACACTTTCTGAATCCTAATATCATTCATGAAATATACACAAGTGTATTAATAAGGATTTCTTACACAGTGACAGAAATCACAAGAGAAGAGAAATGGGAGATTGATGTCCAGGGGTGATCAAATACAAGACATTGACAGATAGATCCCATTGAGGCCTGCTGTTGAGAAAGTAAGAGACCCAGTCATCAAGCCCCCACTCTAATATATTTACACTCTACTATCCCAAGTATCGAGTAGTCTGCTGAATAATGGTCTTACTAATTTAAAACTGGTATAATTCCGGTCTCTCTCTCTAAATATATATATATGTATATATGTATGTATATATGTATGTATGTTCTTCTGGTTTTATAATTTCACAAAGTTTTACCAATAGAGAGAGAGTCGGTTTCTAACATAGACACAAGACTCTCTCATTGGAATTTACACAACATCAACTAGGTAGATATGTATATATGCATGCATGTGTAGATATGGATGTTATTGTATGTGTGGATGTGTATGTTTTGAGTTGTATGTGTGCATGTGTATATGCTTTGTATCTGAACATGTATATGCAGTTATTAGATGCAAATTTTTTTAGAATGTTTTACATACATACATACATACATACATACATATGTATGTATGTATGTATGTATGTATGTATGTATGTATGTATGTATGTATGTATGTATGTATGTATGTATGTATGTATGTTCTGGTTTTATAATTTCACAAATTTTTTCCCAATAGAGAGAGAGTCAGTTTCTAACATAGACAAGACTCTCTCATTGGAATTTACACATCAACTAGGTAGATTATGTATGCATGCATGTTTAGATATGGATATTATTGTATGTGTGCATGTGTATATGTTTTGAGTTGTATGTTTGCATCTGTACATGTGTATATGCAGTTATTAGATGCAAAACTTTTGGAATGTTTTACATATTTTTACTGTTCCATTAATGGATTGTACTTGTAATTTCCTAACTAGTTGTATTCTTTCTGTTCCTGTGAAGTCTAGCTTCTCAAGATTTGTATTGAGGCAGTTACTAACATACCCCAGTGCCCCAATAATCACAGGCATAAATTTGAAGATGTAATCAGGGTGGAGTATCTGCAGATTTCTCATCAGTTCTGCATAAATATTCTCCTTTTCACTAATCTTTGATATTATATTGGCATCTGCTGGGCAGCTAATTCCCACTACTATCCATACTTTCTTCTCCCTGTCCCATATCATAATATCTGGTCTGTATGCCTGCATTTTATTGGGGTTTTTACTGGAACATTCCACCAGTACTCTTTCACGGATGTCTTCCACATTGTTGTAGCTTTTAATGTGTTTATTATCGGGGCTATCTTTTCTACGGATTGCATTGTACAGTGTTTTGGCCACTACATCATGCCTCATAGGTAGATAGTACCACGATGACATCTTTGGACAGCTGCTTATTACATGGGTGACATCTTCGACGTTAATTCTGCAGAGTCTGCACTTGTTATCACATCTAGGTGTTTTGCCTGCATCCCTATCTCTTTTGTGAATCAGGTATTTCGTGTTAATTTCCTGTTCTTGGATTGCAAAAGCGTATCCTTCAAAGTGGGAGCCAATATAGCTGTTGTTGATCCAAGATAGACTACTTTCCTTATCTATATTACTCTCACTCTGGAGCTTCCTGGCAACATATCCATGCATGGTTTTTTGCTGATAAGCATGCAGTTTTTCATCCATGGATTCACTGCGATATTGCTGAGCGACTTCCCTGGGTGTGAGTTTTGATTATCACACAGGAAATATCTCTCGAGGATTTCCTTCCCAACTCTCATGATCTTATCTGTTTCATGCAGATAGACTTGTTCGAGAGACGGACTCCTACGCTTCGAAGTTCGTAGATGTTGTCGGAGGGATATGATGCGACATTCAAATGCTGTCTGGACTGATGTTAGGCCTTGCCTCCCTGCTTACGTTTCAAGTAAAGGCGGTCTATGTCACTGTTGATGTGAAAGTTTCCGGTGTTGTTTAGTATTTTTCGAGTTCTAACATCAACTCCTCGGATTTCGTCTATCGTCCAATTGAGTATTCCAAAAGTTGGTGTTAGGACAGGCACAGCTAACACATTGTGAGCCACTGTTTTGTTTTGCGCAGAGAGTTCCGATGACCAAATCTTTCTTAATCGGGTGTAGTATTCCCTGGTTACGCGTTCTTTATTACAGATACCATTATAGGATATGTTCTCATCTATCCCCAGGTATCTGTAGCAGTCCTCATCAGATATCGGTGAAACAGTTAGGCCATTGATGACAATGTTGCTAGATTGGGTTGTTGTTTTTCCCCGCTTTACATATGTATGTTATCTCTTTCTCTTAATTTCGAGTATATTTTTTTGACCGGCCACCTTCCTGGTGGCAAGGTTGTAAAAGAAAAGAAATTGTCATCCCTTGAATCGCAAGAATATTTTGCAAATTTTGAAGGTGCCAGCTATCGCAGCCATTTGCAGACTATGAATTAGGGAGCTGCGCTTTTTGTCCGCAAATCCAAGTTCAGTCATACTTTGGTCCAAGCGGGTTGGTATATAACCCGTAGCTCCAATAATGATGGGTATGAAGCTAAAGGTGTATTTTGGATACTGGATTTGTAAACTCCTCATCAGTGGTCCGTATATGTCCTCCTTCTCCTGTATTTTTCTGACAACAAGTGGGCAGCTGATTCCACAACAGAACACGTTTTCAATGTGTGGTCCCAAACAACAATATCAGGCCGGTTGTGCTTTAATTTGGTGGCAGTTTTTATTTTCAGGTTCCACCAGTATTCCTTAGTGCCATCTGTCTCAATATATTCTTCCTCGTTTGTTGTTAATTTTGTTTTCCGAAGTGCGTTCCAGATGGTTCTAGCTATCCCATCGTGTCTCATGGGGAGGTAGTAGTGAGATGACATTCTTTCGCAGCTGGCAACAATGTGGCTTACATCCTCGATCTTTGTTTTACATAGCCTACATTTATTGTCAGCTGCTGGCCCTCCTCTTTTGTGCAGCAGATATTTGGTAGGGAGTTCTTGTTCCTGTATTGCATAGAGATATCCCTCAAGGTGTGATGTCATAAACTTGTCGGAACTCCATGCCAGGCTTTTTGAGTGGTTTATCCCCTCTATGGTCTGTGTTTTACTTCTCAAGTATCCATGCACAACCTTCTCTGTAAATTGGTCAATTTTTTCATCTTGTTTGAACATTGAATAGGATCTTCCGATTTCTCTGGGTGAGAGATTTATATGAGGCTTTATTCCATATCTCTCCTCCAGATCAGTCGCTATTCTAATGATATTTTTTTTCATGCTCATAAACCTGGGCAAGATGGTTGCCAACCTTTTTCCTCTGTTGAAGGTGTTGCTTCAGTGTTACTATCCGGGTCTCATATGTTGTTAATATGGATTTTAGACCCCGGCCACCTTCCTTGCGTGAGAAGTATAGCCTATCCACATCACCATTGATGTTAAAATTCCCAGTAACACTGAGAAGTTTGCGAGTTCTAACATCCATCTCACTTAGTTCTTGCAATGACCAGTTCAGCAGGCCGAATGTTGGCGTTAGAATTGGCACAGCATAAGTATTGTGGGCAATGTATTTGTTGTATGCTGACAGTTCTGATGACCATATTTTCTTTACTCTTCTGAGGTATTCAGTTCTGGTTCTCTCCTTATTTATGGGTCCATCATATCTGACATTCTCATCCTGTCCAAGATATCTGTAGTTGTAACCTGACTGTAGAGGTTGTATTGTCAGGCCGTTCATCTCTAGATTTCTAGAGGAGGGCACAGCTCTTCTACGTTTTACTACCAAATATGCACACTTGGACTCACCAAATTTCATTTTGATGTCTGTTGAAAATTGTGTAATGAGGTCCAATTGTTTCTTGATGTCATTGATATTTGGCCCATACAACTTCAGGACATCAACAAAGAAAAGATGGGAGATACTTCTGGACCCACTTTTTTGTCCACCTTCTTTCCTGAGTAGGTAAGATAGTGGATTTAGTGAGAGAACGAAGAGTAGCACTGACAAGCTATCACCCTGAAAGATGCCCTTCTGGTAATGTATCTTATCAGTCTTAACTTGCTCCTTCTCACATAAGGATGAAATTGGTGTACCAGTTCTTGGTCAGGCGGTCAACAGCAGCTACCAATGGTTGTGGGACTTTGGTTAACTGTAAAGCCTTAATAATCCACCCATGAGGTACACTATCAAATACTTTTTGATAGCTCAGCCACACCACAGTCATGTTTCTCCGATTCTTTGTTGTTTTTTCCTGAATCATTTTATTAGTTAGTAGGTGATCTATGCAACCCCACACCTCCCTCTTTCCACCAGCTTGCTCAGGTGTTATGATGTTGTTGGTAGCACAGTGATCCTGTAAGAACAGGTTAAGGCACCCAGTATATAATTTATACATGATGTTTTGGCAGGCTATTGGGCGGTAATTTTTAGCAAGGGTGGTTTGGCTATTTTGGGGAATGAGCAGAGTAGTGGCAGTTGATAACCATCTGGGCAGTTCTTGTGTGCCTTTAATGGTTTCTGTAAACAGCCGTATGAGATCTTGCCGATAGAAAGTGAAATTCTTCAACCAGTATCCTGTAATGTGGTCTGGGCCTGGTGATTTCCTATTCGACATTTTCTGTAGAGCTGTTTCCAGTATTGACCCATCTATGTCATATTGTTTTGTCTGGACATGTTGGCAGTAGTCCTGTTCCAGTTCTTTTAGCCAATTAGTTTGTCTGTTGAATCCGTCATCCGTTTCCCATACAGATCTCCAGTAGTTCTCAACCTGTTCTTTTGAAGTGGTGTCATTTACAGGGATTGAGGTTTTGCCACCGAAGCTGCGATAAACTGATTTAGGATCTCTGGCAAACAATCTATTTAGCACTTGTCGTTTATGTGCTGTTGACTTATATTTTAGTCTTTCTGTTGTAGCTGTGAGTTGTTGTTTCAACTGGTGTAATTTGGAGTTCAAAGTTTTAAATTTTGTATCTCCAAATCGTCTCTCTAACTTTTTTTAGGTCTTCCTGGTGTCGTGTGAAGTTGCTCTCTATGTTGGATTTCATAACGACAGCGATGTGTGAGATACTTCGTCTCAGGGACAAAATTTTGCTTTTTAAATTTCGCATCCACGCTGGTTCAGGCTTTTTGTTTGTATCTTGATTGCGTGGTTTTAGATGTGTGTTATATGATAGCAATGTGACAGCTGAAACATATAACAAAATATTAAGCGTTTCAAATATCGTTTCTACACCTTTAGATCGTATAGCCTTCAGATAATTGCCAGCTATTTCGTTCACCGCTTCCAATTCCAATTTACTGGATTCTTTACTGATTCTGGTGTTGTATGGTCTGTCACTCACATTAAGGCTGTGTATCTCTTGAAACATATCATTCCATATCACTTGTAGGGAGCCCACAAGTTTTTGGTGCTCTGTTTGTTCAGTAGAGTCATGAATTTCAGCCTCGTTGTTGATGTGGTGACAATTACTACTAGAGTTAGCTGACCATTCTCGCTGTTCTTCAGTGGAAGTGGGATGGATTTCAACAAAATTGTTGGTGAGCTGTTCACCGTTAGATTTAGCTGACCATTCTCTTTGTCTGTCAGTGGAGGTGGGGTGGTTGTCTACAAGGGCTGTATTTGTAGTATCACTCGATTCCGTTAGATGTATCAATTTACATCTAATGATACGTTTTGCCTGTTCATTTAAATGCTTTGGAGAAAAGTCTAATTCTGGGTGTTTGGAGTCCCATAAAGTTTTTAGCCTTTGCATAAAACCGAGCTTTTGGGGTTCAGATTGTTTGTATGCTTCATATAATTCTTTGTTAAGCTCGTAGCTCCACTGTATACAACGGTTGTAGTTGCGATTTGGTCGAAGGAGACTTGTACTTTTTGCCATGATGAGTTCGTCTATTCACTAATATTTCGTATTTATTTTTCAAAATAGTCGATGATCTTCTTTAAAAGTTTCGACAAAGTTCTGTCAGAATCAAATTTAAAGTTATTCACAGCTTGGGTAATATTTCTTTTCAGTTAGTTTTTAATTCTACAACTGTGTTTTAAACGCTGTTCTTGAATCGTTTGAATCGAGAACAAAAAGAACCGTTACTTAGTATATTTCTTTATGAATGTAATATAATATAACAACGCTGTATTTATATATTAAAGTTTATGTATCATTCATATAAATAGGTGTTCTACAACTTATTCACAACATATTCACAGTTCAAACACTTATGTTTTTGTTTCTGAATCGAAAACGTTACTTGTATATTTCTTTATAAATATAATATAACAACATTGCATTTATATGTAAAGTGTATGTATCGTTCATATATCATAACTGTATGTATCGTTCATATAAATAGGTGTTTTACAACACACTTACAGTTCAAACACTTATGTAGAATTATTGTATGTAATCTTACCGCGTAATGTAGCTCAACTTTTTCCAATATATGGTATGTTGCCTTCATATAAGCCGTAATTACACACGTCCGATTATCGGACACTGACCACAACGGTCGCCATTGTTATATGTATGTATGTATGTATGTATGTATGTATGTATGTATGTATGTATGTATGTATGTCAGGTAACCAGTTGGTGCTACTGGTAACATGTATCCCAGTACAACCTGTCTCATGGTCGGGTCGTTGGCTACTAAACTGGCAACCCCACCAAGGTTTCTTGGTGAGGAGGGTGACTTTGGACATCCTGCAAGACTAAAAACAAAACCTGTTAAAGGGCAAAGGAGCTCTTAAGAGTCAATGGCCATCCAAAATCACCGGGAGAGATGACCCCTTAGACTTTGTCAAGGCAGAATTCTAGGAGAAGGAAAACTCTGATATAACACCTGCAACCCTGATGGTATCCAATCATGTTGACTTGTTCTTCTTTTTGGTAAATATCATCTTGGTTAAAAGAGTGGGATTGGCTTTGTACAGTGCCTTTGCTGACTATAAAAGCTTCACGGCACAGGCATTGCTTTATATCTGGAGATCTCTCTGCACTTGTCGTCACATGGTACCATGGGCCCAGCACTATGTGTCAATAATTGTCACAAGTGTAGTGTTTGTACCAGAGTTTTCAAGTCGCTGGCTGGACTAAAAAGTCACACTCGTTCAGCGCATCGGTAGGGGTTCTCCTACATGGATATAAAGTAGTGGTCGTACTCGAAAACGAGTTGGCAGCCACCATGTATGTATGTATCTATGTATATGTATATATGTATGTTCTTCTGGTTTTATAATTTCACAAATTTTTGCCAATAGAGAGAGAAAGTCGGTTTCTAACATAGACACAAGACTCTCTCATTGGAATTTACACAACATCAACTAGGTAGATTATATATGCATGTCTGCATGTGTAGATATGGATGTTATTGTATGTGTGGATGTGTATGTTTTGAGTTGTATGTGTGCATGTGTATATGCTTTGCATCTGTGCATGTGCATATGCAGTTATTAGATGCAAAAATTTTGGAATGTTTTACATATGTATGTATGTATGTTTTCTCTTTCTCTTAATTTCAAGTATATTTTTTTGACCGGCCACCTTCCTGGTGGCAAGGTTGTAAAAGAAAAGAAATTGTCATCCCTTGAATCGCAAGAATGTTTTGCAAATTTTGAAGGTGCCAGCTATCGCAGCCATTTGCAGACTATGAATTAGGGAGCTGCGCTTTTTGTCCGCAAATCCAAGTTCAGTCATACTTTGGTCCAAGCGGGTTGATATATAACCCGTAGCACCAATAATGATGGGTATGAAGCTAAAGGTGTATTTTGGATACTGGATTTGTAAACTCCTCATCAATGGTCCGTAGATGTCCTCCTTCTCCTGTATTTTTCTGACAACGTTTACATCAAGTGGGCAGCTGATCTCCACAACAGAACACGTTTTCAATGTGTGGTCCCAAACTACAATATCAGGCCGGTTGTGCTTTAATTTGGTGGCAGTTTTTATTTTCAGGTTCCACCAGTATTCCTTAGTGCCATCTGTCTCAATATATTCTTCCTCGTTTGTTGTTAATTTTGTTTTCCGAAGTGCGTTCCAGCTTGTTCTAGCTATCCCATCGTGTCTCATGGGGAGGTAGTAGCAAGATGACATTCTTTCGCAGCTGGCAACAATGTGGCTTACATCCTCGATCTTTGTTTTACATCCTCGATCTTTGTTTTACATCCTCGATCTTTGTTTTACATGTATGTATGTATGTATGTATGTATGTATGTATGTATGTATGTATGTATGTATGTATGTATGTATGTATGTATGTATGTCAGGTCACCAGTTGGTGCTACTGGTAACATGTATCCCAGTACAACCTGTCTCATGTTCGGGTCGTTGGCGACTAAACTGGCAACCCCACCAAGGTTTCTTGGTGAGGAGGGTGACTTTGGACATCCCGCAGGAGTAAAAACAAAACCTGTCAAAGGGCAAAGGAGCTCTTAAGAGTCAATGGCCATCCAAAATCACCGGGAGAGATGACCCCTTAGCCTTTGTCAAGGCAGAATTCTAGGAGAAGGAAAACTCTGATATAACACCTGCAACCCTGATGGTATCCAATGATGTTGACTTGTTCTTCTTTTTGGTAAATATCATCTTGGTTAAGAGAGTGGGACTGGCTTTGTGCAGTGCCTTTGCTGACTATAAAAGCTTCACGGCACAGACATTGCTTTATATCTGGAGATCTCTCTGCACTTGTCGTCACATGGTACCATGGGCCCAGCACTATGTGTCAATTATTGTCACAAGTGTAGTGTTTGTACCAGAGTTTACAAGTCGCTGGCTGGACTAAAAAGTCACACTCGTTCAGCGCATCGGTAGGGGTTCTCCTACATGGATATAAAGTAGTGGCCGTACTCGAAAACGAGTTGGCAGCCACCATGTATGTATGTATATTAACCTGTTGGTTTATTTCGTCGCTTCAGTCTCGTGGCTAGGCTTGCCTGCCACAGTTTACAATTTGTCATGCTGTCTAACGAATGTTATTACTCTGAGTTTTCTCATCGAGTGCTTGGCTGCATAATTCCTAATTGTATTTCGTTGGCTTGGCTACAGCCGAAGCTTCGATTTTATTAAACTTCCATTTGTATATATATATATATATATATATATTTATATATATATATATATATATTTATATATATATATATATATATATATATATATATATATATATATATATATATATATATATATATATATATATCATCATCATCATCATCATTCGTCGACTACTGTTGAGATGATGGATCTCACTCTCATGCCCCAGAATTCCCTGTCCCCCATCGCTGCCCCCAGGTCCTGTCTACTGATTCCCGTATCCCTAGAGATAACGTCAGGGAATGACAGCTTCCTACTCCTAGCCAGGCTGGAGTCAGGGTTCCAGAGCAAGAGAGCGGATATGATTTCATTGCTGGCACGGTGACAGTGGCCAGCAAATTGAGCTCTTCGGGATTTTAGAAGGGCAGAGGCTCGAGGGAGTTTGCCATAGATTTTAGACAAGGTGAGATGTCGTTTCCAGGGTAGGTTTTGCACTCTCATTAAGAGGCGGGTATATGTGCCATCCAATCTCCTCTCAAGTTGTGATGTTAGTGTCCAAGTTTCGGATCCATAAAGTAATATGGGCTTAATGGTTGCTTGGAATATTTCCAGTTTTAGCTTGTTGGTAAGTTGAGATGTCCATATGGCGTGCATGTCATTGCACGCTGACCATGCCATACCCTTCCTGGTTAGAAAATCTTTTTTGGAGGAGGAGATATATGAGCCAAGATACTTGTAATCTTCCACCTGCTTAAGGGTGGTACCATTAAGGGTTCTGATGGGGTAGTTTGGGCTGTTTGCGCATCTGTTCACATACTCAGTCTTGGATTCGTTGAGGTACAATCCAACACAGTTGGACGCTTGCTCTAATGACTTCAAAAGACTCTCAGCATTTTCCAGTGACCGACTGATCAATGCGATGTCGTCAGCAAAGTCGATGTCGGTCAAGTATTTTGCTGGGTAGCGTGAGCTTCTCCTAGGCTGTAGTTGGTATCCCCTATCCTGAATCCTATCCACAGACATGCGCAAAACATAATCCACAACAATGATAAATAGATACGGAACAAGGGTATCGCCCTGTAAAATTCCAGCGAGGATTGAGAAAGGTGGTGTTTCCCCATCTGGGGTCAGGACAGTTGATTTGGTATCTGTATACATTACACGTATGGCCGCGATGATTTTATCAGGAATCCCATAGAGTTGTAGAATTTCAAACATCCCCGACCTTTATATATATATATATATATATATATATATATATATATATATATATATATATATATATATATAAGATCTCCTTCGGTCACGAATAACCATGTGATTTGCACCTAGAAAGTTTCCCTCAGAGGCACAAGTCCGGGCAAGGGTGTTTGAGGACGACCAGCAGTCACCCATGCATACCAGCCTCCCCTCTCCACGCCACCGATGATGTCCAATGGAAAGGCAAAGGCCGATACAGTTTGGCACCAGTGACGTCGCAACTCATTTCTACAGCTGAGTGAACTGGAGCAACGTGAAATTGCTCTAGGACACAACGCATCACTCGGTCCAAGAATCGAACTCACAGCCTTTCAATTGCAAGCCCAATGCTCTAACCACCAAGCCATGCACCTTCACACACACACACACACACACACACACACACAAATACACACACACATACACACACACATATATATATGTATATATATTTAACATAGAAATCTACAGGACTAGAATTGTAGAAGCCATTTCTATATTAAACATTGTATATACTCTACTATGTATTGAGTACCTTACTTACTGTGGTTACTCCCGATTGAACCCGGGATACACACACACACACATATATATCTATCTATATATAAATCTGAAAGGAAGCCAATGATAATGAACATTATCTTTCTTATTGTAAGGGCGGTGGATTGGCAGTATCGGTAGAGGGTCTGACGTCATGCTTTGCAGCAAAGAGTTACGGCCCTTTATGGTCTGAGTTCAAATCCCGCCGAGGTTAACTTTGCCTTTCATCCTTACGGGGTCGATAAAATAAAGTACCAGTAATGTACTGGGTAATTGCTAGCCTTGTGCCAAATGTAGAAACAATTATCTTTCTTATTGTAACCATTGTAATATTTAACGTAATATATTGTTATTTTATCAAACTTCGCCAGGAGAACAGTACACCCATGCCTCAGAAGTTGCAACAGTCCACAAGAGAAAACACAAAAGCAACCAGAGAATGTTTAACCCCTAGAAGAATACCAAATGGATATATTGTTACCAAATCTCCTTATTATCCGGGTAGCTATATGACATTCACATGTTCATCGGGATTTTTCATGGTAGGTTCACCCTTCATGAAATGTTCGCTCAAATCAACATGGGTCGGCAAAATACCTCGATGTGTTTCCTTAGATTTATCAACGAAATTTAACATTAATTCATCAGATATCACTCTAGGTAGGTAGTTCCATGGTTTTTAACATTGATTTCCCTTTCGTAATTCCAGATATGAATATATAAAAATATATACCCTCGTCAGCAAATTCAGATGACAAAACTATGAAGCGATATATGGTTTTGAAATCAGAACCGCCTTCATATATCTACGATTTTCTGAAGACAGTAAATTTTAATATCTCGTATGTATGTATGTATGTATGTATGTATGTATGTATGTATGTATGTATGTATGTATGTATGTATGTATGTATGTATGTATGTATGTATGTAGGTAGGTAGGTAGGTAGGTAGGTATGGACCCGTAACACTTTATGGATCGTAGGGGCATTTTAAACCTGGCGCAACCCATCTCCTCTCCAGGTCGGTATGAATGCGGCCGATTTTTTCCAAACGTGGTATATAATATAATCTGTATAAGCGTCTCACCAGTGAACTTTGATAAGGGTAACAAAGGCCTAAAAAAGGCTTGACTGCAATGTTGTCAATGTTATGGCTATTAAGCTATTAAGATAATTTGTTTTAATATAGACTCCGTATCCTATCTAGGTACTGACGATGCTATACGCCTGGAGGTTATATGTCTAAAGTATGTCCACACTAACTTGACTTTATGGTAGTTTAAAGAAACACCATGCAAAGCTAATATGGTATGTATGTGAATGTAAAGAAGGGCCATATTTTGATATAGATTTCCTGATGTTATAAAGAGAGACGAGGCTGTAAGCGAGAAAATTTGTGAATCTAATAGACGAGGTTGTAAAATAGAAAATCTGTGAATCTAATGGACGAGGTTGTAACATAGAAAATCTGTGAATCTAATAGACGAAATTGTAAGACAGAGAACCTGTGAATCTAATAGACGAGATTGTAAGACAGAGAACCTGTGATTCTAATAGACGAGGCTGTAAGGCAGAAAACCTGCGAGTGTAATAGACGAAGTAATGTAATATGCCCGTGTCATTTCAATTTCAGTTCCTCGCTGGCTTCTAATCGCCTTCTTCACAACACTGGGACTCTTTCTCTTGATTTGGATGGTTTTATTATTTTACTACTACTGTTGTCGGTAAGTTGTTCTTTTACTCTTTATTAACAGGCAAAAGGAGTACACTGTACAGCTATATTTATATGTATGTAAACGGTAATGAGGAATAACAAAGCAAACGACACATTACATTGAAGAAATATATTAGTTTAACGTTTGAAATAGCAGGAGGAGAGCCTTAACATTTCGGACATTAGTCCTTCATCAGAAGATAGAGTTAAAAATAGAAGATAAATAGAAAGAAAAGAGTGAGAAGAGGAAGGAACGGAAAAAACGAGGAAAAAAGGGACGAAAAAAACACACGTGCGTGTTCAGTCAGCCATTATATGTATATCTACATAGCTTTCAATAGGTACAATGAGTGAGATTCCCCCACCCACCAACCGCTATATATAGAAGAAGAGACATTGTATTATTGTCGAGTATTAGGGTGGTGCATTGGCAGTATCGGTAAACCATCGGACAACATGCCTTGTGGCATATAGTTGCAGCCTTTAGATAGTACGGTGGATTGGCAGAATCGGTAGAGCGTCGGACAAAATGCTTTGCAGTATTTGGCTCTTTACGTTCAAATCCTGCCGAGGTTAGCTTTGCCTTTCATCCTTACGGGGTCGATAAAATAAAGTACCAGTCACGCACTGGGGTCGATTTAATCGACTTTCCCTTTCCCTTTAAATTGCTGGCCTTGTGCCTAAATCAGAAATCATTGGGCGGTAGATTGGCAGTATCGGTAGAGCGTCGGACAATATGCTCTATGGCATAGAGTTACGCCCCTTTACGAACTGAGTTCAAATCTTGCCGAGGTTAGCTTTGAGTTTCATCTTTACGGAGTCGATAAAATAAGGCAACAGTAATTCACTAGGGGTCGATTTAATAGACCCCCCCCCACACCCACAAAAAAAATTGCTGGCCTTGTTCCTATAGTAGAAACAATTACTGTCGAGTATTTGTTGGCTGGTGTTTCAGAAATCAATTTCTAATATTGGCAAGGGTGATTTATTTATTCCAAACACAGTAGTTTCTTTCAATGACAACCCCACATCTAGAGGGTTATTCTTGAGATCTTCTTTACAGTCAGAAAATACTTCAGTTCTGATCAGCTGTTAGCATTCAAGAAAGTGTAAAAGCATCATTGGAGTGCTATATGGGACGGTACAGATGCTAGATACATCAAAAGGTTATCTCATTGATTACTTACTTACTTGTACTTGTGGTGGTGTACACTAGGAGTGGGTTGAGCTGACTCCATCGAGAAAATCACGGTATAAGTTCATTTTAAGGAAGTTTCCTCGGGCGATTGGTTTCACAAGTGGTGTCCAGCTGCAAGTATATGCACTTTAGGATAGTGCAATCCAAGCATTGCATCGGTTATAGCGCTGAGCTCTCGCTTTCACACCCAACCCAATTTGGTGGAGCCAGTGCCACGAAGGGACACATGGGAGGGAGTTAGAATGGCAGAGGTGATAAACACAACCTATTTGAGTCATTTTGTAGGCCAGCAGGAGCTTACCCAACTGCCCAGCTCAGTCATACTGACTATTGGCACCATTCTATTGATTGGCAAAGTTTCAATCCTCCAATATTAGCTCACAGAGAGCTGTTTACTCTCTCCGTCTCTTCGATCTTTACTACAGCATCTGCACCATCAAATTATCTATCTGTATGCCCTTTGCACCCATGACGTGGTCTATCAACCTGTTAAGAATAGCAACTATCTCTTCCTCAAATCACACCTTACGGTCTTAAATATTGAACGTGCATATTAATATAGTTCAGAATTTGCCACAGTTCCTCACACACACACACACACACACACACACACACACACACACACACACACACACACACACACACACACACACACACACACACACACACACACACACACACGCACGCACACACACACCCACACACATTCACACACACACACATTCACACACACACACACACACATACACACACGCGCACACATACATACATTCTCACACACACACACACACATACACACACACACACACACACACACACACACATAGTTAATAAAGGAAACAAAGCAAACACAAGGATGCAAAAATACAGTTATAAATAGTATATGTATAAACACTTATGACCGTATATATATGTATGTATTTGTGCGTGCATGAGTTTTTACACGTACGCTCATTCGTGGGTGTTTTTTCACGAATAAGAAGCAATTCACTACATAGACAGTTTAAGGAGCGCTAACAACAATGTTATCATCATCAATAACAGAAATGATAAGTACCACTAAAGTATAAAAAGAAGAAATACTCTTGTGTTAGTGGAGCTCTTGCTTAGCCACATTGCAGCTTATTTGAGCGAATCCATGGCCACCCTATTTAATTTTAGACGTAATATAAAGGACTAAGGCGGCGAATTGGCGGAGTCGTTAGAACATCGGATAAAATTATGTGGTATTCGTTCCATCTCTCTGCTTTCTCAGTTCAAATCCCGCCTAAATCAACTTTGCCTTTCAACCTTTCGAGGTCGATAAAAAAAAGTCTGTACCTCTTTCTCACTTCCATTCTCTCACTCTTTATTCTTCTCAATGCCCTAGAAACGCTGTATGTGAATACGGCGTCCCTACGACTCCCTCGGATGTTACGGAACCATGCCATGCATGCATACCAAGGACTACATCATCCAAAGTATCCTTTTTTTCTATAATAAAGTAGAGTGTGATTTGAAGGCTATTTGGCTACTGTTTTAAGCAGGTTCAGCTACTACTTAGGGACATCCTCCCTATTGTGTTTTTAATTTCTTCCCTCTGGCCTTGACATTGTCACAGAATATAAGCATTAAAGTTTGACAACACCCCCAACCCTCTTAACGCAGTAGTAGTTGTAGTAGTGGTGGTGGTGCCAGTAGTAGTAGTAGTAGTTGTAGTAGTAGTAGTAGTAGTGGTGGTTGTAATAGTAATAGTGGTAGTAGTAGTGGTGGTGGTGGTGGTAGTGGTAGTAGTAGTAGTAGTAGTAGTAGTAGTAGTAGTGGTGGTAGTTGTAGTAATAGCAGTAATAGAAGTAATAGTAGTCATCGTAGTGGTAGTGGCAGTAGTAGTTGTAGTAGTGGTGGTGGTAATAGTAGTAGTGGTGGTAGTATTAGTAGTAGTAGTTGCTGTTGTAGTAGTAATAGTAGTCATTTTAGTAGTAGTAGTTGTTGTAGTAGCTGCCCTCTTTTGGAGAACTTTCAACCCTGGGCCGGTAGATAACTTCCAGAAATCCTTGGCCTGGTACTGCTAGCGGAGAAAATTGCTGGCGAGAAATTAGCTCAACAGGTACGGAAGTGTCGTTAGCAACATATCGGTCGCCCTCCGACAAGTTTGCGGTCGATCCCGTGGCAGTTGAGACTTTTGATGTCCTTGACCCTAGGACCACCTCCCTGCTCACCACCATCGACACAGAGTTGGCTACCCGCAGGTGTGAGCCTCGCGAGATGGAATAGCTCTTCCAGTGCGTTTTCCTCACTATCCTCGTCGCTCATAATAGTGAGAGATGGGGAGAGCGGGAGAGATAGAGGCAGTGACAGTGAGAGTTTGGTTCCTTTGTGTTCGGACCTTGTGTATATGAGTATATTTCAAGGACACACACACTTGTTAGAAACATTTTTATCATTGATGTTATGTTATCTCCTATCTGAGATGTACAGTTGGCGACGAAACCGTTCTGCAAGCGCTCATCCAGTGTCTGAGCATTGCTAACTTGTGGAGCTATGTCGAACAGTTGCTGTCGCATGTAGAAAGGATCAAGCTGACGACTGACTACATCGTAAAGATAGCCCTTCCATTTTCATATTGTCAGGAAGAGCAGGCAATTTTTATTTGCCTGGTGGCTATGGCGAAAGTGATTGTGTAGTGGGTGAGGTTGAAAGGATTGGGGACAGGAACTTTGCTTTTCAGCGTGGCCCTAGTTAACTCTTAAGTTTTACTTGAAGATGAAAATCTGAGTGGAGAAGGAATTGCTGTCTTCTAGCCAGTTTGTTGAAGGGTGTGCGAGAGTAGCGAGCATGGTACGAATGAATGGGCCTGTCTATGTTATTCATTTTTAAATGGCAACATATACTTGCAGCTTGCAACAGCAACAAATACATTGTACAACAGTTCAAAACTGAACATTTGTTTGCAACAGTTCAAAACTGAACATTTATTTGCTGCTATTCAACCATTTTTAGTGTTTTTTCCTGAGGCTTGACACCTCTTTTTGTTGACATTTTGTCAACATTTTGTTGACAAAAGTAAGTTTATAAGTATGGATTTTCTGTAGATTTTCGTATCTGTCTCAATGGCCTAGCGGTAAGTAATAGAGACGGTGGAGATCCTGGTCTTGGGTTCAATCCTGGTCAAGAGGTACATGTAATCTTTTTCAGTTTTTATTTTACATCCCATAGAAAAAACTGAAAATGCTTACCGAGAACCCTACTCCTAACCAGGATCGAACTTCAGACCAGGATCACCACCGTCTATGATCCTCCCAATTAGGTCTCCGAGACAGCTACAAAAGTATGATGAAAATTAATAATTATAAATCTACTTTCAAAATCAAAGTTTAAAAGATGTGGTGTCGTTCATGGCTTTCCTAGAGTTGTTAGTTATATTTAGGGTCGACTTGTCAATCTTCTGGCTCTTTGGTAACAACCTTATTATTCATATGTCTGTTTTATTGTTGAATTGATTTAATTTAATTATTTTAACAAACAAATAATATATATATATATATATGTAGCGAAATGTGCCCGCGCCTTGAACTTTGGGTGATACCTAGAGATCAAATTTTAGGTCACCACATTTATTGTATTAACAAGTTCATTTGTGGGATGTCCTTTCAGGTTGGGGGACAGGAAGTGACAGCTATATACAGACCCTGTACAAGCCATTCCACACAGAGACATCGAAGCGATAGTATATACAACTAAATATGTAAGGCTTTACTGCTATAAATAGACCCCCAGTGGTCTACACACACAGATATCGAAGCGCTAGGATACACAACTAATATGTAAGGATTTACTGCTATCAATAGACCCCCAGTGGTCTACAGACAGAGACATCGGAGCACCCCACTACAGAACAAGCTATGTAAAGATTCACCACTATTCAACAGACCCCATGAAGTCTACAGATACACCCAGAGCGATTGGAACCCTGCTATACAGAACACAAATGTGGAAGATTCACCGCTGTATGCAGTTCACGGTATTTCTCAGTTACTACAGACCATTCAGAGTTATACATACCATACTTTTTTACTAACACGGTCTAACAACTATTACAACGCATTCCAACAACAACAACAACAACAATTATCTGTAACTCGCTGTTTTCACACCAACAACAACAACAACAGACTACAACAGCCTACACATCAACAACAAAATAATATTGTCAATCTTTGCAACTTATGGTAACTTGTTTATTGTACCTTTTAATTCACGTGAAGTAAACTATATATAAATCAAATCATATATTCTTCCTATTCTTAATATTCTTATATTCTTTATATTCATGTTATCTCTTCTAACAACATTGTTATTATCATAACAACTATATAACCAATATATCTGTAGCGGTTGTCTCCCTTGTTTGGATTAACATCTAGACGGGAAGTAGAACCCTTTCTGTAACTTCCGGTCAGAACCCTATAAAACTAACAACTTTAAGTTCTCACTCTCTCATTTGGCTCTGCCTCTCATTTGGCCTTCCGGCGCCTGGCTGGCCTTAGCCAGGCGTCCTCTGCCAGCCGCGTTTGCCTGGCAATCAAAACGGTAACGACTAACTTTGTTTCATTCTATCATCTATTTCTTTGACATGTCAACTATACTATCTACCATTGTTAATTAAATATTATCCACACAAACCATGACTCGTCTTGTTACATTCATACAACCCAGTACTTTCGCTACATTGGTGACCCCGACGTGATACGAACACGCAGCCGTTCATCGCTATAAGTGGTCACCCCGAAAAAAGAAAAAGATAGCAGATTCTGGAGTTGTGTGGGTAACATTACGAATACACAGCAAATTTATCGACAAACTATGAGAATACTCAAAGAAACGGACACACGCACATGTGGAATTCGCGTTCAGACAGACTTTTTCTCTCACGCATCAACTAACTGTCGCATTTCACGATATATATTCTCGTTTCTTACAACGAACACTTTCAAAACAAAAAAAAAATAAAAAACATTTCACGATATATATATATGTTTCTCGTTTCTTACAACGAACTCTTTCAAAACAAAAAAAAAAAGAAATTTGATATTCTTTAAAAAACATTTCAACAGGAACATTTATTTTCGATGAACCATTGCCTTTTTGTTCATCGTTTTCTTCATCGTTCAAGTTTTTTTTCCAAAGTTCACACCAATAATTATGCTGAGTGAAGCCTTTCTTTTTCATCATTGTCACTTTCAAAATTGCACTATCATTTTCTCGCGCGTTAGAAATATTATTTTTTCAACCTTGTATTGGCACGTGTAGGCAGCACAAATTCTCGACTCACAGAGATGTCTCGACTTACAGAGATAGCCGCACGCCAGAGATAACGTTTCTCGCCAAGGATTCTTCAGCCTTAAGCTATATTCTCCTATTTGTCGGTTTAAAAATTTACTACGTAAATTTGCCGTTGAAAACTGCGCATTTATTCAGAATGCTTATTTCTTTGGTCGCTGGCCTCTTGACCCTTCCAGGTCAACGCATTCTCAACATCGACCATCAACTTCGGCTGCTATTTCTAGCACTTTGCGCAATTCATTTTTTCTAAAAAAAAATTTTTTTTTACGCTCACTCAGCGAGACAACAGCAGCAGCAACAGCAACAGCAATATAACAGCAACAGCAATACAGCAGCAACAGCAATACAGCAGCAACAGCAACAGCAACAGCAATACAGCAGCAGCAACAGCAACAGCAGCAGCAACAGCAATACAGCAGCAACAGCAGCAGCAACAGCAGCAGCAACAGCAACAGCAACAGCAATACAGCAGCAGCAACAGCAACAGCAATATAACAGCAACAGCAGCAGCAACAGTAACAGCAATACATCAACACAGCTTCACCAACAACCAAAGCCAGAGAATTTATTTTTGCAGCACTCTTCCTGTGAGAAAATCCATTCGGAGGTTGGAAATTTCACGATATACCACAGAACAGAGACCACCTGCATTAATTCTCTGGAACACACTTTCTTTCCTGCTGTCATGTGATTGCACACCTGTGAACTATACTTTGTACATTTGAACTTTGAGCCCTTCTCTTACTTTACTACCTTGATATCTATCATTGATTTTTGCAAACATTCTTTTGTCGTAATTTTCATGCCTGTTACAACATTCTCGCCAACTTGCTACATATTTCAATTCGATTTTTATATTCTAAAATTCTGGCGGGAGGTTATGTAGCAGTTGTCTCCCTTGTTTGGATTAACATCTAGACGGGAAGTAGAACCCTTTCTGTAACTTCCGGTCAGAACCCTATAAAACTAACAACTTTAAGTTCTCACTCTCTCATTTGGCTCTGCCTCTCATTTGGCCTTCCGGTACCTGGCTGGCCTTAGCCAGGCGTCCTCTGCCAGCCGCGTTTGCCTGGCAATCAAAACGGTAACGACTAACTTTGTTTCATTCTATCATCTATTTCTTTGACATGTCAACTATACTATCTACCATTGTTAATTAAATATTATCCACACAAACCATGACTCGTCTTGTTACATTCATACAACCCAGTACTTTCGCTACATATCTATTCTATACATATTACCATACCATCCATTATATAACCATCTAAATTTTCATTATACCATTTGTTAAATATATATATATATATATATATATATATATATATATATATATATATATATATATATATATATATATAAAGCCAATCATTGCAAGTTTGAATCTAACTTACATGCAAAAACATACATATATGGCTGAACTGAGGGCGGTTGAGAGCACAGCCTCTGATATATTTCCCTGTCTTTGTGACCAAGCTATGCACATGATGCAATTTTAAAACAAAAATGTTGCTGATGAATAATTGTTTCTACTTTTGGCACAAGGCCAGCAATTATCCAGTGCATTACTGGTACTTTATTTCGTCGACCCCATGAGGATGAAAGGCAAAGTAAACCTTGGCGGGCTTTGAACTCAGAATGGCAAGATGAATAATACAGTGAAAATGTGCAAATGATGAATCTGGATGCAAGTTTTCTATTTTTGTTCGTAATTTGGCAGTAATACCATTATGTCTGCCAACCATATTCGCAGCACCGTCACTAGATAAGCAGGCAAGTATACTCAAATCAAAACCATAGTGATGCAGAACCTGCTCGACCTTCTCAAAGATGTCCTGGCTTATTATAGTGTCATGCATGGGGACCAGTTCAATCAGTTCTTCATAAATATTAAATTCACTGTCACTGGCCCTGATGAAGAATGCAAGCTGTTCTATTCCAGTGATGCCAATGGTCTCATCAATAGCAATAGAAAAATGCTCAAACCTTGATGATACAGTCTTCAACTGTTGTTTCAGATCACCTGACATTTCATCAATCCGTTCAGCAACAGTGTTCCTGGTTAATCAAATGTCTTTGAATAACTGTGCCTTCTCTGGACATACCATTTCAGCTGTTTTTACAAGGCATTGTTTTACAAAATCTCCTTCACTGTCACATTTCCCACTCATGGCGATCATTCGGCTGAGTTCATAGCTTGCAGTAACGGAAAGACATTCTCTTCCTGTAGTTACATAAAACAGGTCTGTTGCTGTGTCAAGTTAACCTTCAATTCCTTGAGTCTTGAGACACACATTGGGCCTTCATATTGATCGTAAGATCGATGGTTCGTTTCCTAATGCCTTTTCAAATTGTACTCTTTTGGCGTAGCGATGCAGTTGTTGCAAATTAAACAGTGTATCTTTCCGTTCACCGTTGTGCAAAATAACTGTTTTCCCACTTATCTTGAAACACTCGCCCTTCTTTGTTCAATTTCCTTTTTCTCTCTTAGCTGGAGGAGCACTAGCCATTTTAAAAGAAAAAAATTTTGAAATTTTGAAAGAAAGTTTTCTGTTTACAACTGTTAATCAGCTGCGCGTGATTCGTCGGAAGTTAAAAGTAGTTGATAAAAAAACAAACAAACAAAAAAACAATCGTATCGAAAATGTTTTTTATTTTATATTAGAAGATAAAACATGCTCCCGCTGTAAAATCCTTTGTGCGGGCCGCAAGTGTGCTTGCAAAGGGCTGCATGCTGCCCGCGCGCTGCATTTTAGCATGCCTGCTTTAGCCAGTATTCGTGCACTGCCTCAAGCCCACTTGCCTTCCATTTTGACAATCATTTTATCTGTTTTGTTTTGTTTTTTCACCTTAACACGTCTCATTAAATTCTCTTGCTGCCTTACTCCATGCAATTCACTTTTCACTCCTTTCAACCTCTCAGCATTCCTGTTATGTTCAACATATCTGTCCCTTACACCCACCCCAAATATTTTGCTCTCCTCTTCATCTGGTTTTACAGTACAGCTTTTTCTAATTTCATTGAAACATCGTATTTTAGTTGTATTGCATACTCTTCATATTTTCTGGTTTTTGCAGTTAATACTTTCACGCTTTGTTTCAATTCTTCTAAAACTGCTGGTAACCCTTTTTATAAATCCTATCTTTTGTTCGATGCTCCTTTTCCACAATGGTTCTTTATTTCCACTTATTCTTCTCTTTTGTTTCATTTCTAGGGTATCTGATACTAAATTAGCACCTGCTAACAGTAGTTTCCCAGTTTTTCCAATACTGTATTGAAAGTATGATCAGGAGTGCACTGATAGATGCAATCAAGATCAGGACAACCTCCATCTCATGCAATAAATCATAGAGTAGGTAGGGCGTCAACCTGGCTTCGTTGAGGCTCTAAATAACTTTTGCAGAATTTGAACTCAAAATGTAAAGAAAAGTAATTAATTAATAATCCGCTGTATTTTATTTTATATTTCTTCCTCACAGTAAAACAAGCAGCATTATTGACCCACAGCCATTTAAATTGAAGAAGGGAAGGATAAAACATCATATATGCCAGAACGAACAAAAGAAAGTGACAACAGGTGGTGAATCCAACTTTCCAAACTCCAAGAATAATAGACATTGTTTATCAAACCAGAAAAATAACAATACAGTTTACAGGCAACAGTACTGCGACAAGTCTTTATCAAACAGTACAAATTCTTCTATATCTAGTTTACAATCGACACCAATAAGCTCGAAGAAAGTGGTTGAAAGAGGCACTATGGCTGGTGTGTCACAATTATACACTATTTCTATGGAAAAATCTCAAACTAGACGAAAGGATCATATCATATTAAAGGACAAGAACGGTCATTGTGTTGGTTATGCTATACCGGTAAGTAAATTCAATTGCATAGATGTTTTAAATAATGGTTTCTGCTTTAGGCACATGGCCAACACTTTTTGGGGAGGGGAAGGTCGATTAAATCGACGACAGTGTGTTACTGGTACTTTATTTTATCGACCCCGTAAGGATGAAAGGCAAAGCTAACCTCGGCGGGATTTGAACTCAGAACGTATAGGGCCGTAACTTTTAAATAAATACACGTTCTCCGCCTCCGATTTAGTTGCTTCGGCCACAAACCCCAGTACTGTGGCTCGCAATGCAGAGGACAGGAATATAAGCATATACCGGGAATTGTTAGTCCGCTTTCTCTTCGCATCGGTCACCGTCGAGACCCCAGGTGTCCTCGGGCCCCACACTGCCGAGGTCCTCCGTAAAATCGGATCGTCAGCATTATCGAGATTCGAGAGTAAATTAATAATGGCGATACTTGAACTCATAACTGCGGTTGACACGAACTTTCATATCTCGTGAGTTGATGATACAGTTCGTCCCCAACATTTGACGAGTTACGTCACAAAATATGTTACATATATATTACATTTATACTGCAGATTTCCATTTGAGTGATATATATATATATATAGATAGATAGATAGATAGATAGATAGATAGATAGATAGATATTCCAGTAGGTACTAAGTACCCACGGAAATATATATGGTGTCTATAATAGTGGTTGTTCTATGGTACTAATTTGAGATACCAGAACTGTAAATATAAGCGGAACAAGTAAACATTAAACAATCTTTTAAATAAATTAAAATACGATTTAAATATTTACCTCTTCTAGTGCCATGACCGACGGTTTCGCTTATCAAAAGATTGGAAATTCGGAGAATTTCCAATGGAAAGATAAAGCTCTTCAGATAGCTTTTCCAAACCTACTAGACATAAATCCACGTAGATGTAGATGTATCGCCTTCTGCCCGGTGAATGAATCAAGCCGTTAAAATGACCCATACACAAATGGGCCGTTAGAAAAAGCGGGAATTATAGACTCGTTGAATTTCATGTTGCTAGAAATAGCAGCATGATACAACATTTTTTTCTCTACATTAAGGAGAATTCAGAGAATTCAGCTCAAATTATATATATATATATATATATATATATATATATATATATATATATATATATATGTGTGTGTGTGTGTATGTATGTATGTGTGTAAATGTGTAAATGGTAAACAGAAATAACAATACAATCGCTACAGTATATGGAAGGAATATATTAGGTTAACGCTTGAAATAGCAGGCAGAGGGTCTTAACGTTTCGGACGCTAGCCCTTCATCAGAAGAAAGAATGAGAAATAAGCTAGATTGAAAGGGACGGGC
>OZ024740.1:314266574-314339074 GCA_964016885.1 Eledone cirrhosa | reverse complement strand
CTCATTCAGTTAATGTTTGAACGCTTTAAATACTATGGTATTTTAAACACAACACACACACACACACACACACACACACACACACACACACACACACACACACACACACACACACACACACACACACACACACACACACACACACACACACACACACACACATATATATATACTGAGTCTCTCTCTCTCTCTCTCTCTCTCACACACACACACACACACACACACACATATATATATACTGAGTCTCTCTCTCTCTCTCACACACACACACACAAAGATATATATATATATATATATCGTTAAATAATGAACTTTTTTTGTTTAATATAAGGAATTGTTTATTCATTATTTGTTTAATATTTTATCTTGACTCTGTATACCGTTTATCTTTCACCGAAAGTGATTTTTCATTACATTTCTTCTTTCCATGATATCCGGAATACATTGAGTTCTTCATACGGATTGGACACTACCGTAAACTCTTGGTAGATTTATCTACATATATATATATATATATATATATATATATATATATATATACTAGTAGATTTACCCGGCGTTGCCCGGGGTTTGAAATGCAACAAAGAATAAACAAGAAACAAACGATAATATTAGTGATTTATCTTCAAATGAATCTGATGTTTATATTTCTGTCAATAAAGTTGGTTATCACCCTTTTTTTAAATAAGGATTGTCAATAAAGTTGGTTATCTCCCTTACATCAATTTTGATACCGATAATTTTGATATCGATTTTTTATTGCTCAACGTGGGTCGATTTGAAAAATGTTTGTGGTGTGACAATCTTAGCGACCTGTGCAACGTGTACAGAAAATTAGGTCAAATTCAGTTGGTAATTGTAAAAGCCTTAAGTATGCAAAGTTGTACACAGACACACACACATCCTCGCTTATATATATATATATATATATATATATATATATATATATATATATATATATATATATATATATATATATATATATATATATATATATATATATATTGATAAAAGGAATTCCAACTTTGTCTGATTTACTCGTTTTATTTACAATCCTTTAACATTTATAATGGTATTAGAATGAAATAGTATGGTAGAATATTAAATGTTAAGTGTTAATTGAATATTAAAGGTTAAGTGTTCAATTAACACTTAACATTTAATATTCTACCATACTATTTCATTCTAATACCATTATAAATTTTAAAGGATTGTAAATAAAACAAGTAAATCAGATAAAGTTGGAATTCCTTTTATTAATATAATCTTCTATACACAATCATACACACCCGTGTATATTTATTTATATATCTCTCTCTCTCTATATATATCTATATATATCTATATATATTATATATATATATATATATAACGAAGGAAATGTGGTAAGGAACCAGGTGGACCATAACGCATCAAAGTACTCAATACTTAGGGTAGTAGAGTGGGTAATAGGAACGAGTAGGACCCCGACGGCTGAGCTCAAGCCGTTTCGACAGCTAATTCTGGACTAAAAATTAGCCGTCGAAACGGCTTGAGCTCAGCCGTCGGGGTCCTACTCGTTCCTATATATATATATATATATATATATATATATATATATATATATATATATATATATATATATATATATATATATATTATATATATATATATATTATATATATATATATATATATATATATATATATATATATATATATATATATATGTGGTTACACAACAGTTAGTTCACCATACCGAGAACAATTGTTTCACCTTAGTAAAATATGTTTCACCGAAGGGCGTCTAATAAGACCGAAACCTGTGGATTGTTTTATTGTTTTCACCAAATTGCCTTAAAGACCAGATCCACTACTATCTGCATTGCTGTACTGTCAAAAAGTTTCGATCAACTAATCTTATTGGAGTTATCTCTCTTCTTTGTATTTACAGTTCAAACATCCATACAGGGTGTTTTTTCTATATTTACAAATAGTTTGGATAATCTCAGTTGAAGGAAGTTTTTCAAATCCCTATATAACGTATATGAAGTTCAACTGTAGTTGCGTTAAGTTGAAAGGTCGTCATTTTACCCGTTTCAGTGAACCATTTATGGTACTATAAATAATAGTTTCTATTTTAGGCACAAAGCCACCAATTTTAGGGGAGGGGGAAGTCGACTAATTCGACCCCAGTCGGTAATGGTACCTTATTTTATCGACCCCATAAGGATGAAAGGCAAAGTTACCTCGGCGGGTTTTGAAATCAGAACACAAAGGGACGTAATTCTATGCCACAAAACATGGCCTCCGACACTCTACCGATACTGCCAATCCATCACCCTGGTACTGTTAGTAATAGCCAGATGCGGTGAATTGACACAATCATTGCAACGTAGGATAGAATGCTTTACGGTATTCGTTTCGGCTTTCTGCTCTCTGCGTTCAAATCCCGCAAGAGCCAACTTTTCCTTTCATTCTTAGAAGGTTGATAAAAATAAGGATGTACCAGTCATGTACTGGGATCGATTCCTCCTCTATATCTCTTTCTCACTTTCATTTTTTTCACTTTCTATTCTTCTCTGGAAGAAATCTGCTGTATGCAGACCTGAGGAGGAGATGGGCTCCACCAGGTTTTAAAAAAAAGCCATAGAAATGCCGTATGTCAATATGGCGCCCTTACGACACCCCCAGGAGATTGAAAATTACCTCTTATTTTGTTTTTGTTTTCTCGTTAGCTAGACACAAGTACAATGGTTGCTGAGTTACATGATGAGCATGGAAGGGACAGCAGTATGTCTTCAGTGACATCGTATGACCAACCTAGTAAACAGAACCAACAGGTATACTTTCTATATTTATTTAGTTTTCCCTATGCGTATAGCTTCGTCGTCATACATGCGTACATACACACAATCACATATATATGTATGTATATATATATATATATATATATATATATATATATATATATATATATATATATATATATATATATATATATATATAAGTGTGTGTGTGTGTGTGTGTGTGTGTGTGTGTGTGTGTGTGTGTGTGTGTGTGTGTGTGTGTGTGTGTATGTGTTTGTGTGTGTATCCGATCTTTAAGAGACAGGCATGAACATTTCTATATTTTTTACTTTTTACCAGTATTCAAGTTAATTTTCTGCTGTTAAATAATAACTTTTTCAGTGATTATCAGTGATTATTTTAGTTTTCTTTTTGGTACAATGGACGAGGAATAAACAGTTAGTATAATGATAAAGGTAAAACATATGCTGAGAACATGAGTGACATTTGAGTCTAATGGATTTAATTTAGCAATAATTCCATATCCATAAAAAAAAAAACTTCCTTATTTAGGTTGCAACCATTCCCTGAATAAGTTTGAATTCCCGTTGTCTCTTGCTGCCGCGAGGAAAGTTAGATGTCAAATCTTTTAAGAAAGCAAGCTTCTAGCGTAACGATTAAACGACTGATAGACTGATAGACAAATCCCATATTTAAAACAGAAGGCACGTCAACTTTCAATAATCCCTAGAGCATATTTCAAGCGTCCATCATTGAAGAATAATTATCGCTTGCAGATCTAGTAATATTTCCTCAAGGAAAATTTCTTTCACACAATGTAAATCTGACAGCATTCATTGTGAAGACCAAAAAACCGTTCTATTTTCAATTATTACAGAATCTAATGATATTTCTACATCATGCTTATTCAAATTAAAATACTGCACAACCCGAGCCAAAGTTGAAGTAATTGAAATATATATACAGTGGAAACTCGATTCACGAACAAATTTTTCTGAATATAAAACGTCTCGGCTCACGATTTGTGTCTCGAGTAACGAACATGCAAGTAACTATGGTTGGCAACAAGCTTGGAGTATCGGTGGGAAAGCACCACTTGCAGTGTAATTAGTTGCTATTGTGATATCTATCTTTCACACAGTCTACCCCCCTCTCTCTCTCTCTCTCTCTCTCTCTCTCTCTCTCTATCACTCTCTCTCTCTCTCTCTCTCTCTCTCTCTCTCTCTCTCTCTCTCTCTCTCTCTCTCTCTCTCTCTCTCTCTTAACATATCGTATGAGGAACACAGTTTCAGTTTACGATCATTTCGGACGACGAACAGCCTTCAGGAACGAATTAAATCCGTGAGCCAAGGTTCCAGTTATGGCTGGAAACGTTTGTGTCTTGAAGATATCCATTTTCTCTATTTTCTCCTGGAAAAACTATTCCTTTCTGAATTACACATGATTGTTTTATTATTTCCATCGGACACCATGCTTTGCAGCATAGAGTTACGGTCCTTTACGTTCTGAGTTCAAATCCCGCCGAGGTTAGCTTTATCTTTCTCCTTACGGGGTCGATAACATAAAGTACCAGTAATGCACTGGGGTTGATTTAATCAATTATCCCCCATCCCCAAAATTGCTGACCTTGTGCCTAAATCAGAAATCATTATTTCCATCCATAATGGGCAGTGGATTGGCGGTATCGGTAGAGGGTCGGACGCCATGCTTTCCAGCATAGTTACGTCCCTTTACGATCTGAGTTCAAATCCCGCCGAGGTTGACTTTGCCTTTCATCCTTACGGGGTCGATAAAATAAAGTACCAGTAATGCACTGGGTAATTGCTGGCCTTGTGCCAAAAGTAGAAACAATTATTTCCATCCATAATTTTCTATCAATATAAATGTCTATTAAGGTTTTTTTTGTATATTGTCAGGAGATGACTGTTTTCCACTGAAACGTTATAACTTGTAAAGTGGTGACCTTGGTCTCCAGTCTCTGGTCTCGCTGGCTACGCTAACGTTTCTATCGTCGGTAACCTCTTCCAGTGCCCTCATCAACAAGGTTCTCCAAAACACAATGAACCCACTGTGATCGAGGATGAGGAGGCCACCGGCTAGGACTTCGCGCAATAGAGGTCCCTGCTCCTCTTCCCCCTGTTGACGTCAACATCCCCCCCCCCCCCCGAGCATACGGGATGCCATACAGTGCAACATGGCCTCGGACAGGCTAGCACGCCAGCTCGACAAGCACCGCCTCGCATGCTTTCGCTCGGCCTCGCAAACCCACCCACAACGGTACATGGCTCAATGCCTTTCTCTCCTTTTCAACTAGCAGCTAACGTTTGGTAGTTTCATCACTCTCCTTTCACCTATTGTTCACCATGAAATATATCAACACTAATATCAACATTAGATTTAGTCACATTAAAAATACTCTTATGCTTCTACACACATTTTCTGTTTCATTAGAATTTCTTACAATTTCCCAGAGCAATGTTGCTACATTGACAATAGCTTGCGTCTTTATCCCTTTTATCTTGTTGAAAACAATCCTTTAATTTTTGAGACCTTGCAGTCACTTTTCCTTGAATAACAACACATAGATGCTTCCCTTTTTTTAGTGGGAGATTGCATTTCATTAGTCATCATAATAGACTACAAAAAGGGGCGGTAGATTGGCAATAATCGGTAGAGCGTCGGACATGCTTTGCGGCACAATACAGTTACGTTCCTTTACATTCTGAGTTCAAATCTCGCCGAGGTTAGCTTTGCCTTTCATCCTTATTGAGTCGATAAAATAAAGTACCAGTAACGCACTGGGGTCGATTTAATCGACTTTCTAACCCACCCAAATCAAAAACAATTATGATAGGCTGCAAATAATTGTGTCTACTTTAAGCAAAAGGCCAGCAATTTGAAGTGGAGGGGAAAGTCGATTAAATAGACCTAGTGCTTACTGGTGGGTTATCTTATCAACCCCGTAAGGATGAAAGGCAAAGCTAACCTCGGCGGGATTTGAACTGCCAATCCACCGCCCTCATAGGCTGCAAATCTCTATATATAAAACTGAGGATGTCTGTCTGTGTGTGTGTGTCTGTGAGTTTGAATCCCTAAAACTCGAGAAGTACCCAACCGATTTTTTTCAAACTTTACATATGTATTACCTATGTTTCAGGGAGTGTTATGCACATAAAATTCAACTTTTTTATCCGCATTAGGTGAAAAACTGTATTTTTCATCTTTTTAGGGATTTTTTGAGGTTACGTCAGACAGATTTCCTTGAAATTGTAACTATGTATTAGTCAGTCTCTTCTTCATACCGTGAGCAAAGAAAATCCAACTTGTTTATGGCCTAGGGCCCGCATTAGGTGAAAAACTTCATTTTTTCAGCTTTTTAGGGCTTTTTTGAGGCGTTACGTCTAGCCGATTTTCCTGAAATTTCAAGGCATATTATGCACATAAAAAAAAAAATTCATTTTCTTGATCCCCTAGGGCCCGCATTAGGTGAAAACCTGCATTTTTCTGCTTCATCGAGGAAAATCTTAAAGATTATCCAGCTATCAGAGTATTCGGTTTATTTTCTTTACATATTGTCCAGGCATGCAGTCTTTCCACGATTAGGTCTGTTGGCGGCCCGCGTTCTAAAATACATTGTCCCGTGCAACGCCGGGTACCACTGCTAGTAATATATAAATGCAAAAAGATTATTATGACTAGGAAAATATGACTGTTCACAAGTCACGATATACAGTGAACATTAGCACTGAATGCCAGGGTTGCCAGACACAAAGCAGTTAGTGTGTTCTAACAGTACGTGCAACACCACATTCAAACATTATTAATTAATGACTAATTTATCAGCACCTTATTTGGAAATAATTACATTTTTAAAACCTTACTTCAAACACACATACACATGTATATATAATTTTTTATACTTTTGACACAAGATCAGCACAAGGTCAGCAATTTGAAGGGTAGGGGAAAGTCGATTAAATCGGCCCCAGTGCATTACTGGTTATTTATTTTATCGACTGTGTAAGAATGAAAGACAAAGCTAACCTCGGCGGGATTTGTACTCTTAACGTAAATGGCCGTAACTATATGAAGCAAAGCATGTTATCCGATGCTCTACCGAAACTGTCAATCCACCAGAGGGAGAGAGAGACATAGAGGGGGGAAAAGGGAGAGAGAGGGAAAGAGAAAGAGATGGAGAGAGATGAAGAAAAAGGGAGAGAAAGCGGGAGAGAGAAAATGTGAGTGAAAGTGAGAAATAAATTCAAGTTGGAATTAATTATTGTTTACGGTTGTTTCCATCCCATTTGAGATATTAAAGTGAGGTCGACAGGACAGTAGTCCCAGATCTTAGGGTTTTAACTTTACGGGGAAAGGGAACCATTGTCGTATGTTTCCATACAGAAGCTAGTAGAGAGAGAAATACAAACGGTGAATTGGGCATAGTTGTTAAAAAGTCGGAGAGAATGCTTCGTAGAATTCGTTCTGGCTTTCTTTGCATTGGTTTCAAATATCGCTATGGTCAACTTTGTCGTTTATCTTTTAGAGATCGATAAATAACGTGCCAGTCCTGTACTGGGGTCGATTCTTCCTCTACACCCCTTTCTCATTTTATGTCTTCTCGCTTTTATTCTCCCTTTCGCTGGAAGAAATTAACTGTGTTAACACTTGGAGAAGGATGGGCTCCGCAAGGATTATATTATTACAGAGTCGCTACATCTCAACTAGGAGTTAGTGACTCAAAGATATATATATATATATAGAGAGAGAGAGAGATAGATAGATAGATAGATAGGTAGATAGATAGATAGATAGATAGATAGATAGATAGATAGATAGATAGATAGATAAATAGATATGTTTCTTTATTAGCCACAGGGGTACCAAAGAAGGGGACAAATACAAAGGGGGAAGTTTACATACAATAAAAACGTGTAAAATGTGGTCACAAATGCAATTTAAAAAATTAGTCGATAGATAGATAAATAGATAGATAGATAGATAGATAGATAGAGAGAGAGAGACAGAGAGAGAGAAATACAAAGAGAGAAATATATATATGTATACAACAAAATTTAATGTAGAAATGGCTTCTACAGGACTACAACTGTTTCATTCGACGGAAATCATCAGGATGATATATATATAAACATATATATATATATAGAGAGAAAAAAGTATTGAAGAGTTAGGTTAGGTTAGAAGTTAACTTTAGAGCATATTATTTGAGTATAATGGACAAAATACTATCAGGAATGGTGGACTTCAAGGTTTGGAGAAAACAAGAAAGATTTTATACTTGGCAACTGGTAATACAGAAGATGGCATCGAAGAGGGAAAGTCAAAAGAGTTTATTGAATACTTATTCAATTATACTGTACTCCATAAAGGTACCAGTTTTACCATTGTACATTTCTTTTTACCTGATGTACGAAACCAGTATTTTTTGCCATTCACTAATGTCTTTCTGATTCAACATTTGTCCAACAGATTGTGAAAGCTAGTCGCACTACCAACCTAACATCTTCGTACTCGAACCATGAATCTCATACTTTGAAGCCAACGGTTTTCTATATTCACAGAAAAATTAGTAGAAAAAATATCAAAAATACTGGCTTGAACCCCAATACAAGACATCGTAAAGGTATGACTAAACAGTACACCTTCGATCAGGGATGGGGAATTTTACCCCAGGCCAAGAAACTGAGTGGCTGGATTCCTCACACACACCCTGTTCGTAACAACAACACAAGCACTAAATAGATAAGATTATTTAAGAAGGCAATAGTTGATATTCAGTCAATCAAAATGCTTGAGATTTCCTGTTGGATCTGCGCCAAGTTGCTGATATCGCATAGACGTCACATGAAGTCTCTTCCTTATAATTGTGATGCTTGGTTGCTTGCGTTCAAATTAACTGATTACTCAGAAGAGAAAAAATAAATACACAGCATAATGCATTAAGACCGTATGAAGGACCTGTCAGTAAAAAAAAAAGGTTAGAATTATAATTAGAATGTTTGCTCCAACATAGCTGTATATATACATGTATGTGAAGTTTATACATCGAATAATATACGACGTATTTACGAATAAACATTTGAAAGCCTTTATCTATGAATTTTAAAGGTGGTGACTGACGCCATCTTCCTTGTTCCAACAGAAGCAAGGGGAAGCAATCGACAGTTGCTTCTGGCTGTTTGGCTGTTGTCAAGGTTACGCACTCCTTCCTTGCCTCATACTGGCACTCAAATAAGCCGAAAACATAGTTTTATCGCTTATGTATATGGACTGATTAGCCTCATTTGCATACGGAACTTTAAGCTGGCTCAACCTGAATAAGAATTATAATTAAAATATTCGCTCTAACATAGCTGTATACATATTAGATTTATACCATCCAGATAGTGAGCTCAAGACACGCTAGAATAGATTTCACATATTATTTATTTATATTTGTATCTTTCTAGCATCAATCGTTGTATTTGATGTTTGGGTTCAAATCAATAAGCTTATAGGAATGGCACCTATCATTGCCCCAATATTCAAGTCAACAAAATAAGTTGACATCACTGTTGCTTTTATTTTAGACATTTATTTTGTTGATGTCCTTTTTAACACCTGGCTTATATTTTACATAGATAGATAGACATAACCTCTTGCTATATTCCCAACACTAAAGTTTACTTATAATCCATTTTTGTGGTTCTAAAATTGTTTCTACATTGAAATAAAATTAATAAATTCGAAACTATTTGTTCTGGTTTATTTTCTGAAAAAAAAAAAAAAAAATTAAAATACTTGGTGAAATTTACCTGATGTATATGGGTACATGATGTATGTCGAAGTCTAAAGTCTGTCTCAAGCCAGAAGGTTCGTTAGGCTGGTTGTTATCCTGGTTTCGTGGTAGGAAGTGACTGAGATTACAAGACTCCCCCTGGGAAGGATACCAGTCCATCGCTGGGCTAAACCTCCAGTTATTGCTGGTACTCATTTTCAGATGAGTATACTGGAGTAACATGAAATGAAGTGTTTTGCTCAAGAACACAACACACAACCCAGACCAGGAATCGAACCCACGACATTATGATCGTAAGTGCAACACCCTTACCTCTAGACCACATGCCTCTACTCATGCTGTATGGGGTGATTAATTAAATTCCAAAGATAACATCTGCAACCTTAATTATTTCCTACGGAATACTAATTGCAAAATAACCCCATATTTAGTTAGGTTTTTAACAAGAAACTCTGTAGTATTTCATTTTAAAATATAGCATTTATTGATTCACTTTGTCAATGAGTCATCCATAGGCTGGATAGTTCAGCTATCAGTTTGTATTCTGTGAATGAGTCAGATATATATGAAGATGAATATGAAATATTTCACTAGAACACAATTTCAACAAATCATTTTAACAGTTTATATGTGTGTGTAGAAGAGAAAGTATGTACACTGAACCTCGTCTGAGAGAGGAGGAGCCCTGCGAGATGGAGTGGCGGTTGCAGTGGGTGTCGCTGACCATTGTCCGCGTAAATGTCTTTGTAGTTTTGTCCGTGGGGCGCAGCCCATACACCACCCTACCCTAGGCTCAGAGCCTATCACCCTCTCACTTTCTTCTGTAGCCCAAGAGTCCTTGCTTTCTCCCTCCTTTTCCTCTCATTTATGACATTTATAGTCATTTCCTCTGTTTTCCCTTACAACCAGATCTGCCTTTCTATATTCCCCCCTTTTCCCATTACTTAATTTTGTTTTTACCTTTCTTTTTCATAGTTATGTAATTATCAGTGGTTTTAACACCAACTTTGTGAGTGAGACACGTGTATTGAGAATAAATATGTATTAATTATTCAGGTAAAAAACCAAAAAACGTTGATGTTAAAGTCAAAATTTATTTGAAAGGGGTATGACCGATTGAATCAACATTGGTATAAAATTGATACTACTTCTATCGATCCAGAAGTCGACATGAGAAGGATTTGAACTTGGATAGTAAAGGGACATATAACTATATCCCCATTTATTTCACTGGCTTTCTAAATGGCAAACTTTGGTTAGCAAAAACTCTGCAGATTGCAGATAGCTTTTGAATATGGTGGTGGTGGGGGAAATTGATCACTGCAACATTAAACTGAGATTCAAAGGTAGTATGCTTATACGATCTTCCAACTCGGTTGATTCCTTTGTTGTAGTGGCTACTATTACCACCACTATTAGGGTTGATAGCGGTGGTAATAGTCAGTGAGGTAGAGTTGCTGGTGTTAGTATCAGGTTTTCTCTTGCTGTTAGCCCACTTAAAGTTGGTGGGATTACCATTGTTATTCCTGTCCATTTTTATAGCACTGTTAGGTTCATCGTGGTTTCCATTGGTACTCACGTCATTATTACTGTCACCGTTAACTCCATTGGTGCGCGTGTGGGTGGGTCTGTGTAGGTTTGGATGTCAGGTGTGTTGCTCTCATCATGGGTTGTTGCAGGAACGTGGTTCCTCAATGTGCGTCTCAAGTGGGGGTTAGCCGTATTAAGGTCCTCGCATATGTTGAACCTGATGAGTTCAATATAACCTGCCCTGCTTGGTATTTTGTAATATTCAGCATGTTAGTCGAATATCTCAGCATTAGTCGATATCCTGGTATTCTATGGGATACAGTCTTAATAATGGATTTTAGCACTGACTTAGTGTAGTTAGAATGGTTATTTACGTAATGGAAGCTTTCATTTGGCTTATGGTATGGTCGGTACAGCCCAGTGTCCAGTTTTAGGGTCACATTAAGGAAGTTTGCAGTCATCTCTGTACAGTCCACCACCACCACTGGGAACTTTAGCCAAATGTTATGGAGCAACTAGATTCCTACTATGTCAGTGATTTGTGCTGAGTCACTAGACCCCATTGTTATTTCAAAGCTGTCCTGTTGGCCCTTATGTTCCTGGAGTTTGCCTAGGAATTCTATTAATATTTTCCTAGCCGTCGTTATTACATACACTTCTCTTCTGATGAGACTGGAGTTCCAGATAGCTAAGTGAAGGGGTTTGTTCATTAGTATAGGACAAATGGATGTGTAATACTTGGAAATATTTAGTTGGACGAAGCTAGTGTCACGTTTATACTCCATGTTGTTAAACCAGTCGAATACACCTTTAATGTAAGTCCATAAGCTAGTTCCTAGTTTAGCCTTAAGTTCTGGGATGATGCTATCAATAATGCACTTGCTGATCCTATATACACACACACACACACACGAATGAATGTATGAATGTATGTATGTATGTCGGGTCACTCTTGAGTGCTACTGGTAACATGTAACCCAGTACAACCTGTCGCATGGCCGGGTCGTCGGCGACTAAACTGGCAACCCCACCAAGTTTACTTGGTAAGGAGGGTGAGTTTGGACACCCTGCAGGACAAAAACCAAAACCTGACAAAGGGTGGAAGAACACATAAGAGTCAATGGCCATCCAAAAGTGTGTAAATATGTATATACACATGTACCGCGCGGTTAAACCACTGGGAGTGAAGGACCCCTAGCCTTTGTCAGGGCATTCTTCTAGGAGAAGGCAACTCAGGAAACTGGGATAACTCCGACATAAAATCTGCGGCTCAGTAGTTACCGATGATGTTGATCTTTTCTTCTTTTCGGGTTATAGCTAGTTGCTCAGAGAGTGGGATTGGCTCAATGCACAGTCTTTCCTCACTTTAAAAAATATCTTCACGCACAGACATTGCATGATAGAATTAATTAATAATTATTAATAATGTATCTATGTATCATATGTATGTATGTATTTGTGTGTGTGTGTGTGAGTGTGAGTGTGTATGTACACAAACATAATTATACATAATAATAATTGTTTCTACTTTTGGCACAAGGCCAACAATTATTCCAGTGTATTACTGGTGCTTTATTTTATTGAGCCCGTAAGGATGAAAGGCAAAGTTAACCTCAGCGGAATTTGAACTTAGACCATAAAGGGCCGTAACTCTTTGCTGCAAAACATGGCGTCCGACCCTCTGTCGATACTACCAATCCACCAATACAACTAAACATTTAAGTAGAATTCTAACATTTTCACTGGTGCAAGATTTCCCCTCTGTTATTAGTCTGATACCATAAAACCAACATATCACCTTTGAAACTTGAGCATTACATTATCAGATACCATCAAAATAACAGCCAGATAAATGTTTAAGAATTATATAATTGTTTCTACTTTTAGCACATGGCCAGCAAATACCCAGTGCATTACTGGTACTTTATTTTATCGACCCCGTAAGGATGAAAGGCAAAGTTAACCTCGGCAGGATTTGAACACAGAATGGCAAGGGCCGTAACTCTATGCGTCAAAGCATGGCATCCGACCTTCTACTGACACTGCCAATAATGTTTATTAAATACAAGGTTTATATAAAAACAAACATATTCAATAAATGAAATCTCACAATATCATACAAAACCATTGACATTATATAATATATAATGTTAATATATATATATATATTACCATTTTTTATTTCCTTAATTGCCTCTTGGACCCTATATTCGTCAATCTCAATATATATATATATTAACATTATATATATTATATATATATATATATATATATATATATATATATATATAGGGTGATTGAAAATTAACTCCCTATTTTAAAATTCTTATAATTTATTTCTTAACTATAATTTTTGAATATGAGAAGAAAGCGTATAGCATGGAGTTTTATTTAAAATTCAATATGGGTACCAGCATTTGCCACCAGCTTCTCAAGCTGCCCTGGAACAGCATCAACTGATTTCACCAGGAACTCTTGTGGGATGGAAGACATAACTTCTCGTATTCACCCTTCAAGTTCTTCCAAATTCATTGGTTTGGTGGAGTAGACTTGCTCATTTAACCAACCCCAAAGAAAAAGGTCACAGGGTGTTAAGCCAGGGCTTCTGGCTGGCCACTCATATGGACCACGACAACCCATCCATCTCCCAGGGACGTGGGCATTCAGCCATTCATGAACAACAGTAGCAAAATCAAATCTTCAATATTCTCCAAGTACTGATAACTGGCCAGATTTCATCTTGCAGCATGGTGAGGTACCTTACAGCATTCAATAGGGAGTTACTTTACAATCACTCTGTATATATACATCATCATTTTATGTCCGCTTTTCCCTGCTTGCAAGGGTGGGACAGGTTCTATTCAGCATAGCATCTCCCCACTTGTCATGGTCCTTCGTCATCTCCTCCATGAGCTTCAGCGATCTGAGGTCTGCTCTCACCACCTCTGCCCATGTTTTTCGTGGTCTTCCTCTACTGCGTCTTCCTTCTACTGGGATTTCTTGGCACTTCTTTACCCAGCGGTCATCCTCCATGCCATCACATATCCATACCATCTCAGTCTTCTCTCCCGCACACCACAACTTATTCCTCTTATACACAGTTTCTCACTCAACTCATCTATGCTTGGTTGTTCACGCACATTAACATTGCACATCCAACAGAGCATGCTTGCTTCATATCTCTCCAGTCGTCGCATATCCTCTGTAGTTGCTGACAATGTCTCACTACCATGCATCATCGCATATCTCACACAGGATCATATAACCAGCCTTTCGTACTCAGGGAGAAACCCTTCTTTGTCAACAGAGGAAGCAGCTCCCTAAACTTCTTCCAACCCATCCTTATTCTAGATATCATGGCCTCGGAACAGCCCGCTCCCATGCTAATCTGATCACCTAGGTACCGGAAGCTATCAACCACTTCTATAGAACCCATCTGCATTTGAAAAATGTGTCGATCACTGCGATTACTACTGTCAAATTTCCCTGTACATCTACTGCATACGTAGTTTTCCCTACCTGTTAGTTTGCCTGTTATCCCACTACATCTCTTGAGTACCCAAGATCTACATTTTGTATATTTTATAGAATTTATGCCAGTTCCTTTTCTACATATCAAACATGGCCATTTCCCTGATGGAATCAGAGTTTTGTCCTCTTTTCTACTTGTCAACACTTTTGTCTTAGCTATGTTCACTCTCAGTCCTCTTGATTCCAACTGCTGTTTCCATAGCCAGAATTTATTCTCTAGCTCCTCTACTGATTCTGCTATAAGAACCAGATCATAAGCATAGAGAAGTTCTCATGGGCAGCCAGTCTTAAACTCCTCTGTTATGGCTTGGAGAACTATAATGAGTAAGAGTGGGCTGAGGACCGAACCCTGATCTACTATTTGTATCTGGAATTCCTCACTAAACTCCATTCCTACTCTCACTTTACTGACAGCACCTCTGTACATAGCTTGCACTGTCCTCACAAGCCATACCTCAACACCTAGTTTCCTTAGGGACCACCAGATGACAGGTCGGGCTACCCTATCAAAGGCCTTCTCTAGGTTAACAAAGGCTAAGTATAGTGGCTTATTTTTCTCTAAGAACCTCTCTTGTAGTTGTCTCACTAAGAAGAAGGTATCTGTTGTACTTTCCCCAGGCACAAAATCAAACTGCATCTCATCTAATTTGATCCTTTCTCTAATTAGTTGCGCTAATATTCTCTCTGCCACTTTCATAACCTGATTCATCAGCTTTATGCCCCTATAATTGCTCCTCTCCAGAGCATCCCCTTTACCTTTGTAGCAATTTATGAGAATACTGCTGCACCAGTCTTTGGGTATGACACCGCCATATATAGCTTGACTGATGATGTGTGCAACCAGTTTAGTGTCTACTTCTCCTTATGCCTTCAGCATCTCAGCAACTATCTCCAACGGTCCAGCGGCCTTACCATTTTTCATTTCCTTAATCGCCTCTTGGACCCTATATTCGTCAATCTCAATAGCTGGTCCCTCTGTTGGATCTACTGAGGGTAATTTCTCTCTCTCCCATTCGTTCTCCACATTCATCAGTCTCTCATAATGACATTTCCAGGGCTTCTTTTTCTGATCATTTGTGACACTAAGTACACCAGCATCATTCCGGACACACTTATCTCCAGTAACATCCTGATTTACACTGACACACTGCCTTGCAATGCGGAACACCGCACGTCTCTGATCTTCCCGCGTCGCAGAACATTGGCAAACCTCCTACTCTCAGCCTCCCTGAGTGCTAAGTACACCTGATGTCTAGCTTCTCTCTTAGCAGCTGTGTATCCATCTCTACTCCCACCATTTTTCCAAGCATTCCATGCTAGACTTTTGTCTCTAATGGCCCTATCTACCGTGCTGTTCCACCACCAGGTCACTCTCTGTCTGGTCGGAGCTCTGTTCCAGCCACAAATGTCATACGATTCTAAATCGTCTTCTTTTTCGTCATACACATCTTGAAGGGCTTTCCTAAATTTATATTTTAGTGAAAGGTCTTTTAGCTTCCAGACCTTCCTTTTCCACACCTTCCTGTATGTCTCATTTTGTCTCTTGCTTACTAAGATGTCACTAACAACTAACCTATGCTGTGGGGTACATTCTTGCTCGGGGTATGCCTTAGTATTTGACACCATCTGTCTGTCTCGCTGTCTAACTAGCAAGAAGTCAATCTGGCTTATGTGCTCGCCTGCTTTGTAGGTTATTAGGTGGTTGGTAGGTTTCTTGAAGTTAGTGTTGCAAATGGTTAGTGCACTTGCATCACAAAATTCAAGAAGCCTCACTCCTTCTTCATTTCTTGAGCCATAACCGTGCCCACTATGTACTCCAGTGTATCCATCCTGGAGCTGTCCAACATGACCATTGAAGTTCCCTGCTAGCATAACGATGTCTCCTCTGTCATTGCGGCTGTTTCCAAAAGTTGCTCGTAAAAGCAGTCTTTCTCTTCTTTACCTAGGCTTGCCTGGGGAGCATAGGCAGAGATGATTGTCAGTAGTCTCTTGCCTACAACTAATCTAAGCTTAATTATTCTATTACTAACTCTAACTACCTCTATTGTCTTATCGATCCGTCTCTCAGCCAGTAAAATGCCTACCCACCTAACCCATCATCATTACCCACCCAGAAAAGCTTATAACTAAGATGTTTGCCTGCGATGTCTTCATATTCTCGTTCTTGTTCTTGTTGTGCAATTGCTTGGTGACGATCGGGGGGTTCTTGCACATGGCCACACTAGCCACCCCACTACCGTGTGCAGCCCTAACATGGTTAGTGTTATTGCTGTTTATGCAGTTGTTGTTGTGCGATTGCTTGATGACGGTCCGGGGCGTTCTCACACATGACCGCACCAGCCACCTTGATGACGGTCCGGGGCGTTCTCACACATGACCGCACCAGCCACCCCACTACCATACGCAGCCCTAACATAGTTAGTGTTATTTCTGTTTATGCAGTTGTGCTCAGTTTTTGGTATTAATATATACTGGTTGGATGACCTTCCTAACACCAGCACCACTTTACAGCATGGACCGGGTGCTTTTATTCGTGCCACCAGCATTAGAGAGGTTGTCTTACTGGACTCAGGGGCCCTACCCCACTCCTCCATTTTACAGCATGGACTGGGTGCTTTTATTCGTGCCACCAGCACTAGGGAAGTTGTCTTACTGGACTTCTCTACCACACACTAATTTATTCGGAGTGACAGCTCTCCTAGACGGGTTACTTACACTACGGCTTGCGGAACCTCTGTCTGCGCTGAGTGGAACTTGGTTTAACGTGCTATGTGCATGAGTGTTTAGCATACAGCGCCAGGCATGCATACTGGAAGGTGATAGATATAGGGTGAGTGGGTGGGATGAAAATGGTGATTTCCTAGCCTCTGTTATTTTAAACACAGCTATTCTATATGAGCAATGTTTCCGTTATGAATATACACACGTACACAACACACATATATATTAACAGCTATATAAATACAAACAGACATTAGTACATATATGTATCATCATCACCATTTTACGTCCATTCTTCCACGCTAGCATGGGTTAGACGGGTTGTCCTGTTGTGGGCAGTGTCCGGTCGGCTGACCTTGTCTTGCTCATGCGGGAACTGATTCTGGCTTTATTTCTACAGCTGAATGCCCTTCCTAACCCAAACCTCATTTACAGTGAGTGCTGGGCGCTTTTTTTCCGTGGCGCCTACACGTCCACTTTACAGTGTGGGCTGGGTGCTTTTTTGCGTGGCACCTCCACGACCACTTTGCAGTGGCATGATAGGGACCCCAGTCCTATCATCTCATTTCTACAGCTGAGTAAACTGGAGTAATGTGAAATAAAGTGTCTTGCTCAAGGAAACAACACATCACCCGGTCTGAGAATTGAACTCTATATATATATATAAACATTGAAAGAAGGAAATTGACAATTTTTCAACTTATCTTAACTTCTCTATATATCAGTCTAATAATATAATTATATATATATATATTAGTTTTAATATAGATGAGATTCTACAGGACTAGAACTATTTCATTCTTTAGAAATCATCAGGAGATTCCTGATGATTTCTAAAGAATGAAACAGTTCTAGTTCTGTAGAATCTCATCTAAATCCCTCCCCCATGAAGAATGCACCTCCCAGCATAGACTGATAATTAGCGACCTAATAGTCAGGACGAGACGTACTAGACAGCAGAAGAGGACTATCCAGGAGAAAAATATGGAAGCTAAAGGACCCCACAGCCAGAAATAAATTTAAAAGCATACTACTTGATGCTTTCGACAGTAAGGAAGAGCAATTAGAGTCGTACAATATAGAAGAACAGTGGGAATTCCTGAAAGCAAACCTGCTGATGGCGGCAGACGAAGTCTGTGGCTGGAGCAGGCCTGTAGGCAGGAGGAGAGTAACATGGTGGTGGAACAGTAAGGTGGAGGGGTCAATTAAGGCCAAAAAGCAGGCTTGGAAAGTATGGCGAGATGGGGGAAGTAGAGAAGACTATCAAGTGGCCAGGAGGGAAGCTAGGAGACAAGTGTACTTCGCAAGAAGGGAAGCAGAGGAAAGAAAGTTCAAACATGTTCTACAACGCGAGGACCAAAAACGTGAGGTGTTCAGGATTGCTAGGCAATGTGTCAAGGAAAACCGTGATATTGTCGGGGAGAAGTGTGTACTTAATGATGATGGCGAACTTGCCATCACCGACGCTGATAAGAAGGTAGCTTGGAAGTGTCACTACGAAAGGCTACTAAATGAGGAGATAAATGGGAGAAAGACAGTCTCCCCCACATCGACCCAATAGAGGGACCAGCAGTGTTAGTCGAGGGTAGTATAATAAGTAAGGCAATCAAAGATATGAAGACGGGTAAGGCAGCTGGGCCTTCGGAAATAGTTGCTGAGATGCTGAAGGCATCTGGAACGGTGGGACACACCATGGTCACCCGGATAGTAAACCAAGTCGTACAGAATGGGGTTGTTCTGAAGGACTGGCATAGCAGCATCATCATTAACTGTTATAAGGGTAAAGGAGATGCCCTAGATAGGAGTAACTATAGAGGCATTAAATTAATCGACCACGTCATGAAGGTCACGGAAAAAGTAATAGCGCAGCTAATCAGAGAGAGAATTGATCTAGATGAAATGCAGTTCGGGTTTGTGTCAGGCAAAAGTACCACAGACGCTCTTTTCATTGTACGACAACTACAGGAGCAGTACCTAGCTAAAAGTAAACCCCTATACTTAGCTTTTGTCGACTTGGAGAAAGCCTTCGACAGAGTCCCCCGTTCCATTATCTGGTGGGCTCTTAGAAAACTAGGTGTTGACGAATGGCTTGTGAGAGCTATACAAGCCATGTATAAAGAAACAGTCAGCAAGGTTAGAATTAACAACGAATATAGTCAAGAGTTTAGCGTAAAAGTTGGTGTCCATCAGGGCTCTGTTCTTAGCCCCCTACTATTTATTATTGCCCTTCAGGCTATAACAGAGGAGTTCAAGACTGGCTGCCCATGGGAACTCCTATACGCAGATGATCTAACGCTCATAGCTGAATCAATGGCCGAGCTAGAGAAGAAATTCCAAACATGGAAGCACGGCCTAGAATCAAAAGGCCTTAAAATTAACCTGGCTAAGACTAAAGTTCTAGTTTGTAAGAAAGAAAATAAGGGAGCGGTCCCTTCCGGGAAGTGGCCATGCTCAGTGTGTAAGAAAGGCATAGGTAGAAACTCCATTTTATGTCCCAAATGCAAAGTATGGGTGCATAAAAGATGTAGTGGGATCACAGGTAAGCTAACTAAGAACATAGATTTTACATGTGGTCGGTGCTCTGGTGCAATAAGTAGCAGCAAGTGCTCACAAAATACTAGCTCTTTCAATTGCGCAGAGGGTTCTATAGAAATAGTGGACAGCTTCCGTTACCTGGGTGACAAAATTAGCAGTGGGGGAGGGTGCTCTGAAAGTACAGTAGCTAGAGTCAGAACTGGATGGAAAAAGTTCAGAGAGCTTATACCACTATTAGCCGCTAAAGGGTTCTCCCTAAAAATGAAAGGCAGGTTGTATGATGCCTGCATACGAACAGCAATGTTGCATGGCAGTGAGACCTGGGCATTGTGTGCAGAGGATATAGGCAGACTAGAGAGGAACGAAGCTTGCATGCTCCGCTGGATGTGTAATAGTAATATACGTGAACGCCAAAGCATAAACGAACTAAGGAAAAAATTAGAAATAAGAGGGATCAGATGTTGTTTACTCGAGAGAAGGCTACGTTGGTATGGACACGTGATGCGCATGAAAGACGACAGCTGTATAACAAAGTGCAGGGCAATAAAGATAGACGGTAGCCACGGAGTAGGCAGACCCAGAAAAACCTGGGACGAGCTGATAAATTCCGACCTCACACACTTACACCTCTCCAAGACAATGTCACTGGACCGAGACCTTTGGCGGTACTCAGTAATAGAGTAGACCCGCCTTACCTAAATACTAAGTAAAACCTACTAGTCAGTAGGCATCTCTAACAAATACACCTCCGTCCCACCTCCCCCACCGCCCCTTTCAATGTAAAGTTATGTTGGTGCCACAACATCCAGGCCGAAACAAATGAGATCATGTAGGTGTCACGACAAAAAAAACACACAGTCCACGCTGTAATGTGGCCGTGTAGGCAACACGGTAAAAACCTCCCAGCCCCACACTGTAAATGTGGTTGGTGTTAGGAAGGGCATCCAGCCGTAGAAAACCCGCCAGACAGTCCTATGCGAGCAATGACAACCACTCTTGCCTCAAGTGGGAAAACTCCCGTCCAAACCCATGCAAGCGTGGAACATGGACGTTAAACGATGATGATGATGATGATGATGATGATTAAAACTTTTATACTCTGCTATGTATTGAGTACCTTACTTACTGTGGTTACCTCCGATTCAACCCAGAATAACGTACCTATATATATATATATATATAATTATATATATATATACATATTTGTTGCAAGAAAAAAAAGAACAGGTTGTTGTTCTTGAGAGAGATAGAAAGAGAGAGAGAGAGAGTGTTTATGTCCTAAGGAAAGCCAGGCTACAACTAATACTCTCGGGTCTCGAATAAATCCCCGCCTCCTTCACGCTTATTAAATTTTGCTAATCTATCTCTGGCGAAATTTTATTTTAAGTGGTAGCATTCCTGTTACAATTAATTTTCTTTAACCCTTTAATGTTCAAATCAGCCAAACCCGGCCAGAATTCTCTATCTCTGTCTGTTGAAACTGGCTGCTCAAACTGATGTTAAGGTATTGTTCTCAAAATAAATACTTTCAAAATATAGATTCGATATTATGTGAGATAATTATGTGAGGTAAAGCCTTTACCATGAAAATATAATAGTATATATAGAGTAATGTGAATGCTAAAGGGTTAAATATTAAAAAACATTATATATGACAAAAAATGTACCTTACTAGAAATCCCATACATTATAAAATAAATATGAAGGGTTAGGGTCTCAATATGTAAAATAAACAACTAATTCTTTTTTTTTTTTTAAATCAACCTAGAAAAATTACCGATTTTTCACCACCCACCTGATAATTCCACTCTCACCCCTATTATTTGGAACTATGAGAGTAATTATAAAAAGTAAGAATAGAAATACTAATATACATATAAAACCTTTAATCTATGAGAACCCTTTCAACCCCTCTGAAAATTAACTAACCCAACTAATGCTCCTCTAAATAACATGAGTAAACACACCAGTTTACTCCCTTACACTAACGCACTTATACCTCTAAATACTAATATTAGCCCTAAACCTCATATATAATTACAAATGCAGAAGCTAACTCAACATCGACTCTTACATAGTAAATCTAAATAGATAATTTCTAAAGGGGCTACACACAGTTCTCAATGCGCACCTTGGGGAAAATCATCTCACTCACATTGAAAATGTGAAATTTAGCATTTAAACTGGCCATATCCAGTAAGAATTCTCTCACTTCTTTCTGTTCAAACTGGTCATAACCAGCTACTCATACCGATGTCAAGGTATTGTTCTCAAAATAAATAACATCAAAATCTTGTAGATTCGATATTATGTGAGATAATTATAAAGCCTTTACCACAAAAATACAATAGTATATAGAGAGTAAAGTAAATGCTAAAGGGTTAACCAACCCCATGCACTTAATATAGCTTCTAGTATACTTAAAATCTTCATTTTTTTTTTAAATTGCACAATAGAATGAGAGATTAGTCAGTTGAAAAGGAAGATGAAAACAAACAACAGAAAAGGAATAAAATATATACAAAAACACCTGTTCAACTGCCAATTAGATATCTTTGTAGTTTCAACACCTTTAAAAAGATAACCACTCTACCCAGAAATGTCAGCAGTATTAAATCTACCCAGAAGTTGTAAAATATTACATTTTGTAAAAAGAAGACAAAAAACAGAAGATATGCTTTAAGCTAACTTTATTTTGATGAATATATTCATATAATAGATTTATATATGAAAAGAGAAAAAGTAAAAGAGGTGGATGGGTATTATCAGATGAAGGTGACTCTGATATTTGTTAATACTTATAGTTTGTGTATTCAAGGTTTAGTGGCAATGTAACTTGGTATTCAGCAGAAATACACATACATAAATACATACACACACAATCTTTATACAGTACTTAAGATATACAAATTTGTTCAGGAGTAACTTCCAAATTTTAAAAATAATTTATGACATACTTACCACATGATAGCTTTACACAACAGATAGCACACAAACATAATTGCATTCTCTCATACTAACATCATATTTACACAACTTAGTAGATATTACACAAGTATAACCAAGCCAACAACCTCCAAATAGAGAGGTAATAAATAACATTGTATGCAATGTTTGAACTTTTATAGAAAATTTAGGAAAACTCAGATGCATAAAAATAACTGAATACAGTTTGTTGCTATAGATATCTTAGAAAATTGGGTAAAGATTCCTTATAGATGGAAAAAAGTGGCCCTTGGCTGTGTTGAAGAAGTTATTTATAGCAACCACCAACTGTATTTAGAGTAACTTTTCTGTCTTAGTTTTCCTAAATTTTAGAAGTAATATTTTATCAACTGCACATTACTACATCAATACGAAGATATGTAGAGTCAGAGACCTTTAAAAATTCAATGAACAAAGCAACAGAGTTGATAGTGATAAATATAGTAAAGATCTGATCAGTAATACATTGCAAATGATGTATAATTAGTGAATATTGACGAAATAAAAAACTGTATGAAAATAAACAAAGACAGACTGATATTTACAAGAACTTCTTTATTAACTCAATAAATTGCTTTTCATATTCCCCCACCAATTCAAATATTTATTTATAGTTTCTTCATAAAAACGAAGATAAATCTTATGGCAAGTTAAAGTCTCCTGACCTTGAACTGCGAAGCTTGACCCTATCTCCCCCATAACAAAAAAAAAAAAATTAAATAAATAAATAAAAATTTTTCCAAAAAATATTAAGGGAGATGACTCGAAGGGAAAAACAAGTAGATAAGTCACCAATGTGCTAAGTTGAGTAGTTAGTTGTCAAGGCAACAGCAAACTTACTCATGCAAGCAGGAATGATCAAAGGTCAGAAAACTAGTAAAAAAAAAATAAAAAATAAAAAAATTACATAATACAATAATTTCTACGCTCTGTTAAAAAGTAAACGAACTCAATATGAAAAGTCGGTTTTCCTCTTTTTTGATCCAGCGCAGAAGTTTATTAATGGCTTGTATTGCTATTGTCTTTGTTACCAGTGGTCCAAATACTGCATATAACTCAAATCCTTGAGTGATCTGAAAAGGAGAAATAAAAACAGGTAATGAATATCACACAAAGCATAAATTAAAAAAAAAGAAATGCTGTGCCATGATAAAAATCACAAATTTCACCATGTATGTTGATCTGGCACCACAACAACAAAAGTACCCTGTCCATCCTATAGGTGATCATGTAGGTGACATGAGAAAAAGAACCCAGTCCACACTATTAGGTGCTCATGTTTGGTGACAACAGAAAGCACCCAGTCCACACTGTACGGTGGTCATGTAGGTGATACAACAAAAAGCATCAAGTTCACTGTGTAACATGGTTGGTGTTAGGAAGGGCATCCAGCTGTAGAAACAAAGCCAAAATACAGATCTGTATGAGCAAGACGTGGTCTCTGGATCTGACTTCTCTCATAACATGACAACCTGTCTAACCCATGCAAACATGGAAAATGGATGTTAAACGATGGTGATGATGATCCTGTTGCTATTGTTTGTTGGATAACAGTTAACTTGTGTAGATCTTCAACATCAAGATAACAAGTCAATAGGTTGTATTCTTTACAATATATAGGTCAATAGGTTGTATTCTTTAACCTTATCTATGATCACACTGTATTCTCTAACATGCAGTGTTTGGTTGTGTAGTGGAAGGGTACATTGTGAGAGATTGTTGTTGTGTAGCTTCAGATCAGCTCCAAGTTCATCGAGCTATGGCATATTTTTGTAAATATTATGGCTCCTATGATGTTGCATATCATAAGAGGTTTCTTGGTTGTTTTAATGATAGGGGACTCATGTCACTATTTTTCTGGTGATAAGAGGCAGGATTTGTTTTAATGATAGGGGAGTCATGTCACTATTCTTTTGAACTCAGAATGCACAGGGCCAGAACATATGCTGCAAGACATCCCATCTGATGTTCTAACAGTCCCACCAATCTACTGTCCTAGGCCGGTACTTTATTTATTGGTCTCGAAAGGATGACAAGCAGAGTTTACTGAGGTGGGATTTGAACTCAGACTGCAGAGAGCCGGAATAAATAATGGTTTCTGATTTAGGCACAAAGCCAAGAATTTAAGGGAGGGAAAGTTGATTAAATCTACCACAGTGTGTTACTGGTACTTTATTTTATTGACCCCATAATAATAATAATAATAATATAATAATGAAATTATTGTGTAAAGTGCTCAGGTGCACTACAACTCGTCAAAGGTGCATGTATAGTACATAGAATAATATACAAATGTCAGGGAAGTGAATGATGAAAGACAATGCTAATTTTGGCAGGTTTTGAACTCAGAATGTAAAGAGACGTAACTATCCTATGAAGCATGGTGTCCGACACTCTACCAACACTGCCAATCCACCGCCCTTGAGCTGGAATAAATACTGCAAGGCATATTTAATCTAATGCTCTGACAACTCTACCAATTCACTGCCTTAGCCCTCCTATAGCATGTAGGTAGTCAGTTGACCAATACATTGGGAGATCACAGCTCTGATACTATGGGCATATGGTTGGAATGTCTCAGGAAAGAATCGCGGGACAGATTTTACGGGCAAAACCAGCCGGTAGACCCCGAGCAAGATAACTGGATAACATCCATCAGCTTGGGTGGTCATGCTTGGGGATCTAGCTGGATCAATTGGAGATGGTTGCTTCTGACAGGACCTATTGGAAGGAGTGTTTGAGGACTGCCCCCCACGATCCCCTCAGGAATAAGTGGGTGAAGAAGAAATAAATATGTTGTCTAATATATCTTTTATTCAATATAGCAGAATGTGATTCGAAGGAGATTTGTCTGCTACTTCTAGCAGGTAGTAAGCTCCTGTTCTGGTTGTGACCACAGCAGAGATAGGCAAGGTGGACATGGTCTGAGTGCAACAGTTGATCCCTTGCATGAAGGATCCTATATCCTGTCACTTGACATACAATACACAGTAGCTAATTCTCCTTTAAACTATTATATTATTATCTTGCTGAGTCCCTTTGGGACTGGAAGGAGGGAGTTAGGAGTTTATCCCCATATCAGATACCTGTGTTGAATGTCTCTAACAGAGTGGGACTCTGCTAAAGTCATCCAAGGACCATGACTGCAATAAACTAGGTGACGGATTATATCCTAATGTGTTTAAAATGGGCGGTGTGGACATGTTGTGAGGAGTGCAGTGTGACAATGAAGGTAGATTGTGAAAGATGCAGAGTGGTAGTGTAGCAAGCCTGGTATGTTGTATCAGTTATTTAACCAGTAGGGGTTTGTATATCTAAAGATTTCTACAGTGGCTGAAGTGAAATAAGACAAATGTTGGTGTTAGGAAAGGTTTTGCCAACCTAGAACATCTTGAAATGAGAAAGAGAATATAACTTATGGTCAATTTGGGATGTAATTTTTTTCCTGTTTTAATGGGTCAGACAAAACACAGAGGGTCAAAATAGTTCTTCGATGTTGCTAATAAATCTGGATTGTTGTTTATTGTTTCGCTCCAGGTCAGTTTTGATCCAGCAGGCCTATGATCAAATGGATTCTAGTTGTCACCATCAGTTGTTAGCTGTCAGGACACTGTATCCATCAAAACTTCCATGCTTCCCGAAATTCCCAACACTACACCTGATATTCCGCCTCCATACATACACACGCATGTGTCTATGTGTTTATCATGACTCACACACTGTTCACTTTCCTGCTTTTGTACATTATTCTATTTACTATAGATGCATCTTTATATTTATTATCATGGCCAATTTGGTATGTAATTTTTTTCTGTTTACTGAGTCAGACAAAACACAGGGTCAAAACAGTTCTTGGCTGTTGCGAATAAATGTAATGTATGACCTGGGGCTAGACAATAAACTGGTACATTACTGATGCTTTAATTATCGACCTCATAAGGATGAAAGGCAAAGCAAACCTAGGTGGGATTTGAGCCCAGAACGTAAAGAGCCGTAACTCTATGCCACAAAGCATGTTCACCGACACTCTACTGATATTGCCAACCCACTGCCCTTAGGATAATAGTCTCAAATATTTGTTTCTACTTTAGGCACAAGGCCAGCAATTACCCAGTGCGTTACTGGTACTTTATTTTATCGACCCCGTAAGGATGAAAGGCAAAGTCAACCTCGGCGGGATTTGAACTCAGATCGTAAAGGGACGTAACTATGCTGGAAAGCATGGCGTCCGACTCTCTACCGATACTGCCAGAAAGGCAAAGCAAACCTAGGTGGGATTTGAGCCCAGAACATAAAGGGCCGTAACTCTATGCCACAAAGCATGTTCACCGACACTCTACTGATATTGCCAACCCACTGCCCTTAGGATAATAGTCTCAAATATTGGTTCCTAATTTAGGCACAATGACCAACAATTTTAGGAAAAGGGGAATGTCAATTAAATCGACCCCAGTGCATTACTGGTACTTTATTTTATCGGCTCCGTAAGGATGAAAGGCAAAGCTAACCTCGGAAGGATTTGAATGCAGAACAAAGTATCATATAATAGCAAAAAAATAATCTCTTGAATTTCTTGTTAAGCTAAACAATGTAAGGGAAATAACTTACCCAACCAATAAGAGTCTCATGTGGGCCCACATGATAGAGGAGTTTCAATGGTCTGCTGCTACTGTGAATTCTGTGATGGAGATACTGGTAGAGACCGAAGAGACGATCCTGTTCTTCCTGACTGAGATATGGGGCTTCTAGCTCAGGGCTGGTATACTGCGCTGAGTTGCGAGACTTGTACAGGAAATGACGCAAACCTGAGATACCACACTGTTTGATGCTGTAGCTATTCCGTGATAGTGAATCACTGATGGCTTGCAAACAGTTGGACTTCTGCAGTTTCTATAAATAAACCACATATAAACAATTAAATCAACAGTTAAAACTGCAATCATCATCATCACCGTGTAACGTCCATTTTTCCACTCTAGCATGTGTGGGATGAGTTGTTTCGTTGTGAGACAAGTCAGATCACATTACAGTATCTTGCTCATACTGAACTGATTCTGGCTTGGTGTCTGTGGCTAGATGCTCTTCCTAACGCCTACCATATTTACAGTGTATACTGGGCAGTTTTTGTTGTGACACCTACATGACCACTTTACAGTGTGAACTGGGAGCTTTTTGTCAAGACACCTACACAACCACTTTACAGTGTGTACTGGGTGCTTTTTGTTGTAATACCTACATGACCACTTAACAGTGTGGACTGGGTGCTTTTTTGTCATGACACCTACACAACCACTTTCAGTGTGGACTGGATGCCTTTTATTGTGGCACCTACATAACCACTTTACAGTATGGACTGGGCGCTTTTTGTTGTGGCACCAAAACTACCTAGCAGTACAAATATATTTTTCTAGGATCTATTTTCTTCCCATGCTACATATTTGAATATATTTTCAAATATATTGCTCCCTGTATATGCTGTAAAGTTCTTAGGAGGGCTCTCAGTATATGCTGTAAAGTGGTTAGGAGAGCTCCCAGTACATGCTGTAAAGTGGTTAGGAGAGCTCTCAGTATATACTGTAAAGTGGTTAGAAGAGCTCCCAGTATATGCTGTAAAGTGGTTAGGAGAGCTCTCAGTATATACTGTAAAGTGGTTAGAAGAGCTCCCAGTACATGCTGTTAAGTGGTTAGGAGAGCTCTCAGTATATACTGTAAAGTGGTTAGAAGAGCTCCCAGTATATGCTGTAAAGTGGTTAGGAGAGCTCTCAGTATATACTGTAAAGTGGTTAGAAGAGTCCCAGTATATGCTGTAAAGTGGTTAGGAGAGCTCTCAGTATATACTGTAAAGTGGTTAGAAGAGCTCCCAGTATATGCTGTAAAATGGGTAGGAAGGACATTCAATTGTATCCAAGCCATAAATGGAATATATGAGTAAAATGTGGTTACCTAACCTGTCCAACCTCAAAGCATGGCAATCCATCTAAAACATGCAAGCATAGAAAATAGATGTTAAACATTGATAATAATGATGATGATGCTTTCTCTACTGCTCCCAACTCTGTTGTGAAATGGTTTGCTTAACATGATAGCTATAGCAAAGTTTGAAATTACCTTATGTTTATTAAATATATCATCATCATCAGCGTTTGACGTCCATTTTCCACTCTAGCATGGGTTAGATGAGTTGTCCTGTTGTGAAACAAGTCAGATCAGATGACCGTGTCTTGTTCACACAGAACTGTTTCTGGCTTGGTTTCTACAGCTGGATATCCTTCCTAACGCTGACCACATTAACAGTGTGAACTGGGTGCTTTTTACAAAGGCACCAACATGTCCACATTTACAGTGTAGACTGAGTGCCTTTTATCGTGGCACCAAAACGACCGTTTTACAATGAGCACTAGGTGCCTTTTATCATGGCACCAGCATGTCCACATTTACAGTGAGGACTAGGTGCCTTTTATTGTGGCACCAAAACGACCATTTTACAGTGTGGACTGGCTGCCTTTTATTGTGGCACCAACAACCATTTTACATTTATATTTGTTTTATCCACAGAGTTAATTACGACATCTTATGAACAAGTTAGCAACATTAAACTATACTTTACCTGCTTAATCTTGCTTTTACAATCTGATAAAGTGAAGAAAGAGTCTCTGTCAACAGTCAGTAAAAATAGGCAGGTTTGGCAGCTTTCATCCAGATAGGAGACGTGTGCTTGTAGAAAACCACTTGGGATAAAAACAGAGACAGAAACAAACTTGTTTAAATAAACAATTAAAGGAGAAGTTGAGTTTTATAATGAAGGAAGCAGCAACCAGGATTTAGGTATAGAAAGTGTTGTCAAATAGCCATTATGTAATACGCATAGTTTCTGATGTAGGCACAAGGCCAACAATTTGGGAGAAGATGAAAGTCCAAAATATTGACCCCAGTGTGTTAATGGTACTTATTTTATCAACCATGTAAGGGTGAAAGGCAGAGCTAACCTAAGTGGGATTTGAATTCAGAATGTAAAGGGCTGTAATTATATTGGAGAAGAAGAAGGCAACTCTGTCTGATCAGTAGTCACACAGTTACTGGCTGGAAGTGTTAAATGAGTTAAAAAAAAACTGTTACAAAAAAAAAACATACTGAATTTGCAGTCACATACAAATAACATCATTGCCTACTAAATATAAGTATTATGAGGGTCAGCTGAAAAGTTCATAGGCTGACCCTGACCAAGATACTCACATGGAATGACCAAATGAGGTTTATTTTTTAACAAAGTCCCTGGAAAGAAATAATGCAGTTATTAATAAGAAGAGTTGAAATTAATGCATGCAAGATTTCACAGCTCTAACATCACTCCTTCATAACGAGCCTATGAACTTTTCAGCTGAATCTAGTATATATAGTATATAATATACTATATATAGGTACTACATTTAGTAGAGAATATACCATATACAGGTACTATATTTAGTATATAATGTACTATATATAGGTAGTACATTTACTAGAGAATCTACTGTATATAGGTACTATATTTAGTATATAATGTACTATATATAGATACCATATTTAGTACATACATACTATACGTAGGTACTATATTTAGTATACAATGTAGTGTGTATATTTTAATAAGCATTCAACCTAATAACATATATGGGCCACCTTAATTACCATATCTGTTCTAAATAGAAATATGTGGAATTTGTGAAAAGTAACGAACGGAGAGCAAAGATAATGATAATATTAAAAATACCTTGAATCAAATTTCGGTAAACATATTGGTGTCCATGATTCTGCTGCCTTGAAAGACTCTGATGCATTAACGAGGTTAATTATAAGATGGAGATCCACAGGATGTAGGAAATACTTTTTCATTCTGACTAATGTTACTAGTTGACTGCTGGCAATGATAAGGGCAAATACTAGATCCTGCAAATAGAAGTTGAACTACTTAGTTTTTGTTATGATGATATTTGTATTATATTTAGTGTATTTGAATATACATGTTGTTAATTTTCTACTGAAGTCATACATTATTTCAGGGGAGATAACTTTGCTACCACAACAGAGTTGACAGTTTGTTGATACCATACCTACATACTTCAAAGAAACAATCTTATATTACTATTCTGTGCATGAACAATACACAAAGTCTTTAAAATTCTTACAATTGTAAGACTAAAACTTAAAATAACTCTTTTAGTGATGTCTCATGGAAACCTTACGTATACAGCATTGCCAAAACTACATTACATGAAAACACTCTGGACCTGGTTAGTTGTTGACATTCTACAAAGCTGAAACACAACACACATTAAAGTAGTGCCCACACATCTAAGATGATGTTGCTGCCACACAAAAATATGCCCCCCCCCCCCAACTGCCGAAAAAAAAAATGGAAACTTCTACTGCTCCTACAATGGTTTAAACCAGATGTTCTCAAACTTTTGGCTCCCGCCCCCAACCCTATTCCCAGAGAGACCTGCCTACACACAAATTGTAAATAATATATAATAAATAAAATCGTTAATTTATATATAATAAATAATATAATATATACTATGTATAAATATGATATATATTTTATTTTACTATATTTATATATATGTATCATTTGATATTTAATATACTATTATATCATCTCTACCACTTAAACCCTCTTATTTTGACTGAGTACCAACAAGAAAAGGGTAGATGGAAGCCGTATATATATATTATCATCCTCATTTAATGTCTATCTTGCACGCTAACATGGGGTAGATGTGTTTGTTCCATTTGAGGCAAGTTTTGGTCGTGTGACCATGTCTCGCTCATATAGGACTGTTTCTGGCTGGTTTTCTACTGCTGGATGACCTTCCTAACGTCAACTTCATAAATATATATATATCATCATCATCAACGTTTAACGTCCGTGTTCCACGCTTGCATGGGTTTGGATAGGGGTTTTCCCACTTGAGGCAAGAGTGATTGTCTTGCTCGCATAGGACTGTCTGGCGGGTTTTCTACAGCTGGATGCCCTTCCTAACACCAACCACATTTACAGTGTGGGGCTGGGAGGTTTTTACTGTGTTGCCTACACGGCCACATTACAGCGTGGACTGTCTGGCGGGTTTTCTACAGCTGGATGCCCTTCCTAACACCAACCACATTTACAGTGTGGAACTGGGAGGTTTTTACCGTGTTGCCTACACGGCCACATTACAGCGTGGACTGTGTGTTTTTTATCGTGACACCTACACGATCTCATTTGTTTCGGCCTGGATGTTGTGGCACCAACATAACTTTACATTGAAAGGGGCGGTGTGGATGGGGTGGGGTGGTGGGACGGGGGTGTGTTTTGTTAGAGATGCCTACTGACTGTAGTAGGTTTTACTTTGTATTTAGGTAAGGCGGGTCTTCTCTATTACTGAGTACCGCCAAAGGTCTCGGTCCAGTGACATTGTCTTGGAGAGGTGTAAGCGTGTGAGGTCGGAATTTATCATGTTGTCCCAGGTTTTTCTGGGTCTGCCTACTCCGTGGCTACCGTCTATCTTTATTGCCCTGCACTTTGTTATACAGCTGTCGTTTTTCATGCGCATCACGTGACCATACCAACGTAGCCTTCTCTCAAGTAAACAACATCTGATCCCTCTTATTTCTAATTTTTTCCTTAGTTCGTTTATGCTTTGGCGTTCACGTATATTACTATTACACATCCAGCGGAGCATGCAAGCTTCGTTCCTCTCTAGTCTGCGTATATCCTCTGCACACAATGCCCAGGTCTCACTGCCATGCAACATTGCTGTTCGTATGCAGGCATCATACAACCTGCCTTTCATTTTTAGAGAGAACCCTTTAGCGGCTAATAGTGGTATAATCTCTCTGAACTTTTTCCATATATAGATATATTATTATTATTAGTATAGATTGAAGTTTAAGCAAAGAATCGTTGCTTTCACCCTATTCCAGGATTTGCTCTATGGTTTTTATATATATTGTATAAAATCCTTATCGAGCCCTCTTTGGATTTTGGTCTTCATAATTATTATTACTATATATAAATATATATATATATATGGGGGAAAGAACCACCTAAAGGACTAATAAACTTAATGATTTCAATATAGCATATTAAAAAGATAGAGATATACTTAGTATATGATCCCATAAAAATACAACCCTATTGAACTCTATTGTAACAGAGTTTAGGGTGAGGGTTGATTTAATCTTGTAATAGTAGTAGTAATAGCAACAGTAGTTGTAGTAATAGTAGCAGTAGTAGTAATAGTATTAGTATTAGGAGTAGTAGCAACAGTAGAAGCAGTAGTAGTAGTAGTAGTAGTAGCAGTAGTAGTAGTAGCAACAGTAGAAGTAGTAGTAGTAGTGGTAGTAGAAAACATTACCTTCACTTTACAATGCTGCACAATGGCCTGTGCAATAGTATCACGAATTGATCCTTCAAGGGGTAGACATCGGACAGCCCCAAGTAAGAAACCAGGCTCACTGTCCATCATATTGAGTAAATTGTCGATGAATTTCTCGGCACCACTAAGCAGACGTCGCAGGTCAAAGTTGTGTCGTTGTTTGAAGATCTTTGCCAATTGACTGAGAGTAAGGACACTGATGATCTGATTGTAGACGTAGGAAAGCTGTAGGAGAAGCTGGTGGGTGGAATCAGGACCACGAGACACACCAACAAGGAAGAGGTGCTCTCGAAGAAGGAAGACAAACCGATGATCTCCAGCTACGATACATCGAATACTGTCCTTCTCAGAGTTTGTAACGAATGAAACCAAAGCTTGCATGACTCCCATCAGAGTTACTAGATTATCTTCATTACCAAATCTGTAAAGAAAAATCATTATCATTAGTATCGGTAGAGGGTCGGACACCATGCTTTGCAGCAAAGAGTTACAGCCCTTTATGATCTGAGTTCAAATCCCGCCAAGGTTAACTTTGCCTTTCATCCTTACGGAGTCGATAAAATAAAGTACTAGTAATACACTGGGATAATTGCTGGCCTTGTGCCAAAAGTAGAAACAATTATTTGAGAGCGGTGGATTGGTAGTATCGGTAGAGGGTCGGACGCCATGCTTTGACACATAGAGTTACGGCCCTTGCCATTCTGAGTTCAAATCCCGCCGAGGTTAACTTTGCCTTTCATCCTTACGGGGTCGATAAAATAAAGTACCAGTAATACACTGGGTAATTTCTGGCCTTGTGCCAAAAGTAGAAACAATTATCATTAGTTCATCATTATTAACTCATTATCATCATCATCGTTTTAATGTCTGCTTTTCTTGCTAGCAAGGGTTTGACAGGTCTATACAGACTAAGCTCGTACTGAAGCGGAGCCACTGATCTCCCAAGCAAGCCAGGGATCTGTGACTTGTTTATGTATGGTTTCATGTTCCATTGAGTGCTCAGGAGAAGTTGTCATGCCAACTCTTTGTTTGGCAAGATATCTATGGCCGAATGCCCTTCCTATCACCAACCACATTATGAGAATATTATTTTTATTTTAGTAAATAATAATTCCATCCATGTGGCTTATTGGTTAGAGAATTGGATTTGCAATTGTGAGGTTGTGACTTCAATTTCTGGACTGGGCGATGCATTATGTCCTTGAGCAAGACACTTTATTTCATGTTGCTCTTTCTGCCAGGAGTTGTGATCAGTAGATAGTATTAGCAGTGAAAAGACCAATGGAAACATCGTTTGCTATGCTCGATTGGACAAGTTCTTCCCTGACTCAGTAGGGGTCTTGTCGATTGATTCTTAAAACTTTCTCCCTGTTAATTAAGCAACCACATTCTTGTTTTGTTCAGAAGCATTTGTGGATCTGCAGAAGGCCATTGACTGAAACCTGTGCAGAAACTTGTTGAATGTATATATGGTGTGTGTGTTGGGGGGTGGGGGTGTATATGTGTTTGGGGTGTGTGTGAGTTTGGGGTGTGTGTATGTGTGAGTGGGGGTGTATGTATGTGTCCCAAAATTCGCCAAAACTACACCTGATATTCCCACTCCATACACACACACACATATCTGTATCTGTGTGTATATCATGACTCATACACTGTTCACTTTCCTGACATTTGTACATCTAATGCACTGGGGTAATTGCTGGCCTTGTGCCAAAATTAGAAACAATTATTCTATGTACTATACATGCATCTTTGATGAGTCCTAATGCATCTGAGAACTGTACATAATAATTTTCATTATCATTATCATAACGAAACTCACCTGGAATATACTGGTTTCCCAGCTTCACTAAGTATAAAAACATGTTTTTTGTGATGGCGCCAAGCTGGGTGATTGACATCTTCACCATCACTGATGGTATCTGCTGACATGCGCATCCAGTTTGGACCAGAACTACTTGCTACATTGCTATTTGAAGATAAATTCATTTCTTCCATATCGCTGATCACTTCTGCAGGAACCTTCGTTTCTTGAGGTGGGTTGTCTTCCTAAAAGGGCCCAGAGTAATACAGTTAATGGATGGTAAGAGAGAGAGGGGGGGGGGGACATGAAAGAGAGAGAGGGAAGACATAAGAGAAAGAGACAAGAGAGAGAGACAAGATAAAAGAGAGAGTGAAACGAGGGAGAGAGAGAGAGACAGAGAGAGAGAGACAGAGAGAGAGAGAAAGAGAGAGAGAAAGAGAAAGAGAGAGAGAGAGAGAGAGAGGAAAACCTATGTGGGTGAAGGTATCATCCTGTACATAGAAATGACACTTTTACAAAATCATCATGAATTTAAGGCAAATATATATTATTACAATACATGTCTGAAACCAAAAATTTAGCAAACACCACTGTCTGGATTCATACAAAATTTGACTTTTACACAAGGCATATATGTATATGCATGTATATATTTATATGATATATATATATGTGTATATATATATATTGTATATACTTGTGTAAAAGTCAAATTTTGTATGAATTATGACACTATAAGAAAGAGAATGGAAGAAAAAAGCAAATCAGAATGAATCAAAGACATGGAGAAATGCATAAATATTTCAATGGCTTGGACATACTTGGACAAACTAAACTCACAACTGAAAATGAGTGGCACAACCTTAAACATCACTTACAGGAGGTAGTTTCTCAGAATTAGGGTTTACCAAGTGTATTTAAAAAGAATGGATCTAGGGTCATACAATAGAACTCTCTCTCATTGTAATTTCTCCCTCAACATTTCGCATGTGAAAAATAGTTTCAGTTTACAAACATTTTGGGTGATTAACAGCCTTCTGGAACGAATTAAGTTCATGAACCAAGGTCCCACCATAACTAGAAATAATTATGTGACTTGGAAAAACAATATTAGTTACTGACCGATATGATTTCTTTGACATAATGCTTTATCTATTCTGGCTGCTGGAACCATGAAATAGCATGCAGCTGGGGTTCTTCATATCAGGAAGCATTCTCCCACATTGTCCAGGCATATATCATTGTTATAGCAATAGTGGTCTATGCATTTATGATACATACATATATACATACACACACACATGTATATATATATATACACACACATACACACATACATATAGATTGTGCACTGGCTGAGGCATACATCTAGTATGCACCACCTTCCCCTCCCTCACCCCTTCCACACACTTCCCATGTTGCAACACCCCACCCATGTCCTAACATCCCATCCCCACCCCAAGATCTACCTCCCCCCTCCAAGTCTCTAGTCCACACTGTAAAGTGGTCGTTTTGGTGCCATGACAAAAAGCACCCAGCCCACACTGTAAAGTGGTAAAATGGTCATGTTGGGGACATGACAAAAGGTGCCCAGCCCACACTGCAAAGTGGTTGTGTAGGTGTAAAGACAAAAATCACCCAGTCCACACTGTAAGGTAGTTGGCATTAGGAAGGGCATCCAGCTGGAAAAACCAAGCCAAAACTAGTTCTGTATGAGCATGACAGTCATCTGATCTAGCTTGTCACACAATGGGACAACACGTCTAACCTATGCTAGAGTGGAAAATGGATGTTAAATGGCGATGATGATGATGATGATGATGTAGTTTTTTTATCAATATGTAATATATACTAAAAGATCTGGATATGTTTTAGTCTTATGGCTTCATCAGTGAAGCATTGACTTCGCTGTAATTGAACGAGTAAATGATGAAAGAATCTCAGTGAAAATGTACAAGAATATACATTAACACTTTAGCATTTGTATTATTCTATATATTTCTGGCCTTGTGCCAAAAGTAGAAACAATTATTCTATATATACTATTATATTTTCACAGTAAAGGTTTCACCTCACATAATATTGAATCTATGAGATTTTGATATTATTTATTTTGAGAATACTTTAATGTCAGTATGAGTGGCCGGTTACAGCTAGTTTGAACAGAAAGAGGTTAGAGAATTCTGGCCAGATATAGCTGGTTAAACCTTCAGCACGCTTTAGGTGCATTATGTCACCAATAGTGTAATCTCCCCTCAATACATAATGCAGTGTCAAGGGAAGCAATTCATAACTATTTCTAGCATTCTAAAGGGTTAAGTAGTGTAGAAATAGAGAATTGTTTAGAGATTAGAAGTTTTTAACTGGACTCCATCACAGTTGGATATCTCCAATTTTTAACTGGCAAACAATAGACAGCCACAATATGCTAGATGTAAAAAAACATCAAGTAATGAGAATTTAAAAAATCTATTATCATATTAATTAACTGATGGCAATAATAAAGAAAACTGAATATATTGAAGTTCATGTTTCAGCAATTAAAATATACTACTCTCTAGTCCCAAATAATAGGGGTATGGGTGGTGGAATAAGGTGGAGAGTGGGGGTGAAATAAGGGACAGTTGGAATAAGTGAGGAGAGGGTGGTTGGAAAATCGGTAATTTTTCTAGGCTGCCTTTGTTGATTTAAAAAAAAAAACCAACAGAATTAGTCGCTTAGTTTACATATTGAGACATCCAACCCAGCCTATTTATTTTATAATATATGGGGTTTCTAGTAATGTACTTTTTTTGTTATGTATAATGTTTTTTAATGTCTGAAGTAAATTAATTGTCATGGGAATGCTACCACTTAAAATAAAATTTCACCAGAGATAGATTAGCAAAGTTTAATAACTGTGGAATAAGAAGGGTGGGGTTTGAAAAAATCTGAAAAATCAAAAAGGGGAGGGGAGACAAATATTCAAGATCTGAGATTATACCCTATACTGCATCTGGTTTTAAGTAAAGACAACTTAATTAATTTCCTTGAATTTTAACATATAGGATGTATCAAAAAGAATCATCTGATTTCAAAAGGCTATATTTTTTTAAACAAATGACCATATAACCATATAACCATGCAGAAACTTTTACAATACATGTCTGAATATAAAGTTTTATTCTTCTTTATAATTTTCATAAATTTTTATAAAGTTATTTACATAGTGAGCATTTGTAAAAATTGTAAATAAAATTGGATGATTCTTTTAAACATTGAATGGCTATATGGTGTCCACCAGAGTAAAATAGGAATCAATATGTGTGTGTTTGTATTTATATATTTGTATACATAGAATCATCATTTTGTTTAAACATATAAGACACGATAGTGTTCTAATTTCATCTTATTAATTAAGGATTTTTCATATTTTCTGAATGAAAATACTTTTATAAGAATTTTTTCAAAATGTATGTTCTTGAGAAAAAAAGGGCTATTAAAAGAAGAAATGAAACATGAAAACAAAACAATTGAAAGTTTTTAAGAAAAACAGTAAGAAAATATTTGAAAAAAGATGAGGGAATTTAAAAGTTTCTTAATAAAAGTCTTAACCCTTTAGCAATCCGGCCAGATTTCTCTCACCACTTTCTGATCAAACTGGCCTCTCATACTTATGTTAAGGTATTATTCTCAAAATAAATAATATCAAAATCTCATGGATTCAATATTATGTGAGATAATTATGTGAGGCAAAGCGTTTGCCATGAAAATATAATAGTAAATATAGAGTAATGTAAATGCTAAAGGGTTCAAGAAAATTTGAAGCCTGGTATATATATTAACACCTAGCAAAGACACCAGTATATCCCGATATTATGATATTACTCAGTTGTATAAAAAATTATATTGAATATTATATAACAAACCATATTTTGAATATAGTGTTTTCTAAGCTACATATTGTAATCAACATACTATGCAGAAAATGTGGAATAGAAAGACTGTTGAAGTGTATTAGTAGCACTACTTGATTATATATCTCAGTGAAAGTTAGCTAATAAATACAGGTTAATAGAACAGATGTATAAGGTCATCATCATCATCATCCTTCTTTTATATCAGTTAGTGACAGTGTTGACATCCACCCTGCTTGAAATTTGGAAATTTCAATTTACACATTTTATAAAGAACAAACTTTGTAGCACATAAAAAAAAAAATTTAAATATATTACTTACATATTTTAACAACTGGTTAAGTGCATTACACAACATCGTTTAGCCATTAAAGGAACCACACTGATAATGTGAAGCAAGTGTTTTAGTAAGGAGCTAAAAATGATCCAGATATATGTTTATACTACTGTTGTAAGATTCTAACAAAGTGAATGTTAAGCTCAACTGGTGTTATAATCGTATAATTAGTAGAATTAAATACACTGTGTTATGGCCAAAACACTGAAGATTCTGTTATCTTACAAAGTGAAAGAATTTTAATGATAATGAGGACGACTAGGCATTTCTTTCTCTCGCTCTTGTTTTTATTATTACATCTCATCCAGGAAGGCTATTCTCAGTTAGTCAGTTATTAAAGGTCATTTACAATTTGACATGTATCAGTTTGGCTTCCTAGTTTCAGAAAGAGAGCTCTTATTTCTGAGAGAAAGAGAGAGCTCTTATTTCACAGAGACACCACAGCTTTTACAGCTACTGTTTTACATGGAAAATTTTTATTGAGTTGATTACATGAAATAGGTATGGATATATAAGAGATTTTTATGAATTGTCAAATGTTTTGATCTTAATCCATGGTTATTGTCTGTTAGTAGAATTTGCCAATATTAAATGCTAACTACATTCTAGTTGGTATACTATAGGCTTCACATGCAGCAGCTGTGCTGGGACAACAAGCAGCAAACAGCCACAGGAAACAAGTACCACCAATCTCTGGGAGGGCTCTGTAGAAACAGTAGACAGCTTCTGCTACCTAGGTGACCGAATTAGCAGCGGAGGTGGGTGTTCAGAAAGTACAATAACTAGGGTAAGAACGGGATGGAAGAAGTTTAGGGAACTACTACCACTGCTAGCTGCAAAAGGCTTCTCCCTCAGAATGAAAGGCAGACTGTATGATGCGTGTATCCGAACAGCAATGTTGCATGGTAGTGAGACCTGGGCGCTGAAGGTGGAAGACTTACGTAGATTAGAGAGAAACAAAGCCTGCATGCTCCGATGGATGTGTAACAGTAATATACGTGAACGACAAAGCATAAATGAATTGAGAGAGAGACTGAACATAAGAGGAATCAAATGCTGTGTGCAGGAGAGGCGGTTGCGCTGGTATGGACATGTGATGCGTATGAAGGATGACAGCTGCATAAAAAGGTGCAGAGCACTAGAAGTTGATGGAAACCGCGGAGTGGGGAGACCCAAGATGACCTGGGATGAGGTGATAAAAGCCGACCTTACCCAATTACACCTCTCAACACACGACCGTGACCTCTGGCGTCATGCAGTAATACAGAGTACCCGACTTCCCATGGGTACAAGCTGAAGCATATAGACAATATGCCCCCACACCCCCCACCGCAAGGTGGTCGTGGAGGTGCCACGGCAAAAAAGCACCCAGCCCACACTGTATAGTGGATGTGTAGGCGCCACGAAAAAGCACCCAGCACTCACTGTAAATGAGGTTGGTGTTAGGAAGGGCATCCAGCTATAGAAATCAAGCCAAATCAGTTCCTGTATGAGCAAGGCATGGTCAGCCGACCAGACACTGCCCACAACAGGACAACCCGTCTAACCCATGCTAGCGTGGAGGAACGGACGTAAAACGGTGATGATGATGATGATGATGATACTAATTTATGCTGTACTGACAGACCTGAGCTTTAATAATTTCTATGGATAAATAATATTAATTTCTTGAATAGACAGTCTTAACTTTCTGGGTTTAAATCTTTCTGGAGTTGACTTTGCCTTTCATCCATCTGGGTTTGATAAAATAATGTACTTGAGTTGATTCAAACGATTGTACTTCTTTATCCAAGTTGTGACATTGTATCAAAGTTAAGAATAAATATATTGACAGCTGTATAAAAAAGGGCAGAGCACTCAAAGTTGATGGAAGCTATGAAGTGGGAAAACCTAGGAAGACTTGGGAAGCGGTGACTTTGCACAATTGCACCTCTCAAAGGTGATGACACAGGACCTTGATCTCTGGTGCTATGCAGTAATACAGAAGACCCACCTTCCCATATGCAGGGGCTGAGGTATACATCTAGTATGCACCACCTTCCCTCCTATCACCCCTCACATACACCTCCCACGTTGTAATCTAATCCATGCTAGCATGGTAAATAGTTGTTAAATGATGATGATGATGATGATGATGAGTTAAGTAAATAGAATCCAATCACCACCAGTGATTATTGATTTCTCCCATTGGCAAAAGATGATAACTTCAATATATTGCTGGTACTTTTTTTTTATCACCCTACAATACCATTGAGCTAATCACTACCTATGGTAGTAATCACTACCTATAGATAGTGGTACATAGTATCTTTAGTTGAGGTAGTGGGGGAGTGAATGGTATCTTGTTAACTAGAAAAAATATGGATTGTTACTATCACTGTCTCTCTCTCTCACTTTCTTATTAACCATGGGGTGGTGGTAGGAGTAGTATTTGATACTTCTTCTTTACCCACTTATTCCTGAGTGGGTCGTGGGGGAAGAGTCCTCAAACACTCCTTCCAGTGAGTCCTGTCAGAAGCAACTGTCTCCAACTGATCCGGCTGGATTCCCAAGCGAGACCAGCCAAACCCATGGATGTTATCCAACCATCTTGCTTGAGGTTTACTCCTGGGTCTCCTGCCAGTTGGTTTTGCCCATAAAATCTGTCCAGCAATTCTTTCCTGAGACATTCTAACAACATGCCCATAATATTGGAGCTGAAATCTCTGAATTCGGAGATGTAGCAGCTCTACCTGGAGTGACTCTCTAATACAACAATCTAAACTTGATAAATGAGGGTCGATCCAGGGTTAAGCAATAATGAGTCAAGGTAGCAAATTTCATTTGAATTCAACTCATTGTCAATGTTATGTGTTTAGCACATAGAACCGACAGTGTATTGATTTCTATTTAATGATAGTATATTTATTGACAGCTGATGATGATGAATTGATAAGATGAAAGAAAAAATATTACAATCATTATTTGTGCATACCATCACCAATTCTTGATAGCAGGCAAATATCTAGAGTGATCAATTGCAAATGGTCATTATCCTCAAATAAATATTGCTAGCATGAGAGAGTTATATACTGCATGTTACTGCAGAAGTAAAATAGCCTAATACTAATGAACTGAAATAGTAGTAACATTAGCTAGCCTACATGAGGATGATAGTAACAAACAATAGACTTTCTATTTAACAATATAGTAAAATTGAACACTCTTTATAGTTTGTAGTTAACTAAATAATATTGAATGACCAGCAGGAACTATCAGATCGCTTAAATTAAAAGGGAGCATTGATGTTGACGTTATATTTTTCACATAGTAACAACTGCATTGAAAAATCTGGGTCTCTTTAGAGCCAGAAAATATTAAATGCTTAGGACATCAAATATGTGGAGTCTGGTGCAGTGATAGAACATGAAGTAGTGCATGGAGTGAGAGAACAGGGGTAAAAGAAGAGCTTAGGGTGGGTGGGGAATAGAGGTTACACGAGGGCTTAGGATTGGGGTGAGAACAGGTTACAGCAGAGTTTAGGGTGGGATAACAGAGATTCAGTAGGGTTTAAGGTGAGATAACAGAGGTTATAGTAGGGCTTAAGGTGGGATAACAGAGATTACAGTAGGGCTTGAGGTGGGATAACAGAGGTTCAGTAGGGTTTAACTCTTTAGAATTTACATTACTCTATAACTACTATTGTATTTTCACAGTAAAGGCTTTACCTCACATAATATTGAATCTATGAGATTTTGATATTATTTATTTTGAGAACAATACCTTAACATCAGTATGAGTGGCCGATTACAGCTGATTTGAACTGAGAGAGGTGAGAGAAATATGGCCGGATATGGCTGGTTTAAATGCTAAAGGGTTAAAATGAGGTAACAGAGGTTCAGTAGGATTTGAGGCGAGGTAACAGAAGTTACAGTAAGGCTTATGGTGGGAAAACAGAGGTTATAGTAGGGCTTAAGGTGGGATAACAGAAGTTCAGTAAGGCTTAAAGTGGGGTAACAGAGGTTCAGTAGGGAGTAGGGTGGAGGAACTGAGGTTTCAGTAGGGCTTAGCAGACGTGCAGTAGCAGGTGTTTGAAATAGTGATAATACAGTTGTAGAGCAGAGGTCAACAATATTTTAGTGCAGAAATTAGGGGAGTGTAGTGAAATTAATATGATGATATATAAATTTATAGCGCAATCGTTAATTAAATAGCAACACTAGGATTGACTTGTCACGGCTTGTGCTAACCTGCATTTTAGAGGTAGGAAATTACATTTTAATGTTCATGCTTTACCTAACAGTATTTGCTACGATGACGATGCTAACAATAACAGAAAACTATTGCTTCTAATAATAATAATAATAATAATGATGATTTCTGATTTAGGCACAAACTCAGCAATTTGGCGGTGGGGTGGGGAAAGTCGATTAACTCGACTCAGTGCGTCACTGGTACTTTATTTTATCGACCCTGTAAGGATGAAAAGCAAATAATAATAATAATAATAATTTCTTTATTGGCCACTAGGGCCTTGATTTCTTTATTCACTACAAGGGTTAACATCAAGAAAAACATTATGACGGCACAGAAAGAAAACACTGTGTGTGTGTAATCATTTCTACAAATCATTTACGAGATGAAATCTTGTAGAGAAAGTATAGCAAACTAACTAGATTCCAACATATTTCTCATTTTATTAACACCCCCACCTCCAATGTCAACTAATAGAATTTTGATCTCAGAAACTACTTTATACATGAAGTTTCCACTATTATTAATAATGATTTCTGATTTAGGTACAATGCCAACAATTTTGGGGGAAAGGGAAAGTCGACTAAATCGACTCCTGTGCATTTCTAGTACATCATTTTATCGATTCCATGAAGATGAAAGGGTTATTAATAATTGTTTCTACGTTAGGCACAAGGCCAGCAATTACCCAGTGTATTACTGGTACTATATTTTATCGACCCCGTAAGGATGAAAGGCAAAGTTAACCTTGGCGAAAGGGAAGGCTGCTTCAAAAGTAGCAGTGAATGTTCTGGGGATAAAAAAAATAAAACAAACAGTTACGTCTCAACTAATCCTCTCTTCCTTCCCTAGAAATCGGAGCACTCATTAGATTTATGTAGTTTATATTACAAGTGCATGATACCAGCAGCGGAAGATAGAACCTACAAGTTTCCGAGTGAATCATGTGGAAGTTGGCGCCCGATCGACTCGTGAATATGTACTGTTTGAAATTTGACAATTAAAGTATCTGACATTTGGTAATCCAGGTATATCTTTTATTTTAAATATAAATCCATCATATTCTTTTTATAGCGAAAGGGAGAAGGAAAGAGAGCCGCGGCAAACTAATGATGGTCTGTTAGAAAATGAAAACACACCCCATAAAAAAGGAGGGGGAGGATTATAAAATTCGAAGTTATAATCAAATCCCACGGTATACGTTGTTTTACAAAATGTATCCTTCACACACACACACACATATATATATATATATCCTTTAGTCAAAAATACGGTGAAAGCTATATATATATATATATATATATATATAAACAGCATTGCTACAGCAACATACGTCGTGAATTATTTTATTGAAGACTAAAACAATGTCACGGTCCTGCAAGCGTAGTTATGCGTACGTTAGTTCAATAGGTTATAAATTCCAGTTACGTGAATAATCAAGCAACCAGGATTAGATAGTGATATTATATGAACACAGATAAAAGGATCTCAAACCGCAAAAATATCGGTCACATACACAAACAAGCATCAATCAAAACACACACACCCATTACACGATACGTCAATACATCGTTATTACATAATACAAATGTATTAGTGACTATGTCACTGACCCACCCATATATATCTATATATAAATACGCATGTGTGAGTATATATATTATATATGTTTTATACACACACACACATACATACATATATATATATATATATATATATATATATATATATATATATATATAATGGGTGTCCCCCAAAATGTATACACACCTTGATTTCCTGTACAGGCAATATTTATAAGAATGCTGTTGAAGTGTGTATACATTTTGGGGCGACACTGTGTGTGTGTGTGTGTATATATATATATATATATGTATGTATTACCAATATACACTCGGTTAGCACTCTGAAGACAAGTTTTGCTCGATAAACGTTCAAACCATCTCATTAAGTAATTGTGAGCAAACGGGTTTATGGCTAATATTTCCTAAAATCTCGTCAATATATATATTATATTATATATAGCCATCAATCTGTCGAACCAGATCGGGAATAAGCATTACAATATTATATTGATTTCTTTTGACTAAAGAAAAAAAACAAAAACGAAAGCAGCAGCAATATTCATAACGAAAACGTATAAACAATTGAATTGACACAATATATTACTGGTATTTATCCATGCATATCCACCAAAGCTTTTGTTTACTCACATAATACGTACATATATGTATAAGATATTTACCTCTTTATCGCAAACTCTATTCTCGTTTTCACACAGAGTAGAAGTATCCGAATAAGTTAAATCGACAGTAGAATTAGATTCAGTCTTTACATCTGTTTGTGTATCAATATCTCCTTCGTCTACAGCTACTATTTTGTCTCCAACAGGCAGATCTTTCGGCCTTTCTTCGCTCCTTTCATAAGATGTTATGTCTTTGTCTACTAAATCTTTGATGGACGTTTCTTCTGGTAAATCTGGTAAATCAGTCGACACACATGGTATTCCAGGAGCATCTACAACACTCTCTCCAGCTTCAATTTGTTTCTCATCATAACCTTCGTCCCCACTTACACCTTCCTCGCCACCATCAACAGCATTATCGTTAATGTTTTCAAGGCTCTCGATTTTTTTACCAGACAGGTTGCCAATTATTCCGCTACCAAGACGGGATCTCGGCGTGTCTAACTGCTCATAATTGAGATTTTCAAATGAATCACTGGCCACCAACATTGATTCATGTAAAGAAGCTGTGCCGGGTGCATCTGTCTCAAAGATGGACGGCGTAGTAACGACCGAAGTATCAGATTCTTTATGGGGCGTTTGAGCCCCATCATCAACATCAGCCATTTTGGTTCCCAGCGACTATTATTACCTTCTCTCATTAAGAGCTTTTACTTTGACGTATCCAGAGTGATCTCCCTTTATATTTACACACTGATTCATTTAATATTTCGTTAATAGTAAGTTGCGAGATATATATTAGTTTCTTATGGCTGAGAACAGCGAACTAGTATTTTAATGGAAGGATGTGGAATGTTGTAACGTTCATGCATTTCCTAAAGAGATTAGTGACGTAAGAAAAATGAACTCAAGCTTAGTTAACTTGCAGCTTGCCTTGAAAATCTTATCTCTAGAATAAAATAATAATTGTTTCTACTTTAGGCACAAGGCCAGCAATAACTCAGTACATTACTGGTACTTTATTTTATCGACCCCGTAAGGATGAAAGGCAAAGTTAAATAATAATGGTTTCTTTATGAAATTTTTGTGTACACTGCTCAGGTGCACTACAACTCGTCAAAGGCGCATGTATAGTACACAGAATAATAAACAAATGTCAGGGAAGTGAATAGTGTATGAGTCATGATATACATGTGTGCGTGTGTATGGAATGGGAATATTAGGTGTAGTGTTGGCGAATATCAGGAAGCATGGAGGTTTTAAAGTAGTTTGTTCCATGCTTCAGCAACTCTGAGCGTGAAAAAATGTTTCCGAAATCATGGGAGCTGTGCTGTTTTCTGACTTTGTGGGCATGCCCACGGGTGTTAGACACATGGAAATCAAAAAGGTACTCAGGGTTGTTGTTGGCAAGATGGTTAATAATTTTGTGTGTGTTTACCAACTCAGCTGCCAGACGTCGGAGCTTCAATGTATCCATGCCCAGGGAAGCAAGGCGTTCAGAGTATGGTAGATGCCTGATGGAGAGTATTCGCTTGGTTGCACGTCTCTGAACAGTTTCCAGGCAGTCAATGTTCTCAGCAAGATAGGGGTTACAGACTGGTGATGCAAATTCTAAGTGTGGCTGCACCATAGCTATATACAGCTTTAAATAGATAGCTGGAGAGCGGCTAACAAAGGTCTTGCTGTGTGATGCTAAGACACCCTCGGCCTTCTTGACAATTTTAGAGACGTGCTTTTACTTTGACATATCAAGACTAAGGACTTGCAGCATTTTATCATATGTCTATAAACACACACACACATTCATTAAAACTCTACTTCGGTATTGAGTACTTCATTCTCTCAGCCGTCAACCCGTCAACGACATACGGATATATATATATATTCGTGTGTATATATATATATATATATATATATATATATATATATATATATATATATATATATGTATGTATATATATATATATATATATATATATATATATATATATATATATATATATATATATGTATGTATATATATATATGTATATATATATGAGATGCAATTTGGGTTTGTACCAGGAAGAGGCACCACTGATGCCCTCTTCCTTGTGAGGCAATTACAGGAAAAGTACCTAGCTAAAAGTAAGCCACTCTACTTGGCATTTGTCGACCTTGAGAAAGCCTTTGACAGAGTTCCACGTGCTGTAATCTGGTAGGCTCTTAGAAAACTAGGAGTAGATGAATGGCTTGTGAAAGCGGTACAAGCCATGTATCGGGGAGCAGTCAGCAAAGTTAGGATTAGCAATGAGTATAGCGAGGAATTTTCGTACAGGTTGGGATCCACCAGGGCTCTGTTCTTAGCCCTCTCCTGTTCATCATAGTCCTGCAGGCAATAACGGAGGAGTTTAAGACCGGATGCCGATGGGAACTCCTGTATGCTGATGATCTCGCAATCATAGCTGAATCTATGGTAGAACTAGAGAATAAATTCCAAACTTGGAAGCAGGGACTAGAAAGAAAGGGTCTCAAAGTCAACATGACAAAGACTAAGGTCCTTGTAAGTAGACGAGAAAACAGAACCCAGATCCCCTCAGGGAAATGGCCTTGCTCAGTATGTAGGAAAGGTGTAGGTAGGAACTCCATTCTCTGCCCCAAATGCAAACAATGGGTACACAAGAGATGTAACGGGATCTCAGGAAGCTTAATTAAGAATGTAGGATTCACATGCAGCAGCTGTGCTGAGACAGCAAGCAGCAAACAGCCACAGGAAACAAGTACCACCAATCTCTGGGAGGGCCCTGTAGAAACAGTAGACAGCTTCTGCTACCTAGGTGACCGAATTAGCAGCGGAGGTGGGTGTTCAGAAAGTACAATAACTAGGGTAAGAACAGGATGGAAGAAGTTTAGGGAACTACTACCACTGCTAGCTGCAAAAGGCTTCTCCCTCAGAATGAAAGGCAGACTGTATGATGCGTCTATCCGAACAGCGATGTTGCATGGTAGTGAGACCTGGGCACTGAAGGTGGAAGACTTACGTAGATTAGAGAGAAACGAAGCCTGCATGCTCCGATGGATGTGTAACAGTAATATACGTGAACAACAAAGCATAAATGAATTGAGAGAGAGACTGAGCATAAGAGGAATCAAATGCTGTGTGCAGGAGAGGCGGTTGCGCTGGTATGGACATGTGATGCGTATGAAGGATGACAGCTGCATAAAAAGGTGCAGAGCACTAGAAGTTGATGGAAACCGCGGAGTGGGGAGACCCAAGATGACCTGGGATGAGGTGATAAAAGCCGACCTTACCCAATTACACCTCTCAAAGACAATGACACACGACTGTGACTTATGGCGTCACGCAGTAATACAGAGTACCCGACCTCCCATGGGTACAAGCTGAAGCATATAGACAATATGCCCCCACACCCCCCACCGCAAGGTGGTCGTGGAGGTGCCACGGCAAAAAAAGCACCCAGCCCACACTGTAAAGTGGACGTGTAGGCGCCACGAAAAAGCACCCAGCACTCACTGTAAATGAGGTTGGTGTTAGGAAGGGCATCCAGCTGTAGAAATCAAGCCAAATCAGTTCCTGTATGAGCAAGGCATGGTCAGCCGACCAGACACTGCCCACAACAGGACAACCCGTCTAGCCCATGCTAGCGTGGAAGAACGGACGTAAAACGGTGATGATGATGATGATATATATATATATATGTATATATATATATATATATATATATATATATATATATATGTTGTTATACTTGGGGAGGGTCATATTTGTGTAATATTGCCAGAATTAATAACAGAACACACTCACTGTTTGGTTGGTTTTCGCTTCTCACTTCTGTGTCTTTTATATCGGTAATCTAACTTACTCGGTCCTCAATGTTGACTGACCGACGGTCAAAAATAATACAGATACAACATAGACACAAACACATATATATAGTTTATCATAAATCTTTCGTTGCACATCTGCAACATCGTCAGTGGTGCTATCTTTTCCTCCTATTGTATTGTATGTCTACGCCATTTTTATTCAGTCTGTCTATATCTGATATAGACAGACTGAATAAAAATGGCATAGACATACAATACAACAGGAGGAAAAGATAGCACCACTGACGATGTTGCAGATGTGCAACGAAAGATTTATGATAAACTATATATATGTGTTTGTGTCTATGTTGTATCTGTATTATTTTTGAGCATCGGTCAGTCAATGGCAACATTGAGGACCGAGTAAGTTAGATTACCGATATAAAAGACACAGAAGTGAGAAGCGAAAACCAACCAAACAGTGAGTGTGTTCTGTTATTAATTCTGGCAATATTACACAAATATGACCCTCCCCAAGTATAACAATATTTGTTTCGACACACGATTTCATATAAAAAACCTCGCAAAACTAATTCATCGCCGCTATATATGTATATATATATATATATATATGTGTATATATATATATATATGTATATATATATATATATATATGTATATATATATATATATCTAGTTTGTAGGAAGGAAAATTGGGCACCGGTCCCATCTGGGAAATGGCCATGCTCAGTGTGTAGGAAAGGAGTAGGTAGAAACTCCATTTTATGTCCCAAATGCAAAGTATGGGTACATAAAAGATGTAGTGGGATCACATGTAAGCTAACTAAGAATATAGATTTTATATGTGGCCGGTGCTCTGGTGCAATAAGTAGCAGCAAGTGCCCACAGAATACTAACTCATTCCATTGCACAGATGGTTCTATAGAAATAGTGAACAGCTTCCGTTACCTGGGTGATAAAATCAGCAGTGGAGGAGGGTGCTCTGAAAGTACTGTAGCTAGAGTCAGAACGGGATGGAAAAAGTTCAGAGAGCTTATACCACTATTGGCCGCTAAAGGTTTCTCTCTAAAAATGAAAGGCAGGCTGTATGATGCCTGCATACGAACAGCAATGTTACATGGCAGTGAAACCTGGGCATTGTGTGCAGAGGATATATGCAGACTGGAGAGAAACGAAGCTTGCATGCTCCGCTGGCTGTGTAATAGTAATATACGTGTACGGCAAAGCATAAACGAATTAAGGGAGAAATTAGAAATAAGAGGGATCAGATGTTGTTTATTCGAGAGAAGACTACGTTGGTATGGTCACGTGATGCGCATGAAAGACGACAGCTGTATAAAAAAGTGCAGGGCAATAAAAATAGATGGTAGCCACGGAGTAGGCAGACCCAGAAAAACCTGGGACGACTTGATAAATTCCGACCTCACACACTTACAACTCTCCAAGACAATGTCACTGGACCGAGATCTTTGGCGCTACACAGTAATAGAGACGACCCGCCTTACCTAAGTGCAAAGTGAAACCTACTACAGTCAGTAGGCACCTCTAACAAAATACACCCCAGTCCCACTACCCCCACCCCATCCACACCACCCCTTTCAATGTAAAGTTATGTTGGTACCACAACATCCAGCCCGAAACAAATGAGGTCGTGTAGGTGTCATGACAAAAAAACACACAGTCCACGCTGTAATGTGGCCGTGTAGGTAACACGGTAAAAACCTCCCAGTTCCATACTGTAAATGTGGTTGGTGTTAGGAAGGGCATCCAGCCGTAGAAAACCCGCCAGACAGTCCTATGCGAGCAAGACAACCACTCTTGCCTCAAGTGGGACTACCCCCGTCCAAACCCATGCGAGCGTGGAATATGGACGTTAAACGAAGATGATGAGATGATGATGATGATATATATATATATATATATATATATACGAATATATATATACATATATAAATACAGGGTGTCCCCAAAAATGTATACACACTTGCCTGTACAGGTAATCAAAGTGTGTATACATTTTTGGGGACACCCTGTATATATATCTATATATATATAATGTATACATAAATAAATAGACAGATATACATCATCGTCGTCATCATCATCACTGTTTAACGTCCATATTTCCACGCTAGCATGAGCTAGACTGGGTGCTCTTTGTCACCAACCCACCCACTCCACAGGGAAAAGGGGGAGCCTTCTGTCATGCCACCAACATGCACACTGTACAGGGTTGGCTGGGTGTTTCCTGTTGTGTCACCAACATGACCACTTTACAAGGTAGACTGGGTGCTTATTTGTCATGTGATCAGCACGGCCACCTTACAGGGAGGGCTAGGTGCTTTTTAGTCTATATAGTATATATATATATATATATAAATGAGGTTATAGTGTAGTACTTCACTATTTTCTTTGGTAAGATGAGATAAGCTTGATGCATTTTACTGTCCTCTATCCTTATGGATAAAAACTGGATGATTAAAATATCTTGTTATTAAGGGCGGTTCAGATAGCGGAGCATTTAAAATTAAAAATTGTAAGAAAGCCAAGGACAAGAAATTATTATTTATTCATGCATCGCTACGAACATTTCAATGTGGCTAGAATATCACATCCATTTGCAGAGCAACTGAAGAATTATTAGTTAACAATTATCTCCATTATGGGTGCTTTATCTCAACCATATCTCTTCAGGAAATATACAGAAGAAAAAATTACAATGATTAATACCATAAGACAATATCAAGATAGTGAGAGGAGTCAAAATATGGAGCTTTTAGGGAGGCAGCAAGATTTAAAGTGCATATTATGCAGAAACTTGTATAAGGGTTTCTTTTCAAACATGCAAGTTTATAAATTTATATGTTTTTTTCAGGAAAAATTAGTTATAACTAGGAAATGGTTACTGTGGCAACAACGATAATTCATACAAAGACTATATCAACTATAGCCTAACCAACTTAAACTCAACAGATATGCCTTTAGCCTCGACGTTGTCTCCTTCTACATGACAGTACCAGCTCACCCAGCAGTCAACCTAGTGACTACTGCATCATTTCAAAATATTTTGCTTTGGCCTCACCCCACAAGACATACATCAGCTTCTATCCATTATTGTATAAAATACATATTTATCTTTTCACCACCACACATACAAACAAGCAACAGGCCTACCCATGGGATCAAGTCATTCAGGCCTTCTGACCATCACCTATATGACCCAACTGGAAAATTGAGTGCTCAACACCTGCCACTCCTGTGTCTTCTTCACATGATACATAGATGATATACTCATCCTCACATCATCTAGTGATGATGGATGATGTGAGGATGAGTATATCATCTATGTATCATGTGAAGAAGACACAGGAGTGGCAGGTGTTGAGCACTCAATTTTCATATAGGTGATGCATATTCTTGGCTCATCTGAGTGGTCAGTAAATCTATTTGAGTACTGATGACTCATCTAACTATTACTAGCAGGGAAAGTGGATGTTAAATCATGATGATGATGGTATATAATATAATATATATAAGGGAATCTAGACATAGAAAAGATGCTAGAAGTGTAGTGAGGTGTTTCTTATTCTTGATGGAGGGCAAGTGTTTGAGGAAACCACTTGTGATGCTGTTTTTATACATTTAGTTTACTTGAGTATGTATTTACCATTGACCACACATTACTTTTTAGCCCTGTTATTATATCTAGGCTTGATATAGTTAGAGGGGAGACTGGTATGCATGGGCGACTGCTAGTCTTCCACAAACAACTTTATGTATACTGATGTGGAAGTCAACATGCCCTTCTTAACTAGCATGTCCTTAGCTAACATATATGTATTCTAATTTATGCTCCACTTCTTCCTAGTATGACAACTTACAATCTTGAGCATTCTTACTTTGTAGATGCATTTATGAGCTGTTCATTCTTTGCTTCTCTTTCAACTTTATGAAAAAAACATTAGGCTTTTGTTTAACTTCCATTATTCCCAAACCTGTTGTTTCTTTCTTATACCAAACCATTCTCTTACACTAGCCTAATGCTTTTCTGAAACTCAATTATAATCAGATATTTGGATAGTGTTTTGCCATAAATTGTCCCATATCAATGACCAAATATCTTTTACAATAGCCAAGTTCTCTAGCTCTGTCTCTTCCCATATAAGCATCTGCACTGCAGTTTGAATCTGGCTTTTACAGAATCATCTGTGAAATTCCTCATTATCCTTATCTTGATAACATTTTCTTTTTTTTTTTACCTACCATCATTACTTAAAAGGTGGCAAATTGGCAGAATCGTTAGAACGTTGGTAAGAATGCTTTACAATATTCATTTCTGCTCTCAAGTTCAAATCCCAATCGAGGTCAACTGTGCCTTTCATCCTTTTAAGGTCAATAAAAAAAGTACCAGTCTAGTACTGGGGTAAATTCTTCCTCTATATATTTTTCTTACTTCCTCTCTCTCACTCTCTCTATCCTTCTCTGGAAGAAATCTTCTGAGTCCAGACCTGGAGAAAGGTGGGCTCCACCAGATTTTAAAATGTCCAAGAAATGCTGTATATCAATATGTTGCCCCTACAACACCTTCAGGAGTAACATGATCATGCATGCATTACTTAAAATCTAACATTATCTAACTCTGAAAGTTGCATCCCATTTAGAAATTATTTTCTTAATCATAATCATCTACATAAATCATTTAGTTGCTCTGGTTATGTTAAGGGCTGAAAAGTTCAGAGGCTGACCAAGATACTCAAATGAGTTTTATTTTCCAACATAGTCTTTGGAAAGAAACAATGCAGTTATTAATAAGAACTGAATTTAATGCAAGCAAGATTTCACAGCTATAGAATTAATCCTTCATAGTCTGGACAAAATGGAAAAGGCCAGAGACACCCACTGCAATAGCCACCTCACCTCATGTGATTCCTTCCTCAAGCATGCCACCGAAACCCCACCCCCCAAAACAGAAAAAAAAACAACAACAATATATCTTAAAAGAGGGTTTTGTCATCTTTTGTCATAAATAGTGGGATTTTATAAATTACAAGTTTACACTCTGATGATTTCTCACATCTATGCATGTTAGCTGATTTAATACAATCTAAAGGAAATTGTCTAAAAGCTTCTATGGAAGTCACAGATTTACTATGATATGTTGGTATCACAACAAAAAAGCATCCAGCCCACACTGTAAAGTGGTCATGTAGATGTCATGACAAAAAGCACCCATCCCACTCTGTAAAGTGTTTGTGTAGGTGTCATGACAAAAAAAAGCACCCAGCACACACTGTAAATGTGGTTGTCATTAGGAAGGGCATCCAGCCATAGAAACTAATCCAAAATCAGTTTTGTGTGAGTGAAACACAGTCCTTCAAACTGGATCTCTCACAATGGAACAGCCCCTGCTACCGATGCTAGTGTGGAAAATGTATGCTGAATGATGATGATGATGATGGAAATAGATAACTACATTTGGGGATAGCTTAGCATTCTTTCCAGTAGGAGATTTATTTCTTATCTGTCTAATACTCTAGAAACTGAATAACAGTCAATTCCTTAGATTAGTGAAATAATTACTGTATATACTCAAATATAAGTTTATACCAATATAAGCTGACTCCACTATTTTATGTCTGAGAAATGGGCAAAAATCCAAACCTTATTTATGTAGAATTTTAAGTTGGTGAAAATAGTCAAAACATCAAATTTTGGTCACATATTCTTTGGCTTATATTCAAGTATATGTATGGTAATACCTATTTTTGTGTTGCCCAAGATAGAGTTCTTTATTGTTTTATGTAATTTCTTCCTCAAGGTGCATGGCTTAGTTGTTAGAGTGTCGGGCTTACAATCATGAGGGTGTGAGTTCGATTCTTGGACTCAGCTTTGCGTTGTGTTCTTGAGCAAGGCACTTTATTTCATGTTGCTCTAGTTTACTCAGCTATAGAAATGAGTTGTGACATCAATGTTGACAAACTGTATCGGCCTTTGCCTTTCCCAACATCAGTGGTGAGGAGAGACTGGTATGTATGGGCGACTGCTGGTCTTCCACAAACAACCTTGCCTGGACTTGTGCCTTGGAGGGGAACTTTCTAGGTGCAAATCCCATGGTCATTCATGACCGAAGGGGGTCTTTATCCTTTACCACTCAAAATACCTCTAGAAATTGTGGCAGGAAAGCTTTGTTAACTCTTAACTCTTTAGCATTTACATTACTCTATATTTACTATTGTATTTTCATAGTAAAGGTTTTATTTCACATAATTATCTCACATAATATCGAATCTATGAGATTTTGATATTATTTATTTTGAGAACAATACCTTAACATCAGTATGAGTGGCAAGTTATGGCTGATTTGAACAGAAAGAGGTGAGAGAATTCTGGCCAGATACAGCTGGTTCAAATACTAAAGGGTTAATACATATTTTGAAAATAATAACAAAAAAACACTTTGTAGCATAGAAAAATTTTATTTATGATATAAACATAGAAATTTGAGGATCATGGTGGAAATTTTGATGAGCCTGCATGGCTGGAGTTTAATGACTTGAACCGGTAGATAATAAAAGAACAGCTGTCAATATTTTGGTATCATTGTCAAATTAGCAACATCAATATTTTTATATCTATCAATATTTTTGTTACCTCTGTCAATATCTTTATCACTATAAGTATGTTTATTATCCCTGTTAACATGTCCAATATCACTATCAGTATTTTTGATATCACAATTAGAATTTTTGATATCACTCTATATATGTTTGATATCCCTGTCAATATTTCTGATATCACTCTATAAGTATGTTTGTTACCCCTCTCAACATGTCCAATATCACTATTAGTATTTTTGATATCCCTGTCAATATATCTGATATCATTATCAATATGTTTGTTAACTCTGTTAACATGTCCAATTAGTAATTTTGATATCACTATCAATATTTGTGATATCACTATCAATATGTTTGTTAACCCTGTTAACATGTCCAATATCACTATTAGTATTTTTGATATCACTGTTAATATTTATGATATCACTCTAAATATTTTTGTCAACCCTGTCAACATGTCCAATATTCTATTTATTGTTTGTTATCACTGTCCATATTTCTAATATCTCTATCAAAAGTCTTGCTGTTAATGCCAGTAATTTAGTATCATTCTCAAAATCCTTTGTGTCTATCATTAGCTTTGGTTTCAATGTCAATATTTTTGGTATTAGTATCAAAGGCTGGATAAAAATTCAAAATGGAGGGCAATATTTTTCGAAAGGAAAACAATTTTTTGAATTTACTTTTGTGATAAAATTTTTAAAAGAATGAATTAAAAAAAGTTTTTGTTATTTGTTTTTTTAGTATATTTCTCAAGAGAAAATATTGTGAGCACAAATACTCATGCATAATCACATATATTACATCTTTACATACATATATATTCAAACATATACACAATAAAAAAAATGTACACACTTAAATGAAATACATATAATGAGGTATCCTAGCATATATATATATATATATAACCAAAGATTAGTATGGTTCGTTGATTACTCAACGAATACAATTTTACAATAGATTAGAAGCACTCAACAAAAAAATATTTCCTGGAGTTTTTAATACTATTCAAACTGCCAATACTGGAATTGAATAATCAAGACTGTAGCGGTATGTCATATATCAAATCATATATTTTGTCTGATGAGGACGTACTGAAAAAACAACACAGTACCTTTGAAATATATATAATAAAGTATATATTTTGATTATGAGAATATTTTTCATTTGTTAACATTTTGAATAATATATATATATATATATATATATATATATATATATATATAGAGAGAGAGAGAGAGAGAGAGAGAGAGAATGAGGAAAATGTGAAGTTGTAGATGTTAAAAAGTCCTTTATTAATAAAGCTGTGATACATATTTCAATGATGATAGTGGTCACTTGATTATTTAACCATTCTCTTGATCTCATCAGATAGCAGCATTAAGTAAAAGGTTACATTTCCAAGGCAGTCCTAGATGCAAGGGAACGGACAAAAAGTAATGTTTTTGTTGGGATTGCCTGTTCCATTGAGTATCACAGCTTTATTAATAAGGGCTCTTTAACATCTACAACTTCACATTTTCCTCATTTTAATTATACTCCATCATACTTATTTTGAAGAAGTAACAAGACACTGAGTGCTTGAATTGAACTGCATCTATATCTACTGTATTTATGTATATATATATATATATATATATAGTAATAATAATAAATTTGAAGACTAAAATCCAAAGAGGCCTCGATAAGGATAAATATATATCAAATATATTTTGCTTAAACTTTAATCTGTTATTTTAATAAATATATATATATATGTATGCACACATATTTTCATACACAAACATCTTTGCAGTACACACACACACACACTTACAAGTAGATACTGTTATCCTCCTTTACAACTACTTCCACCTGCTGCCATCATTTGCTTGACCTGAACACATTTAAATGAACCCTTGTACATAATATTAGTGACAATATCTTTGGTGTTTTTACCCACATTAAAAAAAACAAAACATCTTTTGTTTTATAAATCAAATATTGACAAAAATTTATATATTTTTTCTCTTTATGAGAGTTTATTTTTTCTTTCTATTTAAAAAGAAATGAAAAAATAGATAAAAAAAAATATTCAAAAATAAAATCTTTGGCTGTTTAAATGTTTGGGGGTAATAATGGGTTGGCATGTGAATTCTTTGTACGGAACTGTACTCCAAAAGCTGTGATAAAGATATTTGAAACTGTTATGAAAAGTATAAAGCCAATGATGATATTGTTGAGTATGTTGGCCTGTTTCACATGTTTCTCAGTGTGATCTTTTAAAGATCCTAGAATCAGCAGAAGGATTCCAGTGATCACCTGAAGACTAATGGAAATGATAACGATAGCAACAAGAGCATGGAAATAGTCATGGTCCTCTCCAACGTCTAAGATTGACTTCAGTTGAGATGCATTTGACATGAGAAGAGCAACATCAAGCAATCCCTGGGCCATAGTCTTCTTTGTGGCATATCGGTAGTAGTTGAATACTATTGGTGGCTTCTCCTGCAAAATAGATAACAAGGATTTATTATTGTGTTAAACAACATTTGAATTATATGAAAAACCTTCATACATACACACACACACACACATATATATATAAAGAGAGAGTTAGTTTCACAACAAATTAGCAAACCATATTCAAGGACATGTGTTTTACTGTTTATAGCTGTGGAATTAACTCTATACCATACACGTCCTTTCGACTGAGTGCTCTACCAACTACGGATGTAATCTCCCAGTTTTTTACCTATATATATATATATATATATATATATATATAGTATGTAGAAAGGAAAAAAGGACACAGGTGTCCACTGGGAAATGGCCATGCTCAGTGTTTAGGAAAGGAGTAGGTAGAAATTCCATTTTATGTCCCAAATGCAAACTATGGGTACATAAAAGATGTAATGGGATTACAGGTAAACTATCTAAGAACGTAGGTTTTATATGTGGCCGATGCTCAGGTGCAATAAGTAGGAAGTGCCCACAGGATACTAGCTCCTTCTATTGCTCAGATGGTTCTATAGAAATAGTAGACACTTTCCGTTACTTGGGTGACAAAATCAGCAGTGGTGGGAGGTGGTCTGAAAGTACAGTAGCCAGAGTTAGAACGGGATGGAAAAAGTTCAGAGAGCTTATACTGCTGTTGGCCACAAAAGGTTTCTCTCTAAAAATGAAAGGCAGATTGTATGATGCCTGTATACGAACAGCAATGCTACATGGCAGTGGGACATGGGCATTGTGTGCGGAGGACCTACGCAGACTGGAAAGGTACGAAGCATGCATGCTCCATTAGATGTGTAATAGTAATATACGTGAACAGCAAAACATAAATGAACTAAGTGAGAAATTAGGAATAAGAAGGATCAGATGCTGTTTACTTGAGAGAAGACTATGTTGGCATGGTCATGTGATGCGCATGAAAGACGGCAGCTGTATGAAAAAGAAAAAACAGACCCTTAAATATATTTTCCATGCTATTTCCAATCTCTCTCTCTCTCTCTATATATATATTTATATATATATCAAATTTAATATAGAAATGGCTTCTTCTATGGGACTAGAACGGTTCCATTCAAAGGAAATCATTAGGGAATAGCTTTCCTGATGATTACACTTTCCTAATGTATTGAATACCCTACTTACTGTGATCACCCCCGATTGAACCCGGGACTCACACACACACACACAAATATATATATATATATATGAGTTTGGAATTTGCTGTTGAAGCGGCAAGAGCTCATCCGTCGGGCCACGACTCTCTAATATATTTACACCCTACTATCCTAAGTATTGAGTAGTCTGCTGAATAATGGTTTTACTAATTTAAAACTAGTGTAGTCCTGATTTCTCTCTCTCTCTCTCTATATATATATATGGTATGACAAATAATAATAGTTTCTGATTTTGAGACAAGACCAACATTTTTTAGGTTGGGGGGGGGGGGGGGGGTGATTAAATTGACTCCAGTGCATTACTGGTACTTTATTTTATCGACTCCGTAAAGTTGAAAGGCAAAGCTAACCCCCGGCGGCATTTGAACTTAGACCGTAAAGGATCGTAACTCTATGCTGCAAAGCATGGTGTCCGACGCTCTACCGATAATGCCACTCCACCGCCCTAAATACAAATAATAAAGGAAAAGTAAAAGATGAAATTGTATTTTACACATATCTACTAATTAATACACTTCTAGATAAGGGTCAGTTTGATTTATAACCAAGTATGCTCTAGACATTCTCACAAGTAACTTTATATTCGATGTAATTAGCGCAAACTGTTTTCTTTTCGGTTTTTCGCTAACAAGCTGCATGTCTGCTGACTTTTAAACATAGTAACTCTGATGAACTGGGTTAAATAAACATATGTAGATTGAAGGCGAGTGTATAAATTAATATAATGCGGGTGATTGGTAAATTACTACTAAGTTGAGCAGATTCAAAAGTAGCCAGTTATTGTTATTGTTTTGAACTGTATTGTAGTATACAGTAAGTCCCCGCCTTACGAACGAACTTCCACAGATACTAAGTCTCTGGAAGAAACAAAAATGTCTGAATTTGAAATTCGCGTTTTTGTCTACTCTTGCAGGCACTGTGTTCCTTCTTTTGCACCATAAAAACAAACCGAAATCGTACATACGGTATGGGATACCATTCTGTTTTCGTAGAATTGAAAACGTCCTTTTTTTTCTTTAACAATACATTGTCATTAGCTTTACAGTGTATATATATATATATATATATATATATACGCACATATATATATATCACTCATATGGAAACCTGCAGTATCACTAACATATATGGGCTTATTGGTACGTACTGTGTGAAACGATCAACTAACGAACGGCCTCTTGGAACGTTCGTAAGTTGGAGGCTTACTGTATTTATTCTTTGATTTATCCCTTTTGCAGTGACGGTTAAATGTACGATGTGGACTACTTCTGTTAGTGGACACACAAAAAACAAAAACATTAAAAACTAAATTAAAACTATAACGAAATTATTCGTCGGTGAATTTTGCTATGGTACGAAAATACACCGATTTTCGTATCGTATGTTATTTTCGTCATTTTGAAAGCAAACCAAGGCGTCACCCAAGAATATGTTAAACTCTAGACAGCATGCTTCCTCTTTCCGTTTTCTTCGTCTCACTCGACCACAGTTTATTCATCTGGGACTGCGAGCGAAACTATCCATATTTGCCATATAAATAAAAGCGTGAAGTTTCTTTGACGGCCTAAAGTTAAAAATATACAGAATGCTAGTGCAGAAGCAACAATTTCGTGGCAATTTGAGGTCATTTTGATCGTATAACATTCAGTTAAATATTAGAAAGTATTATTGTGGAGAGGTTAACTTTGCCTTTCATCCTTACGGGGTCGATAAAATAAAGTACCAGTAATGTACTGGGTAATTTCTGGCCTTGTGCCAATAGTAGAAACAATTATTGTGGATTGGCAGTATCGGTAGAGGGTCGGACGCCATGCTTTCCAGCATAGTTACGTCCCTTTACGATCTGAGTTCAAATCCCGCCGAGGTTCACTTTGCCTTTCATCCTTACGGGGTCGATAAAATAAAGTACCAGTAATGTACTGAGTAATTGCTGGCCTTGTGCCTAAAGTAGAAACAATTATTAACGAAAGAAAACTGCAGTAAAATTTTAATGTAGAAGAGTCAGTCCTGTTTTGGAAATCAATACCAAAACAATCTTGAATCTTAAAAGAACAAAATGCAACAAGCTTAATGACTGGCAAAGATCGTACAACTTTTCTACGATATGGTAATGTTTCAGAAGACACAACGCTCAAATCACTGGCTGTTTATCAATCTGAGATGCCATTAGCTATGTAAGACTACTCTAAATTTCACAATCTATCTATATCTATAATATTATAAAGCTGCGTGTCGTGTGTATGTACGTACGTATGTTTCCTACACACCTCTCTATAGTTTGTTAGCTTTGCTCTCTCCATCGCTCTTCCCTCTCTCTATAATAAATCATTCCCCCTCTCTATAATTTAACTGCTTTACACTCTCTGTCGCTCTTCACTCTCAAATATTATAAAGTTGAGCGTCGTCTCTCCGTCGCTCTTCCTTCTCTATATAATAGATCATTCCCCTCTCTATAATTTAACTGCTTTACTCTCTCTGTCGCTCTTCACTCCCAAATATTATAAAGTTGAGCGTCGTCTCTCTCTCTCTCTCTCTCTCTCCCTCTTTCACCCTCTCTATAATTTAACTGCTTTACTCTCTGTCTCTCTTCACTCTCTATATGACAACACTCTTTTACTTTCCGTTTTAATTGTATCTCTCTCTCTGTCTAACGGCCTATCTCTCTCCTTTCTCCTCTCTCTGTTTTTCTGTCGTCGCTCGCATAAATAACACACACACACACACACACACACACACACAAATACACATACTTTCTGTCGTCGCTCGCATAAGTAACACACACACACACATAATATAACATCAAAACAAAACACACAGGCACACACATGCACATACACGCATACACAAACACACATACACAAACACACACACACACATATCTATACTTTATATGTATGTAGAGGTTATATTTAATTTGTTGGGATACAACAAGCAAAATATTATTATAACTGATATAAAGCACTCAACAAATTATTGGTGTAAATATACAATATATTAACAAATGGAAACTATATTTATAAAACCATATTTATTTCATTATACATATTTCAAGGGCCACAAAGGCAAATTATGGTGCGCTTTCATCAGATAAAATATAATATAGGTTAGTTTTATAAATAAATATTGACATACCCTGAAAATGCAACCATTGTTTTTGGAAGCCACCCGGATAGTGATTTGTTTATATTACTTCAATAAGTAATATAAACAAAGTAATATAAACAAATCACTATCCGGATGGCTTCCAAAAACAATGGTTGCATTTTAAAAGGGTACGTCAAAGCTTATTTGTAAAACTGTTATATATTGTATTTTGTCTGATGAAGGCATACCATAATTTAATTTGGTATCCCTGAAATATGTATAATGAAATAAATATGGTTTTATAAATATAGTTTCCATTTATTAATATCGTATATATATATATATGGCGAAGGCGGCTGAGTGGTTAGAGAATTGGCTGAGTGGTTAGAGAATTGGATTCGCAATCGTGGGGTTGTGAGTTCAATTACTGGACCGGGCGATGCGTTATGTCCTTGAGCAAGACACTTTATTTCACGTTGCTCCTTCTACCTGGAGTTGCGACCGATAGATAGTATTAGCAATTGGAAAGACCAACGGAAACATTGTTTCCTCGGTCCGATTTGACGAAAGTCGAACGTTCCTAAAATATATAAATATATATATATATATATATATCTAAAAACCCATTCCGGGTCATGTAAGGAACGCTTTTTAGTTGTTTATGCTCTTGAGAAGCCCATTCGGGCGAAACGTACGTAGGTGCTATTATAAATAAACATGTTTTAACGGTTTGTTCTCCTTTATTTACTTCTCTGCTAATTCTCTCACCCACTAGATATTAACATTTCTAATATTTAACACTGCCGGCACTAGTATTGAGCACCCTCTGCATACGCTATTGGCAAATAACTACATGTATCGCCTTTCCCCCCTTCTCTCTCTCGGTAAATATTATATATATATATATATATATATATATATATATAACTACAAAGAGGGGTGGTAAGATACCAGGTGGACCATAACGCACCAGGGTGCTTAATACATAGGGTAGAAGAGAGAGTAATAGGAAAAGAAGTCAGGACCCCGACGGCTGAGCTCCGGCCTTTTCAACAGCTAGATCCAGCTAGCCATCGTGGCTTAGTTTGGATCTAGCTGTCGAAACGGCCGGAGCTCAGCCGTCGGGGTCCTGACTTTTTTTCCTATATATATATATATATACTTTGAGGAACAATCAACTATATATACACAGAAATGTCCACGGTTAGTTGTGGGGTCTAGTCTGCATGAAGAACTCAATGTAATCCATATGTTGAAAATGTTGTAGGTTAAAATAAATCCCAGAAAACAATAAAACATCAAAAGGAAAACAGAGTCATGATATAAGTTAAAATAAGTCATTAGAAATATACTTCACTGCTTTACGATCGTTTCTAGGTGGCATGAAGAACTCAATGTAATCCATAGAAACGATCGTAAAGCAGAGCAGTATATTTCTAATGACTTGAATTTTTATTTCATTGTTGTAACTTATATATGTGTATATATATATATATTTATATATATACATATATATATATATTGTTGTACTTTGAGAGGGTCATGTTGCCAACAAATTCAGAAACGAAATATATATATATATATATATATATATATATATATATATATATATATATATATATATATTGTTGTACTTTGAGAGGGTCATGTTGCCAGCAAATTCAGAAACGATATATATATATATATATATATATATATATATATATATATATATATATATATATATATATATATTATATATATATATATATATAGTGTGTGTGTGTGTGTGTGTGTGTGTGTGTGTGTGTGTGTGTGTGTGTGTGTGTGTGTGTGTGTGTGTGTGTGTGTGTGTGTGTGTGTGTGTGTATGTGTGTGTGTGTGTGTGTGTGTGTGTGTGTGTGTGTACGTACGTGTGCATACTTACATTTATGTATCAGCTGTGCTAGGACGAGAAATAAAATTCTGATTTTATTCTTAATATTCCGTAAGGCCAGCCGTAACTCTCTTGGTATGCAAATGCGGCTACTCAACCGATGTGTACTTAAGAAAATACTATATATTTTCAACCGTTCAACAGACTGGCAGAGGTATATATATATATATATATATATATATATATATATATATATATATATATATATATATATATATATAGTAATAATAATAAATTTGAAGACTAAAATCCAAAGAGGGCTCAATAAGGATAAATATATATCAAATAGATCCTAGCGAGGGCTAGATCGTATAACGGAAATAAAAGACCATGTGACCTCTGCGCCGCTGAGGCCCTGGAAATACTCTACGCCACAGACCACATCTTAAACAAAAAATCTGAGGCAATTTCGGCTTGTAAACATAAATTGCACAAAACTTTCCTGTAATACAGCCCCACGTTATACCCTTACGGATAGTACGATCTATACGTGGATATTTTACGTCTCGATGTGGAAGCTTAGTATATGTTTTGTTTATACCTTTACTTATTTGCATAGGTAAGTATATATTATCCGTATGTTTTGTGAAGGTACGTATACCTTCTCGTACGTATATTTGATTGTTATGGCGTATAATTTTTTAATATATTCTGGTACATATGGTTCGGCTATGTGTATACGGGAGTTTTGCGTCTGTGTGAGTATGCAGGTTCGTACGTATGTAGGGCGTGCGTATATGTGTACTTCATGTTTTGGTTGACTTACGTCTCCGAACATTCGTGTATTTACATGTAGGTATGTGTGTGCGCTTGTTATATACGTATTTATTTATTTATATACGTTTATATAATTATTTATTTATTTGTATACACGCTTACACACACACACATATTTATATGTGCGTGGTTTTGTTTACCTATGGTAAGTTTTTGCGTATGCTTGTGTATGTACGTTTCTGTTTGCGTGTATGTATTTATTTATTTCTATTACTTCTGTATTGTATTTATTTACTTTGTTCTTAACTCCGTAGCGGAGATTCATTCGGTCTCCTAGTTAGAATTTAGTCTACGACTTCTGCTATACCATTTACGTGGTTTTGTCTTTGCGTGCTATTGTTCTCTACGCTCCACATATGACGTATTATCTTCGTTTTTTTCGTTCATCGCCAGAGAACGTCTCTATGCACCACCTAAGAGAACATTAGTCTACGACCTCTATTATACCATAAACGTGGTTCTGTCTTTGCGCGTAATTGTTTTTCACCGCTCCTATTAATGACGTATTATATTCGTTTTTTTCCCGTTCTTATCCAGCGAACGTTTCCACGAACCAAAGTATCGTTTTCCTCCGGTTGCAACGTTATTTGAAATATCCAGTTCTGCGTTTACAGATTGACTTTGTTAGTTTCAGAAGATCCCGTTAAGGGTGAAAGCAGCGATTCTTTGCTTAAACTTTAATCTGTTATTTTAATATATATATATATATATATATATATATATATATATATATATATATATATATATATATATATGTATACGTATTTATATACATATGTATGCAAACACAGACACATATATATATATACTTACCTATATACAAGCATACATGTACACACATATATTCAAATAGCATAGAATAAAACAAGTAATTAACAACGGTTATACTAAGAAACTAGTAGACCAACCCACAGATAATTATAAACATATATACATTGCACCAAATACCTTAGGCATTATACCCATTAAAATACATTAGCCACACATAAAGTGTACTATAAGAATCAAAGGCTTATACGATTTTATTTACCGTTGTATATATAACATTACAAATGTATAACATTATAAATTGCTTGCGGTGGATTGGCAGTATCGGTAGAGGGTCGGACGCTATTCTTTGATGCATAGAGTTACGGCCCTTGCCATTCTGAGTTCGAATCCTGCTGAGGTTAACTTTGCCTTTTATCCTTACGGGGTCGATAAAATAAAGTACCAGTAATGCACTGGGTAATTGCTGGCCTTGTGCCAAAAGGTAGAAACAATTATAAATTGCTTGCAATTCTTTCAGAAGAACATTACAAACATAATGGTTTCTACATTTGGCACAATTGAAGTAGGGGGGAAAGTCGATTAAACTGATCCCCAGTGCGTGACAGGTACTTTATTTATCGACCCCGTAAGGATGAAAGGCAAATATAATGTCGTTGATAAACACAAATGAATCAAATGAATACAAATTATAGAATAGAATCGTCCTCACTTCCGCAGAGAAATGTGCAATGTCTTTGCACAAAGGTTGTCAAGAAAAATCTGACTTTTACACCGCCATATTTTCTGGTTCGAGTGACGAAGGCGATGTCCCTGCATATCCGTCATGTACGCATGTTGTCACCTTTCCGCATGTACGCATGTTGTCCTTTGTATTCTCGGTCCTTTATCAACACACACCGGTATATGACAGTCAAGCGGGCTATTTTCAGCAAACGTTCAGAGGTTTAGTTAATAAAGCTCTTGTACTGATATGAAAAATGTACTTTTCCCATAGAATCAGCTTCAATGGTATTTGTAGCTCCTGTATAACTGACATTTGATGTAGCAATGAGAGTGGCAATGGTGGAGTAAATGTTTACTTATCATTAACATGGGGGATGTGGTGTTGACTTTGTTGCTTCTGTCAACCGCTGAAGTGCTAATGGCCGCAGTGATGGTGCTTTTTGGTACAGTGATAGCCAACGTGTTTATGTATGAGTCGGTGGCGACAGTGTTGTTGTTATTGTTATTGATGCTCTTATTATTGCTACTATTTGTTGCAGTGGTGTTGTTGGGGAAGACAAAGAGTGTGGGGGAAGACAAGGCGTGTGGGGGAATTCACTTTTAGAGGATAGAGAGAAACACTGTTGCTCTGTAAATCCCCACCCCTCCCTTTTCCTGGTGACAGGGCTGCAAAGACAATGACGACGACGACGACGTCATCTTCAAAATTTATGTTTTGAAAAAAATAAAATTATTTTCAAAATTCAACCCAGAGGTGTGAGAAATAAAATGAACCAGAGGTTCTCAAATTGTTTGGTCCACGTAATACCCTCGTAATACCCTCAGTGCCCCCATCCCTATTTCCAGAGAGACCTGTCTACACGCACATTGTAAATAATATATAATAAATTAAATCGTTAATTTATATATAATAAATAATATAATATATACTATAAGATTTATTTTACTATATATATATATAATATGTATCATTTGATATTTAATATACTATTATATCATCTCTACCACCTCCTTAGGCCCCAGCGCCCCATTGGATCTTCTCTATGCTCCGTGGAGGGTGGTATCGCCCACTTTGAGAACCTCTGATTTAGAGTATTGATGTGTTCAATAAGAAAAAAGAACAGGATAAATATCAATAAGTCCCGAAATGGCAAACTTTCAATAATATCTGCAAAACCTGTCGACATGAAGTAAGCATGTCTTATTCATTCAAAAGCAATGATGATGATGATGATGATGATGATGATGGTGATGGTGATGATGACGACGACGACGACGATGATGATGATGGTGATGACGACGATGATGATGATGATGATAACGATGATGATAACGATGATGATGAAGACGAAGATTATGATGAAAACGATGATAATGGTGGCGATGATGATATAACAATAAGAATAAACTTCATATGACTCCAATAAAAAATACTCGGTCAATATTTATTCTTTATTGCACAGCAAACGCTGTTATGAAGACATTGCTGATAGTTATAATCAATATAAAAGCAGTTATAATGTTGTTTAACAAATCCTCCCTTTGTAACTGTTCTTGAGTCTGACCTCTGGACACAGCGAGTATCCACAACAGGTGTGCTACAATCACTTGTAAGACAAGTGACATCGAGATGAGACTGATGAGCAATATGTAGTAACTGTTCGCTCCACCGCTGTCCAGAACCGATTTCAATTGTGACATATTAGACATGAGTAAGGAAATGTCCAACAGTCCCTGAGCCATTGTCTTCTTCGTCAGATACTGTTTGTAAAAATGTTTACTTGCTGCTGTTGTCCCCTTTGGAAGAGATACAAAATAAATATGGAAATCAGCAGAGGATTTTGGAAGGTAGTGTAGGATAAATGGTTTACAGCAGGTTATGTAGAGAGGGTATAGTGAAGAGGTTGTGTTTGAGAACAAATAGAATGAGCAGAATAAATAGAAAGAGAGAGAAGTGGGAGGAGGACTGAGTAAAGGAGAAAAAAAGTACAAGAAGTGGGAGGAAGATTGAGTGACGGAGAAAGATAGTATAAGAAGTGTGAGGAGAAGTGGCAGGAGAAAGAATGTATAAGAAGAGGGAGTAAAGAGAGTTAAGATTTTATGGACAGCTCTTTGTTTAAGTGTGGCTCTGTTAAAATGTTACAATTATTATGATATTGCAAAGCAGACTAAGCAAACCCACATCACCATAAGAAAACGGGTGTTAATGCAGGGGTGATGAATAATGGTTTCTGATTTAGGCAGAAGGCCAACTATTTCTTTTTTTGAAGGGCGGGGGGGTCGATTAAATTGACCCCAGTATGTTACTGGTGCTTTATTTTATCAAGCCCCCATAAGGATGAAAGGCAAAGCTAACCTAGGAGGAATTTTAACTCAGAACGTAAAGGGCCGTAACTCTATCCTGCAAAGCATGGTTTCCGACACTCTACCGATATTGCCAATCCACCGCCCTTATACAGGAGTAATGAATACTATATGATGTAATAAGAAAAAATGTTTTATCTCTATCTGAACACAGTCAATTTCAGATTGTAAAGTTAATTAAAACTGGGTAGGTGTACTTAGTCAACCAACTGGAAGGTACGGAGTAAAATAGTTTTAAATGAAAATCTAGAGGCCTGTGTATATATGTAGGTGTTTAAATAAATGTGAATGTATGTATTTGTGAATACATAAAAACACCTACATACATACATTACATATATAGAAAATAGGATAGATAAATGACTATGGATAATAGGACAGGACTTTTCCCAAGGAGGAATGTACTATCAAAAGTTAGTTATCAGTGATATCAGAATAATAATCTTAAGGAATCAGGAATGCAGAACAATCTTGAGAAGGAGGGCGTAGTAGTTAAGGGACCTCACAGTTAAACATAGGTTTATAAAAGTCCTATGGGATGCGTATGACGAGAGGGGGGGGGGGGAGGAGATAGATATGATTTAGAGAACAATTGGAAGTTTCTATATGAAAATCTGCTGCAAGCTACTGATGAGGCTTGTGGCTGGAGCAGCAAAGTACCAACCAAACAGAAGGTGACTTAGCCGTGGAATAGCGAGCTATTAAAGAGACAGATATGGAAAGATTGGAAAAATGGGGCCAGCAAAGAATAATATCAAGTAGCTAAAAGAGAAACTAGACGACAGGTTTACATACCTCGTAGAAGGCTTGTCAATGTGCTGAAATGTGAGGTGTTTCAGATTGCAAAGCATGTGTCAGTGTGAATCAAGATGTCGTTGAAGAAAAGTGTGTTCGGAATGACACCTGTGCACTTACCTTCACAAACGCTCAGAAGAAATAGGGTTAGAAATGTTATTGTGAAAGGTTGATGAATCTGGAGAATGAGTGAAAAGAAGAGGGAATACCTCCAGTATATTCAACAAAGGGACCAACTATCCCAGTTGACAGTTATAGGTTCAAAGAAGCCACCAGGGATATGGAAGAAAGAAAAGCTGTTGGTCGACCATAAAGATTTGCTGAGATGCTGAAATCATTTGATGAAGTCGGACCTCATTACACATATACACAACTCCGTCATCAACAGGTAAAGATAATGTAATAAACAGATGTTACTGATTTTATACAAGCTGGTGTTATCACACGTGACATCCAGATTCTAGCAATATCAGCCGAAATTTTGTAAAACTCAAATATTTTCTTTTTCAGTGTGAAAACCTACAGTAACTTACTTTATATTCGAAATTCAATATTAACAATTAAAATTCAAAATTTTAATTTTCCATATTTTCTGGCTGTATAAACTTTATAATTTTGGCAAAATGGCGGCGGATTTGCAGGATTATTTCAATGTGGAAATCAGCATCCACGGTCAATTCGTTTAATATTTCCACATTTCTAAATATATTTTCATATTCCTTCATTAAAAACTCTTTCATATGTTTATTAGAATCTTCATTATTTTCTTTTTCTTTGTATGCTTCTTGTTCATCGAAAGAAAATTCATCACTAGACAATTATTCCACATGAGAGTCGTGCAAATCATACACATTTGAGGGAACCTCTTCATTAAAATTAAACTGTTTCTCAATTTCTTGAACGACAGTTTGCAGTTTATTGCAGGAAATATTTCAAAATTATTTACGCAGAGCCAAAAAATGACAATAATAATAAAAATAATAATAACCTACTCTCCATGCATGTCGCTTGAAGTTACTTCCTCACAAGCATCCAAACATGGTGAACGTTATTAATATCTTCGATTTTGTATTGGTTTTACAAGATTCTAGATGTGAAATCGTGTGCTGAAAGATATTGTTATACTTTGGGAGGGACCAAAATGACCCTCCGAAAGTATAACAGTATTGTCAATATTATTTTTGGTATATTTCCCCCAGAACTCAACTGAAGAAATTACAGTGGAATCTGTTATTTGAGTGCAAACATGTTTTGTAGATGGTTGGCAAGTTGCAATCTCGTAATGTTGGGATTGTTCCTTGGTCTGTTTTACGCAAATGATCAAGTGTAAGTTAGTTAATTAGAGGTTTTATCCAAAAGTAGTAATACTGTAGATGCAATATTTTTTATTTCCTGGACAATATTACATATAATATTTTTCATCACCTGGACAAAATTATGTAGAAAACTTGTCTTTAAAACAAGATTTGGGACATTTTATTGTCTTGTCAAAATATCAAAGAGCTAAGTGAACGTGAACTTGTGAACGATATACAGACATTGGTTTTTACTTTAAATTTCCGACAGCACTTCTTCCAAATATAAAGTCAAACGATCCATACAAACTTTATATCCTAGTTGAAATGTTTCATATTTAGTAATATAACATTTTAAAGACATTCATTTCTCAAATAAATTCAATATCATCCATATGTAAAATTTGTTGCTCAGTCTATCTCTGTTCTTCAATTCTTTTCTTCAAAAGACAAGGATGCTTTGTTGCAGCGTCTTTAGCAGTAATGGCTGACTCTTCTCAAATCTTTACATAATGCAGCTGAACTCTGTCCATAAATCATTCAAACCAGTCAGCACTTACGTCAATGCATTAAATATCTTTTCAGTTTTACTTTGATAACTATTATTTTCCATGGCAGTAAATATACTCAAAGCTTTTACTTGAATTGTAGTTTGGGAAGAATAATGTATATTTGATTACAATTCGCAACTTATATATATATATATATATATATATATATATATATATATATATATATATATATATAACGTGCGTGACGTAAGATGCAACTAAAAAGGTTGGCACCAGGAAGATCGAACAGCTGTAAAACAATGGTTTAAAAACGGAATCCCTGGGGCCAGCAGGGGAAAATTGGCGTTAAAACGCTTGTTCTTGTATACAACAACAACAACATTAACTACTACTACTACTACTACTTCTAC
>OZ024740.1:314249074-314261574 GCA_964016885.1 Eledone cirrhosa | reverse complement strand
CTCTCTATAATTCTTAGTCTTTCTCCTTTCAGATAGATACATACATATAATGTCGCGCCCTTATAATATCTGTCTGTATGTATGGCCCTCATTAGGTGAAAACCTGCATTTCTCCTGCTTCATCGAGGAAAATCGTAAAGATTATCCAGCCATCAGAGTATTCGGTTTATTTTCTTTACATATTGTCCATGCATGCAGTTTTTCCACGATTCGCAGCCCGCGTTCCAAAATACCTTACCCCATGCAACGCCGGGTACCACTGCTAGTATATATATATATAAATATATATATATGTATATATGTATATATGTATATATATATATATATATGTGTGTGTGTGTGTGTGTGTGTATAACGATAGTGGAAGAATGATTATTGTGTTATACCATATTATTCAATTAATTGTTTCTACTTTAGGCACAAGGCCAGCAATTACCCAGTGCATTACTGGTACTTTATTTTATCGACCCGGTAAGGATGAAAGGTAAAGTCAACCTCGGCGGGATTTGAACTCACATCGTAAAGGTACGTAACTATGCTGGAAAGCATGGCGTCCGACCCTCCACCGATACTGCCAATCCACCACCATATTATTCAATTAATGTCGTTAAATATGTCATTTTGATTTAACTTTTATTTAGGAGTTACATCCCCTGCCAATCTTGCCGAAACTAATAATTGAGGCTAATTATTGTTTCTTCACTAATTTTATATATTTACAAATGTTTTTGACACACTGCACGACGCACCTTAGCGCTCTGTTAATTAAAGAATATTAGTCAAGAGTTAAATCCGTGCTAATATATGTAGAGAGTAAAAATATTTTTACAATTTACATTTTGGAGTTATTCCCCTTGACTTCTTCCTCAGAATGAATGAAGTTAATGAGTTTTTTTTTCTAATATACAGGTGTAATATTAGTTAATTGTAATTTCTTAGCTCATAACATTAAACATGTTAACACTGTATATTTTCATGCAAATGGCATCCCTGAGTATTTACTCCTCATCAGTTTCATATTATCCGATATAAGTTGAAATAGACAGAACCAGAAGTTTACACACAGTCGAAAGAAAGGTTAGATTTAAAAAGTAAAATTGTAGGTTCGGATGTATTGATTGTATATCTTGGAGGAACAGATTGCTCAGAAATCCAGGAAGCTCTTGTTGGGAGGAATTTGAAGTGTACTACACACAACACTTCCAGGGCCGGATTTAATGGGGGCAAAGGAGGTAATTGCCTCGGGCCCCACCAGCCACGGCCATAGCAATTTATTTGTGCCCTCAACTGGGCATTTTAGTTTTAGGATGGTTAACATTTTTGAATTTAATACCTGTATGTATAACTTTTTAATTCCAATTACTTGCACCAAGCTGACTTTGATATATATGGATACATTGAAACTCCGACGCCTGGCAACTTACTTGGTACACATCCACAAAATCATTAACCATCTTGCCAACAACAACCCTGAGCACCTTTATGAACTCCATGTGTCTAACACACGTGGGCATGCCTACAAAATCAGAAAACAGCACAGCTCCCATGACTTTCGGAAACATTTTTTCACGCTCAGAGTTGCTGAAGCATGGAACAAACTACCTGCATCAGTTGTTAGCTGTCGAGACACTGCATCCTTTAAGGCCTCCATGCTTCCTAAAATTCGCCAACACTACACCTGATGTCCCCCTCCATACACACGCACACATGTATTTCATGACTCGCCAATGTTCATTTTCCTGACATTTGTACATTATTCTGTGTACTATACATGCGCCTTTGATGAGTTGTAGTGCACCTGAGCACTGTACACAATAATTCATTCATATAAAATTGGAGGGGGGGGGGGTTTGTTGTGTATTCTAATTTTTTTTGTGTATGAGCCCACCTCCCCCAAAAACAACCTAAAGTGCCACGGACCCACCAAGGTCTAAATCCAATTCTGCACACTCCATACTCTCACCTTATTCTTTCTTTAACGCTGACAGTGTAACGTTAGAAACTTTTAAAAACTTAACCTGTTTCCTCTCTCCCATTCCCACTTCAATAGTACGTTCATTCGTTCTACATCTCTTTTTTCTCCCTCTCTTTATTTGTCTTTATCTGTTTCTTTCTTTTTCTCTGTTTATAACTTTACCCTCATTCCCCTTTTGTCAATTCTTGATTTTTCACATGGATCTTATATATTTATTTTAATGTCTTTGTTTACGTTTTAAGCACCATTATGTATTGTCAATATAGTAAAGATTTCTTATTGTTCAGTTTCTTTTTTATTTACCAAAAAACAGACGACTGTTGCTGAATCAATTCCTCATCACGAAGTGTGCCTTCAAACTTGAATTTTTAAAGTTAAAAAATAAAAGTGTATTTTTCGCGTGAATTACTTGTGAAAAATATTATGGAGTTACAAAATTTCATTGTATTCTAATGTTCCATTTTCATTACTGTTAGCCCAAGATCGTCCCTGCTCGGGGAAACCCATGATCTAAAGAATTCAGGCCCAGACAATACTGTCTTATTTTCAGACTTAGTATATCTAATACTACATTATTTAATGTGTCTTTCCACCTATAAAATGGTAAGATATGATTTGAGGAAGATTCAGCTGCTATTTCTAGCTGATTGTTTGAACGGATAGAAGCTTCCACGTTGGTCAGATAGGCATCCCCACCTCTTCATTGGCTTGTTTTAGTTTATAGGTAAGTTTTCTAGTAGAATGTCAATTTATGAAGAGAATATATAGTATTATAGATTAACTGTTTATTCATTATCAGATTGAATTCATTTATTCAAGGTTAAGTTGTTTTTATTTTTATAAAAATAAATTACGTTTTTTGCCCGTTGGTCAAGATACGTATAAAAGCAAATACAATTTTCACATTTAGTAAATGGTATATATATATATATATATATATATATATATATATATATATATATATATATATATATATATATATATATATACTTGTAAAAGCAGTTGTAACTATAGAGGGGAAACGAAAAGTGCAAGACAGGGTTATTTCCCTTAAGCAATTCCTGCCTTAAAAAAATGTTGCGTTATTTTCACTGATAAGAAGTGAAATGACTTCATTCACTGATCTAATAGAGACATCAATTTACTGAATTTTCAATGTAATTTCTCAATCTATGAAAAATAACAACCTGCTCTCTCTCAAATTATATCCTACAATCTTAATAAAAACAAAAACATCCATCCGATAATCTATTCTTAGTCACCCGTAGATGAGCCTGGTTAAAATGTCCTTCAACTCTGGTCTACTCGGCCAGGAATGTTCCATGAATAACAATTGACACAAATTAGAAAGGCCAGAGCTTATCTTGACCAGGTGTCGTTACACAATACCAACAACAAAAATTGACACTAATTAGAAAGGTCAGAGATAATTTCGACCCTTTTCATGTTATTACACAGTATCATCATCATCATCATCATCATTATTATCACTTCTTGACACTAATTAGAAGGTCAGAGCTATTCTTGACATGTTGTTATCACACAATATCATTAACTCTTGACACTAATTAGAAGGTAAGAGCTATTATTGACCTGTTGTCATTACACAATATCACCAACTCTTGACACTAATTAGAAGGTAAGAGCTATTATTGACCTGTTGTCATTACACAATATCACCAACTCTTGACACTAATTAGAAGGTCAGAGCTATTATTGACCTGTTGTCATTACACAATATCACCAACTCTTGACACTAATTAGAGGGTAAGAGCTATTATTGACCTGTTGTCATTACACAATATCACCAACTCTTGACACTAATTAGAAGGTAAGAGCTATTATTGACCTGTTGTCATTACACAATATCACCAACTCTTGACACTAATTAGAAGGTCAGAGCTATTATTGACCTGTTGTCATTACACAATATCACCAACTCTTGACACTAATTAGAGGGTAAGAGCTATTATTGACCTGTTGTCATTACACAATATCACCAACTCTTGACACTAATTAGAAGGTCAGAGCTATTATTGACCTGTTGTCATTACACAATATCACCAACTCTTGACACTAATTAGAAGGTAAGAGCTATTATTGACCTGTTGTCATTACACAATATCACCAACTCTTGACACTAATTAGAAGGTCGGAGCTATTATTGACCTGTTGTCATTACACAATATCACCAACTCTTGACACTAATTAGAGGGTAAGAGCTATTATTGACCTGTTGTCATTACACAATATCACCAACTCTTGACACTAATTAGAGGGTAAGAGCTATTATTGACCTGTTGTCATTACACAATATCACCAACTCTTGACACTAATTAGAAGGTAAGAGCTATTATTGACCTGTTGTCATTACACAATATCACCAACTCTTGACACTAATTAGAAGGTAAGAGCTATTATTGACCTGTTGTCATTACACAATATCACCAACTCTTGACACTAATTAGAAGGTCAGAGCTATTATTGACCTGTTGTCATTACACAATATCACCAACTCTTGACACTAATTAGAAGGTAAGAGCTATTATTGACCTGTTGTCATTACACAATATCACCAACTCTTGACACTAATTAGAAGGTAAGAGCTATTATTGACCTGTTGTCATTACACAATATCACCAACTCTTGACACTAATTAGAGGGTAAGAGCTATTCTTGACATGTTGTCATTATACAATATCATTAACTCTTGACACTAATTAGAGGGTAAGAGCTATTCTTGACATGTTGTCATTATACAATATCATTAACTCTTGACACTAATTAGAGGGTAAGAGCTATTCTTGACATGTTGTCATTACACAATATCATTAACTCTTGACACTAATTAGAAAGGTCAGTGCTAACTTTGACTAGGTGTCAATTTAAAGCCTGAACAATGAACCAAAAACATTATTCTGACTAGCAGAGGAACCACCCCCCGGGCGATTTTCTGCTAGCATATGTAGCGTGTATATTGATATTATACGCACATATATATGATACTTAAATTGATGATATGCATATAAATTGAACAAAGATTGTGTTACACTTTCTTCTGTAATCAGTAAAGTAATGATATATTAAAAAAAGACGATAATGAAGATGGAAAATGTTATGATATGAACGCTAACGGAAGTTGGCATTTGAAAGTTTTAACAGAAGTGAATTTTGAAATAAGCAATACATTATATATAAGATTATGTTTAATTATATATAAGATTATGTATAACATTATATATAAGATTATGTTTAAAATAATAAATTGGACACAGTCTCGCAGTTTTCCAATCATTATATATAAGATCCAAGATTTTAGTTTTAGCATGGTTAGATTTTTTAATTTAATATCATTTAATACCTGTATGTATAACTTTTCAATTCCAATTACTTGAGCCAAGCTGATTTTGATATGTAAATTTGGGGGTTTGCTGTGTATTCTAATTTTTTTTTTGTGTATGAAGCCCCTCCCCAAACCTGAAGTGCCCTGGTTTAAATCCGGCCCCGGTAACTGGTGCTATTTTGTCTCCACGGAATAGCCATATCTGTGGTTATTGTAGCTGTAAATTCTAGTTTCAAGCGGTGTACTTCAGCTGAAACGTCTACAACAATTAATATATCGCTTGAAGGTACAATAAACGTTGGTTAATGTAGATGTGACGTGTTTTAAACAGAATTTATGAAATACACTGTTTAAAACTGTTGGCTGCCTGCAGGTGTGAGCCCCGCGAGGTGGAGTGGCTGTTCCAGGGAGTCTCCCTAGCACTCCCCCGGAGTAATGTATTCTCCATCCTCTCGGCCGGGACCAAGAGGCAGAGGGTAAGTTAACTGAAGGGGAAGGATACTCGTTCGAACGTCCCACATATACACACATACTCAACCATTTTCACAATGAAAATATAATATAAGATAATTGTTTCTACTTTTGGCACAAGCCTTACTGGTACTTTATTTTATCGACCTCGTAAGGATGAAAGGCAAAGTTAACCTCGGCGGTAATAAGATAATAGATGATTGATATATGAAATATAACGGTCTAATAAACTGAAACAACAACAGTGTCTTTGTGTGTGCGTGAGGTTGTCACTAAACATGTGTGTGCATATAGAACTGTTTCTACATTTGGCACAAGACCATGCAGTGCGTAACTGCTATTTAATGGTCTCTATTCAGATAATTTACTTAAATTTTTTTTAAAGCTAAAATAAGATTTAATTGATTGATATAATTTCTGGTCAAACTGAAGAACGAACTGAGTTTCTTACAGAAATAATACAAAGATGCTTTTGTTTTTTCACCAAAGACATAGTTAGATAGATACTGGTGAGAAAAAACATAGAAATTGATTGAAAATACATCCATAATGAGCAGAAATGTCTTTAAGATTAATGACAATTCCTGGCAAAGAATATAAGAACGAGAACTCAGAAGTTTAAATTAGTTAAAAACTCTTGTTTCGGCTTTATACGATCTTTTCAGCGAATCATTGACTAATATGTATGTACCACACCTTCCTTAATAAGATAGTTTAGAATAATGACGTTCAATAATTTCCCACTAGAACTAAGTTTTGCCGAGGAGGTCTAATAAGACCGAAGCATATACAGAGTTAACGTACTAAAAATCAGTGGATTTCACCCCCGTATTTCTCCATTTAATTTTTAATCAATTCGAATTTCGGAATTATCTCTTCATTTAAAGTTCTATTCAGTTTACTGTTACATTAAGTGTACGAACAATTAACTATACGCATATAGATAGCTACATAGCTAGAAAGGTAGGTAGCCTTGCACATACCCACCTACATGCCCCCCCCCCCCACACATACTTTAATATATATATATATATATATATATATATGTAGCGAGATCTGTCCACGCCTTGAACCTTGGGTGACACCTAAAGGTCAAACTCTAGGTCACCACCCTTTTGGTGTGAACAGGTTCATGCGTGGGCTATCCCCTCAAGGTGGGAGACAGAAAGCGACAGGTATATAAAGTCTATATTTTCCCACCTTACACATAGAGAGATCAGAGCACCATGATACAGACCAGCCATGTGAAAGATTCACCGCTACCTTCAGGCCCCAGGGGTCTACAGACATACAGAGAGATCGGAGCAGTATGCTATTACAAGCTATGTAAAGATCACCGCTATCTTCAGGCCCCAGAGGTCTACAGACATACAGAGAGATCGGAGCAGTATGCTATTACAAGCTATGTAAAGATCACCGCTATCTACAGGCCACAGGGGTCTACAGACATACAGAGAGACCGGAGCAGTACGCTATTACAAGCTATGTAAAGATCACCGCTATCTACAGGCCCCAGAGGTCTACAGACATACAGAGAGATCGGAGCAGTACGCTATTACAAGCTATGTAAAGATCACCGCTATCTACAGGCCCCAGAGGTCTACAGACATACAGAGAGATCGGAGCAGTACGCTATTACAAGCTATGTAAAGATCACCGCTATCTACAGGCCCCAGAGGTCTACAGACATACAGAGAGATCGGAGCAGTACGCTATTACAAGCTATGTGAAAGATTCACCGCTATTTTCAGGCCACAGTGGTCTACAGTCATACAGAGAGATCGGAGCAGTACGCTATTACAAGCTATGTGAAAGATTCACCGCTATTTTCAGGCCACAGTGGTCTACAGTCAACCACAGACCATTACTCTCTCTCTTGGTCTCCGACTACACCAGCCTCATGAAACAACAACAAAATAACATTGTCAACCTTCGCAACTCGTGGTAATATGTTTATTGTTCTTTTTGACTGAAGTGAAGTAAACCTTTATATATAAAGTAAATCATTTATTCTTGTTATTTCATCTAATAACCGTGTTAATCCATTTAACGATTCCCTAACTAATAACCCTTCGTTATATATATATATATATATATATATATATATATATATATATATACTTTCTGCAGCCGCAACCTGGTGCAGTCTGCGACTGACCCAGGTTCTGCTGCACGTCGGGCTGAGAGGGCCAAACTCCTCAAATACCGGTCGCTCTCCGACAGGTTTGCGGTCGTTCCCCTGTCAGTGGAGACTTCTGGTGTCCTCGGCCCCAGGGCTACCTCCTTACTCACCACCATAGGCGCTGAGCTGGGCAGCTGCAGGTGTGAGCCCCGCGAGTTGGAGTGGCTTTTCCAGCGCGTCTCCCTTGCCGTCCTCCGGCGAAACGCCTTCTCCATTCTGTCCGCCGGAGCTGTGGGTGGGCCCCATCGCGTACCAATACATTAGTTAAATACTATTCTTTCATCTGATACAACACAATAAAGACTAAAGTGTTTAAAAAAAAAAAAAAATTTCTGTTGAAGTAAAAAAAAAAAAAAAAATTATATCCCCTACATATGATAGTGCTCAGCCTTTTGATATTTCATAGGAACTCTGCGTACAAAATAAAATCAAAACTATATTTTAAAGAAAAAAAACCTGCTTTGGGTGAACCATTCATTCTCCCCTGCTACTGTATTTGTGACCATATCAATGGAAAAATACATGATAAATGTTCATAGTTGTAGTTGTTCGAGAGCAAGTTGTCTTTGATCAATCTTAGTTTCATGTAAATTATGTCCAAATTAACAATATATACAAATAGGATAGCACCTTCGATTTATAAAAATGTCTCTGTCATTAGTCTGGTTTTGATTTCAAAATCATTTGGTATTTAAAACTATATATATATCCCCCTCCATACACATACAAATTAGTCTTTCCATTGTGCACTTTTACTCGACCTTATTGTAAACCCCCACTGTCCCTGTCTTTGTATTGTTCCCTACATGTCGGCCCTTGTGGCTAATAAATGAAATCATTATTATTATTATATATTATTATCATTATTTTGGCAGTATCGATAGGTAGAGCGTCGGATATCATGCTTCGTGGCATAGAATTACAGTTCTTTACGTTTTGAGGTCAAATCCCGCCGAGGTTACCTTTGTCTATCATTCTTACGGGGTCGATAAAATAAATACCAGTAATGCACTGGACTCGATTTAATTAACTTTCCCCTCCCCTTCAAATTGTTGGCCTAAAGTAAAAACAATTATTATTGATATGTTGTTTGTTTTGTCATTGTGAGGATATATGTGTGTGAAAGCGTATGTATGTGTTTGAGTTTGTGTGTGTATATGTGTGTGAATGCGTGTGTGTGTGAATGTGTGAATATGTGTGTGAATGTTTGTGTGTGTATGTGTGAGTGAAAGCGTACGTATGTGTGAGTATGTGAATGCGTGTGTGAATCTGTGAGTGTGTGCGTATATATGTATGCATGTATCAAGATCTAGGTATCTATTTTTCTCCTTTCTCTCTCTCTTTCTCTCCACATATAAACACACACGCGCGCGCACACACACACACACACACACACACACACACACACACACACACACACACACACACAGGTATGTATATATAAATAGTCGATTAAATTGATTGGCATAGAAACACATGCATACACCCATTACACCCACGTCCGTAAGTTTGTTTATGAATGGAATTATCTACAGTACATCAATGTTGGTATAACAACCGTAACAACAACACTATAAGTCCCTGCAATATCACCAACTCTAGATTATCACAATAGATCAATATAATATCAATACATGTCATATTGAACCACTATGGGTCACTATATATATATATATATATATATATATATATATATATATCTCTAGGGAGTGTAACATGGAGTTACTGCAGGTTCATCCAGGTGAGCACTCGATGTTTAGGTTCACTTCTGTGTCGAGGTGTAGAGCTATACAGAGTGTATTATATTGAAAAGATAACAAGGACGATTGGTTACCCCTTCATTACACAGTATGTAATTCACACACGTGTGTGTATGTATATATATATTTCTCAAAGTATTGAAGTATTGAAGACTATTCAACAGAATTCGTAATATTTGTCTCCTCACAGCTCCGGCGGACAGAATAGAGAAGGCGTTTCCGCGGAGGACGGCAAGGGAGACGCGCTGGAAAAGCCACTCCAACTCGCGGGGCTCACACCTGCGGCTGGCCAGCTCAGCGCCTATGGTGGTGAGTAAGGAGGTAGCCCTAGGGCTGAGGACACCAGAAGTCTCCACTGCCAAGGGTTATATTCAGCTGTTATGGTTAAAGACATGGTTTAGAATGGTTTAGAGCAGGCATGGGCAAACGTTTTCAAGCAGTGGGCTGCATAGTATGTGACTCATCATAAGGCATGAATTGCACTAGTATCAAATTCAAGTCAATTTTAAATTTAGGCTTGCTATTCAGAAAGCCAAACGAGCCGCACTTTGCCCATGACTGGTTTAAGGCATCAGATAAAGTACATTGCCGTATTTGTTCTAGCTCTTGAAGTTCTGAATTCAAATCCCACCAAGGCTTACGTGGCTTTTCCTCCTCCTGAAGATGATAAGGTAAAATACCAGTTATGTACTGTGGGTCAATTTAATCGACTGTTGATCTGAACCACCGTTGTTTGGGCAAGTATGGCATGTTGCCGTTATGTGAATATTATCTACCTGCAACATTCTATCTTACTTCTAAAACACACACACACACACACACACACACACACACACACACACACACACACACACACACACACACACACACACACACACACACACACACACACACACACACACACACACACACACACACACACACACACACACACACACACACACACACACACACGCGCGCGCGCACACGCACAAGCACACACAATCTATTATCTACTTAAACAGAACCATTTTTATTCTAACCATATGTACGTAAAATCGTAGCTGTGATCCCTCACTTCGGAGGAGTGGCGCCTATATCTGGAGCGATCCTCTGATCTCTGAGCTACGATATTACGGGCATGTGGTGAGAATGTCTCAGGAAAGAATCACTGGACAGATTTTACGGGCAGAACGAACCGGCAGGAGACTCTGGAGTAGACTCCGAGCTAGATGGTTGGATAACATCCATGAGCTCGGCTGGTCTCTCTTGGGGATCCAGCCGGATTAGTTGTAGATGGTTGCTTCAGATAGGACTCGCTGGAAGGAGTGTTTGAGAACTCTGCCCCCACAGCCGTCTCAGGAATAAGTGGGAGAAGAAGAAGAAGAAGAAGAAGAAGAACCGCTTTCAAAACAAGTGTTTTTTTTTTTTACTTTGCAATGAGGGAGCTTCGAAATAATTAAATGAATTAATTTATAAGGTGTGTAGCACTAACGAATCCAAAACACTGTCTTCGGTGATGCATCGACAGCGTTGTTAGTAAAAAACAACAACATGGAAACCGTATCTTTCATCCAGTCATGTTCTCACCCATTCCTCATTTTTACAACATTTATTATTCAGATGTAGGCGACTTTGAAGGAGTGTGCGGAATTGGGTTATTAATCACAGTAATCAAAATATTTCTTTATATATATCGCTAAATCAGATTAAACAGGCATCTTAGAAAATGGTTTGTAATTACCTTAATTGTAAAATTAAGTATGGAATGTATTTCTCATTCGTTTTCTGGAATTTTCTTTTAGAATTATGCATTTGTGGATGCCAGCTTGGCAGAGTGAGGTTAAAATGTTCGTTTCGCCAACATGAGTTACCGAGTTCGATTTGACTACGCGACATCTTGGGCAAGTGTTATTTACCATAGCCTTGTGAATGAAATAGAGTGGACGGAAGTTGTGGAAGCTTGTCAATGGATTGCATCTATATGAGAGCCGGCTGAACATTTCATAGGCTGATTATGAAGGATTGATGCTAGAGCTGTGAAATCTTGCATGCATTGATTTCAACTCTTCTTATTAATAACTGCATTGTTTCTTTCCAAGGGACTATGTTGAAAAATATACCTCATTTGGTAATTCCAATAGAGTATCTTGGTCATAGACTACTAAAACTTCAATTAACCAGAAATGCATCAATCTACTTACACCAACTCAACAGCATACATCAAAACATATCTGGGAACTACATAGTGTATAGACATCTTGAAGGGAGTTAAGCAGGGAGATAAGCAGGGAGATGTACTATCAGCACTTCTTTTCTATATCGTTATGGCTGCACTTATCTACCAAACTGAAGAAGAATGCTCTCCCGGCTCTCAAATAAGAGGTTAAATCCTATCAAATCTTAGCTATGAAGAAGATCTGACCATCATGAGTTACTCTAGAACTGATCTGCAAACATTCCTGAATGTACTGGCCAAACATGCACCAGAGATGGGCTTACACATCAACATCTCCAAAAACTAAGTGTATGACAACTGATAAAAACAATGCCAATCTCCAACTCACAATCTACAACCAGCAAATTGATCAAGTTACAAATACCATCAAACAACAATGGAATGGTTGCTGCGCAGTATCACATCGCTCTGGGTTGGGCAGCTTTTAACAGGAACAAAGAAGTGCTAACATCAAAATGAGGTTCTTATCATTTGAAGGCTAAGATATTTGGCAATTTACATCCTACCAGTTGTGTTATATGGTCTTGACTGTGTTAATTGGACGACAAGGT
>OZ024740.1:314231574-314244074 GCA_964016885.1 Eledone cirrhosa | reverse complement strand
CCTGGGAAACACCTTCTCTATTCTGTCCACCGGGGCCACGGGGCGGCCAGCGTGTGGGCCCCCGTTAGCTCATACTAGTGAGAGATGGGGAGAGCGGGAGAGATGGAGGCAATGTCTGTGGTAGTTTGGCTCCATTGTGTTCGGACCTGGTGTATACGTATATATTTATTTACCACACCACATTAACTTTATAGAAGGTTACACCAATGCATATGTGAGTAGAAACTGACAGTGACTTCAGTTAGTGTTAACACATTTAAGGATTATTAACACATTTAAGGATTATTAACACATTTAAGGATTATTAAACAGTTAACTAGAAATGATTATTAGGCGAAGGTGGGGTAGGGGACAAAGTAAAATACAACAGAAAACTAAGCAAGAATACAATAATAGTTAATGACTAAATTATTTTGATTATTTCTATAAGTACAGCAGACAACATCGGACATGTTTCGGTTGTATTCTGACATCATTAGCGGCCTATATACTTTACGGTATGTAGTGACGAGTTAATTACGAAGTAAATGTACAAGATTCTACACTGGTTGGTTTAGAAAATTAAAATTGATTAGAATTAGAGACTAAATAACACAGAAATATCCTCCTTCTCCTCCTCGTCATCGTCATCATCATCGTCACCACCAGCACTATCACTGTTACGCTCATTGTCATCATCATCATCATCATCATCATCATCATCCTCATCACCACCACCACCATCATCATCATCATCATCATCCTCATCCTCATCATCACCATCATCATCACCATCATCATCACCATCATCACCATCATCATCACCACCACCACCACCACTATCATTGTCACAACAATCGTCACCGCCATCAATATTGCTGGGCTGGAATGCAGGACTGCGATGTTGTTTACAGCATATTATGCTTTTAATCCCACACACACATTATAAACACATATTTCATTCCACTGATCACTCTCTGACTTCACACAATACATAAACCAATCTACATAGTCCCACAAATTCTCTAAATCCTTCTGATCTCAGAAAGATCCATCAGGCTATGTCCATTACTAATCTAGTTCAGATATAATGATAAAAACAAGAATGTTTGGCAAAATTATTTGTCATACTGATTCATTGTAAGCTAAGATTTCATTTCATGGAAATTAACTCAGCCCTAACATATAATCTCGAGTTACTCAGCTTGAAACTTATTATTAAAGTATGAACCACTGATCTGAGTCATTTGGGTTGGTTACCAGTATAACAGTAAAGGCTGTGGGTTGTTTGTTTCTTTAAAATGTTCAGGTAATCACAATCGTTTGGCTACATGCCAAGCAAACCTCTTACCCTAAACATGGGAAAATGATATTACCGCCTACAATGGATGATCCATCTGAAATAAGCCCTTAAAGATTATATATTACATCGATTGTAATATACGTTTATATATGAGTCAACTGTAAAACTATCAAGTAATAAACTAACAAGGATGTGTAAATTGGAAGATGTAGGAGTAGCTTAACATTATTAGAAACTACGATAAATTCATTAAAAATATTACGTATAATTAAACAAGCAATATCACCTAAACAGCTGAATCAGTCAATTAACACACCCTACTGAATAAGGTATTTTTAAAAGTGGGATATCATAGAGCCTTTAGGGAGTCGCTTTAGCAGACAGGGACTAACTTACTGTTCATACATATCCTGACTTTCATTATTAAATAGTGTCTGTGACGAAAACCACACAGTTTTAATGACTCAATTGTACATTTAGTTAGTAATTCTACCATCACGTAATTCAACAAATACAACGAAATCTATCCTCCGTTGATGAAGTCATAATGGTTTCTGATTTAGACTCAAGGCCAGCCCTTTTTGGGGAAGGGAAAGTAGATTAAATCGACCGCAGTGCGTTACTGGTACTTTATTTTATCTACCCCGTAAGGATGAAAGGCAAATCTAACCTCAGCGGGATTTGAACTCAGAACGTAAATGATGAGGTCATAATGGTTTTGGATTTAGAAACAAGGCAATGATTTTTTGAGGTAAGTGGGGGGAGTCTATTAAATCGACCCCAGTGCTTTATTTTATCTACCCCGTAGGGATGAAAGGCAAAGCTAACCTCGGCGGCATATGAACTCAGAACGTAAATGATAATGTCATAATAATACCGAAACATATACGGTATTTCTAATTAGATATCAGAGCCCATAACAGTGAGTTGGTGTCCATTGAAATGAAGAAGAAATACCCTTAGTTGAAGTTACAATAGATACTGCCTTCATGAGAGATATGTTTCTAAACATATATTTAAATATATGCATGAATATTATTTCAACCTGACAGAGATCATTACTTAGAAAGCAATCAATTGGTTTATTATACAATTTAATATTGGTTTAATGTAATGGGTACGCTATTTTTTAAGAAAGATTTCTGATGATTAATTGAAGAGATCTGGGTCTAGACAGGGAAACTGAGGTTTAAGTCTATCTTTCGAAATCAATTTTAGCTATAAACACAATCGCAAAATCTAATCCAAGCATGGACAACGTTTTATATCAGTGGACCTCATGAGATATTACTCATTATAAATCAGATCACACCACTAAAAGAATAATTCCATAAAAATCGTATTGAGTAGAGAAAACACCATACATTACACTAAGTAAATAAAACTTATTTGAGAGAAAGTGTGAATAAATGAGAAATAGAAAGGAAGCTGCTCAAATTAACGGAGCCGGGCTTAAAGTTTGTTACATAATTTTAGTAAAAGGTTATGTTTATATAATTACAAAGTTAAAATTATCGTTTTACGCCCATTTTCCCACGTTTTCACAACATGATGTATACCATACAAGCGGTCATAAAGTGGTATGCAATCAGAGTCCTGTAGGTTGCCCATGCTTGTTCTAATCCTAACTCCCTGCATGACATTAGTATTTTAAAGTTGAACTGAAAAATGGTTATTATGGCAATTCCTTGGCCGGAGTATTTAACTTTGGAGGGAATTAATACTTTTATTTACTATACATATGTTTACAGGATGAAAAGCTCTGTTAAACTGCATGGGTGAAACTGATCGTATGCACAGTTCCATTTTTATTTTTTGAGTGATTGTATGTATGTGGCATAGGCGGCGAATTGGCAGAGTGATTAGCACGTTGGATAGAATGCTTTGTAGTATTTATTCCGGCTCTCTGCTCTCTGAGTTCAAATCCCACCGTAGTCAACATTGCCTTCCATCTTTTGAAGGTCGATAAAAAAAGTACCAGTCTAGTACTGGGGTCGATTTTTCCTCTATATCTCTTTCCCACTTACATTCTCCCACTCTATTCTTCTCTGGAAGAAATCTGCTATATTCAAACCTGGAGAGAAGATGAGCGTCGCAGGTTTAAAAAATGCCCTAGAAACGCTGTATGTCGACACAACACCCATACAACTCTCTCATGAGTTACTGGAAAATACATACATATCTGTGGCGCGAAGGGCGTATAATAAAGACGTTTTCTGCATTGACAGTCCCTATGAACTGGTTATATATAGAGTTAGATCTAAGATTTTGAGAACATAATACACACATAATGAATTCTAGAATCCAGTTTCCATTAAAGTTGGTTTGTAGAAAGATTTATTGGGAAATTCATTAGACATTTATCCACAGAAAGCTATAATTAACTGTAATTTGGAAATAAGGCAAACTAATTACCAAAGCTTATTAGACTGAGACATTGTGAACTATTTGCCAGTGACGTGATCAAAATGACGCTAAACGAGTGATTGGAATATATTTATAGTTAGCAGCTACATAGCAATAATTACTTCCTATAACAGTTCTTTTCACAGACTTGATGTGAAATTCTACTTGTTTCCCTCTCTTACAATATATCGGATTCAGAACCTAATTTCCTATGTGTCAGTTCCGTAGTAAAGTGCTGGTAAATTCTTGGCATACTTTCTGAAGATAAATAATTCAATGTTGTCCCTAAGACCCAAAATATTGTCAATATCTAGATTACTACTACTCTATTACCCTGAATCATGTGGTGTGGTGGGTGTAGGGGAGGGGTACACTGATCTGTTTTCTCGTTGTCCTCTCTTCATATATATTTATTTATATTTCATCTTTTCTTCTTGAGTCATCTCTCAATCTTCATATATACACACACACACACACACACACACACACACACACACACACACACACACACACACACACACACACACATATATATATATATATAAACAAACGTCGTGTGTGAATCTCGAATTTTGAAAATAAATTTATAAGATGTAGGAAGCTCAGACACAGAAAAATTGCAATTACAGCCAGTTGCCCTAACATCGGGTAAAAACCCTGAGAGACGGATTTATTTTGCCACCGCAAAAATTATCTTAGCGGCCACCGTCAATACACACACACATACTCCAACCCCAAAGTCACGCGCCTTCATTCTCTAGGAAAAACATAACCTTCAAACCCCGTAATTATCATTTAATTTTTCGATCGTTTAAACTAAACGAAGGCTGAGTTTGGGATTCAGGGCCGATTCTCGGTTCAGTAATTTCATATAATTTCATTTAGTCTGCATAGCTATGATTCCAAGCTGAATTAATAAATCTAGCTCCCTGAATATTTAGACATTTGTTCTCACTATCATTTTTCCTTCCAAGTTTGTGAATCTGTTAAATAAATATGTTAATCTTGTGGTACCTCTAGATCAGTAACTCGCAATTTGTTTGACTTTGTAGATTCAATACAATATCACCGGTGCATGGGAAATTAAAATAAACCTGTTTTAAAGTACATATTATTAAAATAATCTATTGAGAAATATAGAAATATTAAAAAAGAACACTGTATATCTTGTTTTATTAATCATACTTGCACGCAACAACATTATGAATTACATGTTTATCAAGACGCTCAGGCATTAGTATGGATTTTCTAAAACTATAAATTATTATTTAAACCCCGCGGTTCATGTAGCTACCTTTTACTAACAATAGTGTTCATCTAAATGTTTTGGCATTCTATACTAAAAAAATAACGTCGTCATCTGAAACCTATTCAATATTCAAGTAAAACTATTTGACCACAGCTCAAGTGATAATACCATCTGGTCTCTCTTGGAGTCAGACGAAGGGCAAGAGTACAAAACGTTAGAATTTTCTCGTCTTACAGCAATTGAGCCTAGTGAAGTGTCCTGATTTAAGGTAAATCTTTTCAAATCACAATTGAAACCCTAACTTCGAATCTCGACACTAACCCTTTAATCTTTATTAAGATCATTACATTAAATCAGAAGACATATTGTTTTTGTTTATGCCCAAGTTAGCCGCGATCGAGCAGACTTATGTTCGGTATTTCCTTTATGACCGCCCCATCTATTTTTTTATACCTAGGATTACATTGTCCTTCCGTATTCAGGGCACTGAGTATGATTTGAGGGAGATTTGGTTGATATCTTTAACAAATCGAACAGCTATGTGGAGATTCAGACTTTTATTGGATAATCAGTAATGCGCTTAGTTATTATATGAGGGTCAGCTGAAAAGTTCATAGTTTGATCAAGATATTCTCATGGACTGACCAAATGAGGTTTATTTTTCATCATAATCCCTGGAAAGTAACCATGCAGTTATTAATAAGAAGAATTGAAATTAATGCATGCAAGATTTCACAGCTCTAGCACCACTCCTTCATAGTCAACCTATGACTAAGACACTCTCATGGAATGACCAAATGAGGTTTATTTTTCAACATAGTCCCTTGGAAAGAAACAATGCAGTTATTAATAAGAAGAGCTGAAATTGATGCATGCAAGATTTCACATCTCTAACATCACTCCTTCATAGACAGCCTATGAACGTTTCAGCTCACCCTCGTATATAGAATAAATTTAATGATTCCTCAAAGAGCCGCATGATGTTATAGTTTGAACTGCACCTGTAATTTGGTACCCGGGTAAAATGGCAGGACAGGACTCAATAACGTAGGTGAAATACTTTAACATGAGTCATACAAGTATTGTTCACCTTCTGACTTTGTTAGACTGTATGGCAATGTGTGTCTATGTATATCTATTGGATGATATGTGCATGTGTGTACATGCTTGACTGTGTATATTGGCATGTGTTTGCATTTAGCTTATGGTGTGTGTGTGTGTGTGTGTGTGTGTGTGTGTGTGTGTGTGTGTGTGTGTGTGTGTGTGTGTGTGTGTGTGTGTGTGTGTGTGTGTATGAGATTGCGTTATATGTGTATGAGAATGTGTTATATGTGTCTGGAATTGTGTGGTATACAGTTTGTGTAATATATGTAAACGTGCGTCTAATATGTTGATGATTTTTAGCCCCAGGACAGATGGGACAGATATTTCAGATGTAATCAACTCGTCTTTTATTTAGAAATGTTACATCTAGGACTGCATAATCCGAAATATCCTTTCCTTTTTAAGATGGTAGATTTAGTTGCTATTTCTAGCAGTGTTAACAATAGGTGTTTATATGTGCAGTTAGAAAACTAGCAAGTAAGTTATTTAACTACTCATTAAATAATGGAAATACACGGCACCATACCTAACTGAAAATTATAATTATATATATATATAACGTCTGTATACATATATGTATGTACGTGTACATACTTATATTTAAGTAACAGCCGTACTAAGAGTGGGATATGAAATTTCGTTTCATTTTTTCCGTTTATCGTTTTCGGTGCACCCGGCCGATTAACCCACTCGATATGCAAATTGGGCTTCTCAGCTGTTAATATGCATAAGGTAAGTATATACGTTCAACAATCTGGCAGGAAGGTATACGTTGCTGACGATAGCTAATAAGCTTGAAACTAGTACATCATTCCTTTGTCAGTGTTGAACAAACGAGCAACGATGGTTGCTGGACACTACGGCTTAATACGGGATGTTTGTTTGTTTACAAACACACCGAGCATTATAATAAATGTTCGGTGAATCCATACGTACATATATATATGTGTGCATGTATGTATATATATATACATACTACTGTACGTCTGTATACATATATGTATGTACGTGTACATACTTATATTTAAGTAACAGCCGTACTAAGAGTGGGAAATGAAATTTCGTTTCATTTTTTCCGTTTCGTTTCATTTTTTCCGGAAAAAAACCCCAGTTGATGGATGTGAATCCGAAATATATAGGGACTATTAAATCTCTCCCAAGGTAACTCTCTCTTGTGTTGTTATTTTTATTTTTATTTTTATTTTTATCCTTTATACTCTTCCCTTCATTTTACACATCTCACACATGTTATACACACCACGCATCTCAACGTACACCCACTTACATCTCTCTCTCCACCACCGGACCTTGTTACCCGGAGATTTACCCATTTGCATTGTCGAGGCTTCCAAACGACTTAAAGATATTTACATATGTATATATGTATATATAGGACCTCTGGTGTGGTAATGACGGAATCCTTCTGCCATTACCACAGCAGAGGTCCGACGAACTTTTGATTCCAGAGTCGAGCTAGATCGATATAGATCGAACCTTGAGCTGATCAATAGCGAAACGCGCGTCACTACTCAATAAATGTAATGAAGACATAACAAATCGTTCTTTTATTATATATATATATATATATATATATATTTCAGAAGGTTCAATACCATGTGTTTATGTGAGAGTATGTAAACTGTGGCCCTATGTAAAGTAGAAAACATGAAATGAAATAAAAAAAATGAGAAATCTAGTTTGATAATGTAATAATTGTTTCTACTTTTGGCACAAGGCCAGCAATTAACCAGTGCATTACTGGTACTTTATTTTATCGACCCCGTAAGGATGAAAAGCAAAGTTAACCTCGGCGGGATTTGAACTCAGATCGTAGGGGACGTAACTATGCTGGAAAGCATGTCTGACCCTCTACCGATACTGATATTGTAATAATTGTTTCTACAATAGGCACAAGGCCAGCAATTATCCCAGTGTATTACTGGTACTTTATTTTATCGACACCTATTAGGATGAAAGGAAAAGTTAACCTCGACGGGATTTGAACTGACTGCCAATTCACCGCCCTAATAATTGTTTCTACGTTAGGCACAAGGCCAGCAATTATCCAGTGCATTACTGGTACTTTATTTTATCGACCCCGTAAGGATGAAAGGCAAAGTGAACCTCGGCGGGATTTGAACTCAAACCGTAAATTGAACTAATAATGATAGAATAACGGTCGGATGACTGTTTAGTCCAAGCACTTTCGGGTCCCAAATAACAGCGGAGGGGATTGGAATAAGAGAGGGGGTGTTGGAAAATCGGTATTTTCTAAGTTGCCTCCGTTAACTTTTTTAAAAACCAGAATTAGTCGTTTACTTTACATATTGAGACCCCAACCCATCCTATTTATTTTATAACGTATGGGATTTCTATTAATGTATTTTGTTGTCATGCATAATGTTTTTTAATGTATAAATAAAATTAAAATAAAATTTCGCTGGAGATAGATTAGCAAAATTTAAAAAGCGGAGGGATTGGAAAAAAAAAAAAAATCTGAAAAATAAATAAACGGAGGGGAAGGGCCTTATTCAAAATCTAAGAGTATATATATATTTTACTACGGCAAAAATATATATAGTAAAGTCAACATTAAACTGTTTTTACTAAGGAGTTCATTAAAAATATTAATTATATATGCACTTAGATGACCTTATTGACATCCTAAAAGCGGTGTGTCTGTTCTTTATTTAAGCCACAGTGAGATTTTACCTTGTGGGTTGGCAGTATCGGTAGAGGGTCGGATGCCATGCTTTGACGCATAGAGTTACGGCCCTTGCTATTCTGAGTTCAAATCTCGAGGTTAACTTTGCCTTTCATCCTTACAGGGTCGATAAAATAAAGTACCAGTAATGCACTGGGTAATTGCTGGCCTTGTGCCAAAAGTAGAAACAATTATAATAGTTTCTGGTTTAGGCATAAATCCAATAATTTTGGCGGAGGATAAAGTCGATTAGATCGACCCCAGTGTGTTACTGGTACTTTATTTTATCGACCCCGTAAGAATGAATGGCAAAGCTAACCTTGGCGGGTTCTGAACCCAGAACGTAAAGGGCCGTAACTCTATGTCGCGGAGCATGGTGATCTACCGATTCTGCCAACCCACTGTTCTCTAACAGTGAAAACTCAAAGATGGAATTTCTGTATTCCGTAGCAATCAAAGCTTGGATTTAGAAGTAAGAGTAACAAGCTAAGGCCTCACAGTTTGTGGGGAGAGGAAAATCAATTATATCGTATCCGAGTTCGTTATTGGTAGTACTTTATTTTATCGAACCTGGAAGGGCGAAATGCGAAGGTAACCCTAGCGAAATTTGAACTCACAAAGTAAAGGGTCATAACTAAATAATTGTCCAATTTTGTCCAACATTCTAATGATTCTGCCAACCTTTGAATATATTTCTAATAATTGTTTCTACTATAGGCACAATGCCAGCAATTTGAAAGAAAGGGGAAAGTTGATTAAATCGACCCCAGTACTTACTGGGGATTTATTTTATTGACCCCCGTAATGATGAAAGACAAAGCTAGCCTCGGCGGGATTTGAACTCAGAACGTAAAGGGCTGTAACTCTCTGCCGCGAAGCAGAGTGTCCGACGCTCTACCGATTCTGCCAATCCACCACCCTTGAATGTATATCTAATAATAACACACCTCACATTGCTGAAGGCTGTGAAAGGGATAAACAGAAGGTGTTAGTGTAACGGTTTGAAAATATCACATGTCAGCTGCTACCCCATGGAGCCACTGTCTGTGTGTTGTAATGTGTAGCTAGGTAAATAGTATATGGTTGTATTATTATTGTCGATGTTGATGATGTTGTTCATAATGATGATGATGATGATTTTGTTGTTGTTGCTGCTGATGATAATAATGATGATAAGGAGGATGCGACTGTGTATGTGACTGACTCAAAGGAAAAATGGTAGAATCTAAAAATAAAAACCGCCATCAAATTAAAACAAAACAGGTCTGATATAGCTGTTTAGGACCACATATTAAAAACAGATGTCAATGCAGTAAGAAAGAGAAGGATCATATCTACGGACTATTGACGAGCTGCTTGCAGATCCAGTACCTAAAATACTCGTTCAGTTTCATACCTATTATTATCAGAGCTGCAGGATATATATACCAATATGCCAGGACCAAATTATGACTGAATTTAGATTCTTGGAGAAAAAACGCAGCTCCTTCATTCATAAGCCTCAAATGGCCACGATATCTGAATCCTCAAAACCTGTAAAACATTCTTAACATTCAAATGATGAAAGATTGCATAAGGGACGACAGACCTTTCCTTATATTTACGACACTATTACCGGGAGAATCACCAGTCAAAAATAAACACATTAAGAGAAAGATACATACATACGTACATACATAATACATACACACATACATGCGTACATATATACATTCAAACATACATACACACGCATAACTACCTATATACATATATGTATATACACATACATACACACATACATACATACATACATACATACATACATACATACATACATACATACACACATACATACATACATACATACATACATACATACATACATACATACATACATACAGGATGATGGCTGTAACTCGATTTCGAGTAATGCCATCCCTTGATACATAAGCATGAGCATCATGGACGTGGCTTTTTAGTCCTGCTAAGGACTTGCCTATAGCCAGCAATACCATACATCATAGAAAATGTCACATATCAAGCGATGTCTGTGATTGAAGATTCTTTTAAGTGAGGAAAGGCTTTGCCAGTCCCACTCTCTGAACATCGAATGCATTTACCCAAAAGGTACAACTAGTCTACATCATTGGATGCAAACGAAGTCGCAGGTTTTATATCAGAGTGACTTTCTAGAGAGAAGTCTTAATGAAGATTAGGAGTCTCTCGCTCCAGAAAAAAGGGCAGAAGAACTCAGGAGAGTCAACGGCCATCCAATACAGAGTTTTTTTTTGCGGAACATACATACATAACCTATTTTGACGTTTAACCGTTACATCACGTCATATTCCAAAGGTTATGATTTTGCAATCCAAGATATATATGTACATAATGAACAAAAAATGGTCAGTGAAGCCCTTTTAAACCCATTTCCCAAATGGGACCAATAATAGCGAATATGTCTCAATCATGTGAACGTCAGTTGCTTAAAAATGTCATGACGGTATTAGTTTCCAATGTAACATGATGATGCTAAAAGAATATACAGAGCTTCCGTTACAGTTCCGGGATTGGAGGGGTTTAAGTATATATATTGTAGATGTGTATTATTATTATTAGCTCACGCAAGGCGGTGGATTGGCAGTATCGTCAGAACGTCGGACATTATGCTTTGCAGCATATAGTTACGGCCCTTTACGGCCTGAGTTCAAATCCTGCTGAGGTTAGCTTTACCTTTCCTCCTTACGGAGTCGATAAAATATAGTACCGGTAATGCACTGGGGTCGATTTAATCGACTTTCCCCTCCCCCCAAACTGTTGGCCTTGTGCTTAAATCAGAAACCATTATTAGCTTACGCTTATAAAGTACCAGTTATACCCTGGGATAATTGCTGGCCTTGTGCCTGAATCAGAAACCATTATTAGCTTACGTTTATAAAGTACCAGTTATACCCTGGGATAATTGCTGGCCTTGTGCCTGAATCAGAAACCATTATTAGTACGCTTTTTTATCCCCAATGTGAGAATAAGAAAGAAATGAAAAACATTCATACTAACATATTTAGAGTTAATAGAAAATCAGTGTAGTAAAAACCAAAGCAGAAGTATATTGAAACAAAAATTTGGAAGGTCTTTTAAGCCACAAAAGCCCCTTAACACCGGAAGGCTTGATATAAAACGCCATTTACTGGAATGACTGCTCTGGGGTAAATATAGAGAATGCCACTGTTATTGAATACGCATGAACACAAGGAATATTGTGTAGAGCTAGCTACAGGGGTGAGCTGTGTGGACATTACTTTAGAATTCAACGTAAAAGAGAATATTTATGGAAAACTGGTTTGAAAGTTATAGCTTCTCTCACCCAGAGTTATAATTACTGGTACATTTGGCTATGTTAATACATGTAGAAACCTCGGAAAGCAGAGGTTTTGCTAAATGCAAGACAAATAGGTCAGACATTTCTAAAGTTCCACGTGGGGCCACACAATTGTTGTTGACATCCGAAGTACAGCTATTGAGCTTTGTTTCTTTGTGAGAAATCAATTTCTTACACTCAGCTCGCTCGCACGCGCACACACACACACACACACACACACACACACACACACACACACACACACACACACACACACACACACACACACACACACACACACACACATGGAGCACCATGTAGAAATAAATATTGGGATCAATATGACTAAAAATTCCTTCAAGAAGCAGGTTCCCCTCCTCTCTCGCAATATATATATATATGTATATATGTGTGTGTC
>OZ024740.1:314226574-314229074 GCA_964016885.1 Eledone cirrhosa | reverse complement strand
AGCATTTCATGTAGACAATAGTAGACAATACCATCGTAACCATCCACATGCACATACATACATACACACACATATATATATATATATATATATATGTGTGTGTGTGTGTGTGTGTGTGTACACCCATACATAATACATACATCACACACGCATGCATACACATGTATGTATGTATGTATGTATGTATGTATGTATGTATGTATGTATGTATGTATGTATACATGCATGCATGCATGTGTACTGCAAACGATCTCTCATTCTTAACACACACACATACACATATATGTAGTTACACATGTATATATACTTATATGCAGCTATATATGCATATCTATACACACACACACACATATATATATATATATATCTTACATGAACACACACACTCTTTTACTCACATATACACACACACATTTCTTCTTAGCTTCGTATGGATGTATAACACACACACACACACACACACACACACACACACGTGCACAAGTATAGCTCTTTTTACAAAACGTTTTTTTTTCCATTTCAGGTAGACGCGTTCCATCATCCACTTTTCTAAAATATAAATCATACACAAAACGCCAGCATCAACAGTTTTCCAAGAGATGTCAACATGAATGGACGTGTTATTTTTATCTAAAGACATTTTTTCCAATTCCAACCCGCCCGTCCCCTCAATCTATCTTATTTCTTATTCTTTCTTCTGATGAAGGACTAGCGTCCCAAACGTTTTAACACCCTCTTCCTGCTATATCAAGCGTTAACCTAATATATCCTTTCCATATACTGTACCGATTGTGTTGTTATTTCTGTTTACTTTTTACACACACACACACACACACACACACACACACACACACACACACACACACACACACACACACACACATATATATATATATATATATATATATATATATGTTTATATATATAAATGAAAAGTATAGAAATTATTGTGAGCAAGAAGCCAACAGTATATATGTTTATATATATATATATATATATATATATATATATATATATATATATGTATGTGTGTGTATGTACGTGTGTATAAGGAAAGAAAGGGAGAAAGAAAGAGAGAGAGAGTGTGAGAGAGAAAGAAAGCAAGAGAGAGAGAGAGGGTGAGAGAGAGAGAGAGAGCGAGAGAGGGGAGAGAGAGAGAGAGAGAGAGAGAGAGATGCTGTGGGGTCTCGCATGTGCAATAATGCAATACAGTGATTTGAACAACTCCGAGTATCCATGCAATTAGTAGACAAAAACTCCATCCAGGGGTGTTGGTTGTAAACACCCCAAACAAAACAAAACAACACACCATCACTAAATAAAGTCCCTTGTGAGACCCCACTCCACTGGGTAGATCAATTCAGTCACAGACTTCCGGCAACAACACCACCAAAATGGGAAAAACCTCACCAAATATTACAATTATTGATTATTATTGATTATTATTGTTATCAATCACTATTTATCACCAGTAGTTACTTCATCATACTACTCATACGTCTTCCCATGATTTATTATTGAAAAGAAAAATTATCATTATTATTAATAATTGTTTCTACTTTTGGCACAAGGCCAGCAATTACCCAGTGTATTACTGGTACTTTATTTTATCGATCCCAGTAAGGATGAAAGGCAAAGCTAACCTCGGTGGGATTTGAACTCAGACCGTAAAGGACCATAACTCTATGCTGCGAAGCATGGTGTCTGACGCTCTACCGATCACCGTAATGATAATATCAATTCACCGTTCTTCCGAAATTGCTGGCATTGTGCCTAAAGTAGAACAATTATTATTATTATTATTCGATTTTTTGTAAAACCCCACAATCCCTGTCTATTGCATTGTCCCCTATATGTAAGCCCCTGTGACCAATAATAAAGAAATTATTATTAATATTATTATTAACACTCTATGTTTTCGTCCTGTATTGACATAATGTTTTTCTTGATGTAAACCCTTTGTGGTTAATAAAGAAAACATTATTATAATATTATTATTAATATTAATAATAATATCATTAATATGATTATTATTATTAACTAGTGTCATCATTACTAATGATAATTATTATAATAAGATTGTTGACTTACTGCAGGTTTGGCATCGTCTGGTTTGTCAGCCATAGCTGTATTGTAGGCTTCAGAGAAAGTATAAGAAGTGACAAACGTCTACTTTCGACAGTTATTCTAACTGAAATACTGGGACAGTGGATCAGAGAGTTATCTACCACCTCCACACTACATACTCCTCTTACTCTTTCTCTTTCACCACTCTCTCTCACTCTTACTCTATCTCTCTCCTTCTTCCACCCCCCTCTCTCTTTCTCCCATCTCTCTCCCTTAGTGTCTCTGTCTCTGTCTTTTCTCTTTTCTCCCTCTCTCTCTTTCTCCCATCTCTCTCCCTTAGTGTCTCTGTCTCTGTCTTTTCTCTTTTCTCCCTCTCTCTATATATCTCTTTTCCCCATCTCTCTCGCTCTCTCTCTCTCCTTTTCTGGCCTCT
>OZ024740.1:314216574-314219074 GCA_964016885.1 Eledone cirrhosa | reverse complement strand
ATTTTTTCTGCTAGAGATGTTGTATTAGCCAGTGCGGCATTTTTAAAACTATGCTTGTGGGTATTAAACCTTGTCTTAAAATTGTTAGAGGTAGCTCCTATATATGAGCAAATAGAATCTTTAGTTTTAACATTACATTTATAGACTATGTTGTTAACAAGACAATTCCCTTTTAATGGGCAGTTTGTTTTGTTTCTACAGTTACATCCTTTCGTTAATTCTGTATTTGAGGAGATATTATTGTTAATTTGATGTACTGGTGGTATACTTATGGTTTTCTTACATTTATATGCATTATATGCACTTATATTTTGTTTTATGTTATTTGTTGTAGAGTATGAGAATTTAACTGTAGACCTATTTAAGATTTGATGGTATTTGTGGTTTGGCGGGAAGTTTTTCTCAAGGATATAAAAAAATTTTTTAGCAATATTATCCTTAACTTGTAAATTAAAAGGAGCATTATACCAAGTAACTCGTCTATTACGGTTTCTATGTTGTTTATTATTTTTATTATTTTTATAGGTTGTATCATGATTTTTACTAGGAGGATTAATGTTAATGATCTCACCACAACTATTTTTAGTTATATTTGTAGATTTAGGTGTTTTATCTTTTTTATTAGGAGTTTTATTATTAATATTTATTATAGTTGTATGATGAGTAGTTTTTTGAGGGTTACTATACTTTATACTAGAAGATTTAGTATTTTGGGGTATATTGTGGGTGGCATTTAGGTGTGTACTTTTCATTTGGTGTTTGTTGGTAATATTATGCTGTATGCTTTCAGTATTTTTAGTAGAAGGTATATACTCTAATCTATTTTTGTGGCCACTTCTATCTAGAGCTTCATTATAAAAGGTCGCATTTTTATCAAATACATCTTGGTTAGAAGAAAGGTTAGAAATTCTAAGTGATATATTATATGCAAGGTTTTTAAGGATAGATTTAGGGTGATTAGATTGTGAGTGTATGTAATGTAAGTTTTGGTTAGGTTTATGGTAAGGTTGGTATATACCCGTAGCTAAATCTAAAGTTATATCTAGGAAATTTACTACTTTACTTGTTTTTTCAAAAGTAATATTAAGATTATAATAGTCTTTAAGGAAAGTTCTAATATGTTTTTTGTTATTTTCGATTTCTGAAAGGCTAAGGTTGTTAGAAAGAAGAAGACAGTCATCACGATATAAACCACCTTTGAGGTGGGGAAAAGAGGCATTTATGTTGAAAAGGAGAAAGAGGCCCACAAGATCAGTAATTTGGGCGGAATCGCTTGAACCCATAGTAATATCAAAAAGATTACTGTATGTGTTTCTGGTCCAGTATTCATTCTGAAATTCAATAAGTGTTAGTCTAGCATTTGTAATAATGTTAATGTCATCCGAAGTTAAATTAGATCTATTTTTAGCAAATATTAATGCTTTGTTCAGGAGTATAGGTGATATAGAAGAATAGTAATTATCTATATCAAATTGTAGGAAAGAAGCAGAAGATTTACACCTAATATTTTTAAACCAGTTAATTACCTGGGAGGTGTTTTCCCAGAGTGGTAAAATAACGTGTTTTCTTATTTGTGGGATGACTCTATCTAAAATTTTTTTGCTAATTATTCCAATATCTGATTTGGAGGGACATATAAGTCTAATAGAAGGATTAGAGTTAAAGTTAGATTTGTGATCTTTCAGGTTGAAGTGTGGTCTTTTCAATGCCAAAGGTTCAGTTCTATCTTCAATGTTTAGTTTTTTTACTATGTTGTGTGTTTTGTTGTTGATGTTGGTGAGTGACACATTATTAGATTTTTTATAATTTTTTCTGAGTTCTTTATATATGAACTCATTATAATGTTCAATATCCATATGATACAAGTTACCAGTTTTGTCCGAGTGGACATGGATTTTTTTAGACTTTTTTAGGTCCAATAGGGTAGAATCAAGGTCCTTTTGAAAGACGGATTTATACTTTTTAAATTTGAGGTGTTTAATTAAATTAAAAAGGTCTTTCTCGAAGTCTTCAAGTAAAAAGTTGTGTGGTGGATTCTTGTAAGTATTGAAATCATACATATATTTCCGATCTGCTTGTTTAGATTTCCTATCGAAGTGGTAGGCTCTCCATCTAACCCTTCTGATAAAATTATTAGTTTTCTGAATCATAAGGAGTAAGAAGTCGTCCTTAGAAGGTATTGGTATGTTTTTTAAGGAGGTTCCTAAATATTGTTTTTCCATTGTGATATGGATGATGGACAATTGAAAGAGCTCAACTAAATGTATATGGGTTTACAAAATCATACATATATATATGTTTATACATAAATATAAAATTAATACACACATACAGTACAAAAATACGAATATTTCCGTGAAAATAGGAGCAAAATTATGTAGATAAATCTACCAAGAGTTTACGGTAGTGTCCAATCCGTATGAAGAACTCAATGTATTCCGGATATCATGGAAAGAAGAGATGTAATGAAAATCCACTTTCGGTGAAAGATAAACGGTAT
>OZ024740.1:314191574-314204074 GCA_964016885.1 Eledone cirrhosa | reverse complement strand
CACATACATATGGACACTCATACACACAACCATACATAAATGTATAAAAAGCATACACATGCGCGCGCACACACACACACACACACACACACACACACACACACACACACACACACACACACACACACACACACACACACACACACACACACACACACACACACACACACACACACACACACGCGCGCGCATAAATCATTAAAATCAAAGAAATGATTAATTATTAAATACTTATACATTATATTTATTAACACATTTATGTGACTATTCATACTGTGAACTACAGCATGCTAATCATTCATAATGTGAACTTTAAGGAGAGAGGACCCTAGGATTTGTATGATTTTTTGTGGAAGACCAGCAGTCATCCATACATACCAGTCTCCCCTCTTTACGCCGCCGATGTTATCCAAGGGAAAAGCAATGGCTGTTACAACTTGGCACCAGTGACTCGCAACTCATTTCTACAGCTGAGTGGACTGAAGTAACTAGAAATTAAGTGTCTTGTTCAAGTACACAACACATCAGAAAATTGAACTCACTGCCTCATGCCTACACGCAATATATTTTGAGCATGGTGGTAATTCAGAATTTGAAAACTACCATTCTTAAACAATGCATTCTTTAATTGTTTATTGATATCATTGTTATGTTCTTAAATTAGAAATGACTTCTATTGTTATAGTTGGGAGAGTCATGCTGTCAAGAATATTATATTCATTTTTATAATATAAAACCTTTTTGGTTTTAATATCTATTGTTTTGCTGTTCTGTTCATATATTATTTAGAATTTTGATTTCAAATATATTCATCGTTATAAGGAAGACATAAATGAAAGTATTGAAAGAACGAAAGTATTCGATATTGAAAGTATTTGGTAAATATTTTATGTTAATCTCCAATATCGTGAAATTTTAACTAAATCCAAATTTAGATAGTGAATAATTAAGAAACATAAATATCAGTAGTTTTAATATTTTAATATTGATTTAAAAAAAAAACCTATAAGTAAAAGACCGATCATTCTTAAAAGGCCGGTACAATGTGGTGGAAAAACACGAAGGGCAAATGATGACAAATAAAACGAAACAAAGTAATGTTTTACTCAGTATATTTCAACATATTTCCGGGCTACTATGAAGCGAAGTTTTGGTTGTTCTGGAAAAGGATGATAAAGACAACAAATATCAATAATTCTGGTTCAATTAATATCTTTACTTCACTTCAAGAAAAAAATATGATTACTTCGAATCGTAAATATAAAGTTGTAGTATTCGTAAATGGATATAATGTTCAATAAGGCTTCACCCACCCCAAAGTGAGTGGGAGATCTCCCCATCGGACGGGGAAAGTTAACAGGTCTGTTGTAGCAGTAATAGAAGGGGTTTCCCTTGCAAGAGAGTGGCCTCGTGTCTAAGCGAGAGGTCTTGTATTCTCAATCGCTTAATTTTCATGAAACCGGAAAAAGTTCTGGCCTTTGTCCAGTCCGTGCAAATATGGAAAAACGTACGAAAAACGATAACTCTACTATACAGTAATAGTGGCTCAGTCTGGTTGGACCGTCGAAAGTTAGGAGAAGTAAGATAGAATTATATCGAGTTGAATGTAGCTGTCTTCTTGGGTCCTGACTCCACCACATTCCTGGATAGTATGGAACGGGAGAAGAGAGAGTGAAATTACCATTGGTATTTTATTGTTAATTGTTATAGCAAAACCATATTATTTTTTTATAATTTGATATCTTCTTCTTTATAAAAGAGTTACGGGGCAGAGCCCTCGGACACGCATTTCAGAGGGTCCTATCAGAAGCAACCGTTTCCAAACGATATGGCTACATACCTAAGCAACACCAACTGAGCTCATGGATGTTATCCAACCATCCTGCTCGTAGTCTACATCGGAGTCTCCTGCCGGTTAATTTTTTCCCATAAAATCTCTCTTGTGATTGTTTTCTTTGTCCATAATATCAGAGCTGTGATCTCTCGATACGGAGAAGTATCGGTTCTGCCTGGAGTGACTCCCTAATCTCTGAAATACGCACCCTATGAGTAACATTACTCAAGAGATCATTCAAAGGAACCCCGTTTCGACTATTTGCTGTGTTAGATATTCAAATACAACATTTACAGTTAGAAACATCGCCACGTATTTGATTATGACGACAACGCTGAAGAACACTAAAATATTAAAGAATATGTTAATACAGCCACTTAAAGAAAAACCTTTTGTCTGCTTAGTATAATTGAACCTTGAAAAATAAGGAGTGCCCACTTTTGTATCCCTCTGTATTACTATATTTTTTTTCTAAGAGAGAAAGAAAGAAGAAAAAGAACGAGAAAGGGAAGGGATGGCAAGAGCTCTGGTGCCGCAGAAGAAAGGGGGTGATGGGGGGAGGGTGATTGGGCTTTGGGCCTCAGGCAAGAGGGCAGAAGTGCTGCGCCTCGCGGACAAGACGACAAAAGCATTCCCCCGGACGATGGCCAGTGACACCAGCGGCAACAGCCACCCAATCTCGCGAGGCTCCTTCCTCAGACACACCGCCGACGTTCCGATCTTGCGGAGGAGCTCGGCAGTACGGGGTCCAAGAAAGCCTGAGATCTCAACGGCGACCGGTGCGAAGAGGAAGCGGCCGGACAATCCCCGGTATTTGTTAATGATCTGTAACCCTCTCACTCCTGACGAGGAAGATATTTCCATCCTATTAATAGTCATATATTTTATGATAAAATAGTTTCGGCTGAACTATAGACCTAGCTCTATCTGATTCGTGCGAATCTGATGTTAAAACTTTTTTTTACTTGTGTTTCTCTTTTTTTTTTTCTTTTTTAATGAGAATCAACTGCTATTATTAGCTTTGGATTGGCAGTATCGGTAGAGGGTCGGACGTCATGCTTTCCAGCATAGTTACGTCCCTTTACGATCTGAGTTCAAATCCCGCCGAGGTTGACTTTGCCTTTCATCCTTACGGGGTCGATAAAATAAAGTACCAGTAATGCACTGGGTAATTGCTGGCCTTGTGCCTAAAGTAGAAACAATTATTAGCTTTTTTGCTGAAGAAAACTGATGTATTTAGTTTTGCTGTTAACACTTTTTACACTTTTTTATCTAAACATTTTTACAGTAAGAGCTGTCCACGTCTATCTTTGCAATAAAATTTTTTTTATTTTGATGTATCCTGTTTAAACTTGCAGTTTTCTTCGTAGCATTCTTCTAAGTAACTGCACTCGAATAATCGCCCACCCCGGGTATTAAATTTTCAGATTTTTTTTTCCAACCATCCCCTCGCTCTTATTCCAGCCCCCTCATATTACACATTATACATGACAAAAAACGTACATAACAAGAAATCCCATGCATTAGAATGGGTTGGGGTCTCAATATGTAAACTAAACGACTAATTCTGGATTTTTGAAAAATCGATAGACACAACTTAGAAAAATGACCAATTCTCTTCCCCGTCCCCTCCCCCATATTCCAACTCCCCTATTATTTGGGACCCGAGAGTATTTAGTTTGGCAGTGTTTACTTTTGTCGTAGTTATTTTCTCCATAAAGATTTTTACAATAAGAACTATTTTGCCTCATTTCTCCCCGTTTTGGGGCTCTTTTTTTCATGATACTCCCCGTTTGGGTTTTTAGAGGTTGGCAGGTCTGCAGTCGTCTCTCTCTTTCTTTTCTTTCTCAACTGTTCTTCTTCTTCCATTTTATTTATTTCTCTTTCTGTTTTCCCTGTCTTTTCTCTTTCTTTTCACTTTCTCTCTTTTTTCTTTTTTGATTATCCTTTCCCATGCTATCATTTTCTCCATTTCTTATGCTAACATCTCGTCCACGAGTAATTTTACCTGTTGCTTTATTCTAGCACGATTACACATAAAATCAGCGTATCGTTTTTTTTTTTATTCCGGGGTCATTCTGCAGATAAAAATCGATTGGGGGGGGGGGGGGGGGGGGCACCTTTTTTTTAGGTATCGAAAAATAAGATTTTTGGCTCTAGCTCCCACATTTTGCCACCGATTTCGTTCAAATTTTAAAGCAAAATAGAATTTATCATTGCACATCCTGTAATGGCTTTATATTTTGCATTTGTTGTCCAGGGACGGCGTGGTAGCCGCTTAAATATTCAAAACTACCACATTTAGACTCAAATTTTTTCGGCTCTAGCTCCCACATTAATCAACCTACTTTGTTCAAATTTTACACTATGCTAGATCTACGCTAGATCTGATTATTTCACGTCTTAAAGTGGCTTTACATTTTGGATTTATTGTCCAGGAACGGCGTGGCAGCCGCTTAAATATTCGAAAATTCTACCTTTTCACTCAAATTTCCGTCTTTTCGGCTCTAGCTCCCACATTTTTCAACTGATTTCGCTCAAATTCTAAACTCCTTCCCCCAGCAGGCCCCTTCGTCAGTCACCCGCGTTTCTCAGTGATAGAGGTCACCCCCCCCTCCGCATAGCCTGTGTGTGGCCATAGTTGAGTCATCGAGAAACAGTCGCTAAGATCAACACCTTTTCATGAAAGCAGATATTATTTTACCTACCCAGGTAACGCTGGGTACTGAGTTATTATTAATGGCATAAACTTAATCATTATAAATAAATTCATTTACGTCATAATCATAAAAAAATGCTAATAGCTACCTAACCCTAAACCTAATCTTACGGTAGACAAACCAGGACATTATACAGCGTAGACCGGGCATGTCAAACATGTGGCCCGCGGGCTGCATGCGGCCCTTTACAAGCACACCTGCGGCCCGCACAGTTTTTTTACAGCGCGAACATGTTTTATCTTCGTAATATAAAATATTAAAAAAATAGTTGTAATGTGTGCAATTAGTTGTCGGGTGTGGCCCTCAGATATCACATATGTGACCCATGTGGCCCTCAGACAACACATATATGACCCATGTGGCCCTCTGACAACAGATATCTGACCCATGTGGCCCTCGGGGATTTTGTTAAAATAATTAAATTAAATTAATTCAACAGTTAAACACACATACGAATAATAAGGATGTTACCAAAGATCCAGAAGATTGAAAGGTCGACCCTAAATATGACTAATAGCTTCAGGAAAGCCATGAACGACACCACATCTTTTAAACTTTGATTTTGAAAGTAGGTTTATAATTATTAATTTTCATTATACTTTTATAGCTGTCTCAGTGGCCTACTTGGAGGAATCGATAGGGATCCGGATCTATAGTTCGATCCTGGTCTGAAGTTAGATCCTATTTGGGAGTAGGGTTACGGTATACCTTTTATCTTTTTTTCTATGGGATGTAAAATAAAAACTGAAAAACATAACATGTATCTCTTGACCAAGATCGAACCTAAGACCAGGATTTCCAACATCTCTAGTACCTACCACTAGGCCACAGAGACAGCTACGAAAATCTACTGAAAATTCATACTTATAAACCTACTTTCAAAATTTTCAATACAAAATATGTGGTGTCGTTCATGTCTTTCTTAATGTTATTTCTCCTACTTAAGGCCGACTTCTAAATCATTTGGGTGTTCTATAAACTACATCCTCGTTTTGTTTCTCGTCTATCTAGACTCTATTTTAACCTGTAATCCAATGTTTCATTTCTGTCACACCCTATTTCTCCGCCCCCTCTTTCTTTCTCTCTGTAATATTTGAATCTACTATGATTATATATATATATATATATATATTTTTTTGCATATCAGTTAGATCCAAACTTACAATGATTGGCATTATCTCTCCCCCCTCTCTCTTTCTCTCTCTCTCTCTCTCTCTATATATATATATATATATATCCAACTAGGATCTAACTTCAGACCAGGATCGAACTATAGATCCGGATCACTATCGATTCCTCCAAGTAGGCCACTGAGACAGCTATAAAAGTATAATGAAAATTAATAATTATAAACCTACTTTCAAAATCAAAGTTTAAAAGATGTGGTGTCGTTCATGGCTTTCCTAGAGCTATTAGTCATATTTAGGGTCGACCTTTCTCTCTCTCTCTCTCTCTCTCTCTCTCTCTCTCTCTCTCTCTCTCTCTCTCTCTCTATATATATATATATATATATATATATATATATATATATATATATCGTTTCTGAATTTGTTTAGCAAGATTCTTTATCTGAAAACGTGTGTTGAAACCGATATTGTTATACTTTGGGAGGGTCATGTTGCCAATAAGAAACACACGCACCAGTTGCTTTCACTTCAATTTATTATAAATTAAATTTATAAATTTAGGAATTTATAAATTTCCGGTTGGTTGGTTCCACAACCAGATGATTGTTAATATATTGTCAAAGTTCTTTCGTCACACATCCTGTGACCTCTTCAGTGACTGGGGATTCTTTTCTTTGTTTTTGTGCCTCTCCTTTGTTCTGTTTGTTTGTTAAAATAATTAAATTAAATTAATTCAACAGTTAAACATACGAATAATAAGGATGTTACCAAAGATCCAGAAGATTGAAAAGTCGACCCTAAATATGACTAATAGCTTCAGGAAAGCCATGAACGACACCACATCTTTTAAACTTTGATTTTGAAAGTAGGTTTATAATTATTAATTTTCATTATACTTTTATAGCTGTCTCAGTGGCCTACTTGGAGGAATCGATAGTGATCCGGATCTATAGTTCGATCCTGGTTGGGAGTAAGTTTCCTGGTATATCTAATATATATTTTTTTTCTATGGGATGTAAAATAAAAACTGAAAAAGATTACATGTACCTCTTGACCAGGATTGAACCTAAGACCAAGATCTCCACCGTCTCTAGTACCTACCACGAGGCCACAGAGATAGCTACGAAAATCTACTGAAAATTCATACTCATAAACCTACTTTCAAACATTTCAATACAAAATATGTGGTGTCGTTCATGTCTTTCTTAATGTTATTTCTCCTACTTAAGGTCGAATTCTAAATCATTTGGGTGTTCCATAAACTACATTCTCGTTTTGTTTCTCATCTATCTAGACCAGGCATGGCAGACATGCGGCTCTTTGCAAACACACCTGCGGCTCGCGTAAAAGTTTTTTCAGCACGAGCATGTCTTATCTTCGTAATATAAAATGAAAAAAAAATTTCGATACGATTATTTTTTTTTCTGCGATTTTTATCAACTACTTTTAACTTCCGACGAATCACGCGCAGCTGATTAACAGTTGTAAACAGAAAACTTTCTTTTAAAATTTCAAAATTTTTTCTTTTAAAATGGCTAGTGCTCCTCCAGCTAAGAAATAAAGGAAATTGAACAAAGAAGGGCGAGTGTTTCAAGATAAGTGGGAAAACAGTATTTTTGCACAACGGTGAACGGAAAGATACACTGTTTAATTTGCAACAACTGCATCGCCACGCCAAAAGAGTACAATTTGAAAAGGCATTAGGAAACGAACCATCGATCTTACGATCAATATGAAGGCCCAATGTGTGTCTCAAGACTCAAGGAATTGAAGGTTAACTTGACACAGCAACAGACCTGTTTTATGTAACTACAGGAAGAGAATGTCTTTCCGTTACTGCAAGCTATGAACTCAGCCGAATGATCGCCATGAGTGGGAAATGTGACACTGAAGGAGATTTTGTAAAGCAATGCCTTGTAAAAACAGCTGAAATTGTATGTCCAGAGAAGGCACAGTTATTCAAAGACATTTGATTAACCAGGAACACTGTTGCTGAACGGATTGATGAAATGTCAGGTGATCTGAAACAACAGTTGAAGGCTGTATCATCAAGGTTTGAGCATTTTTCTATTGCTATTGATGAGACCACTGGAATAGCACAGCTTGCATTCTTCATCAGGGCCTGTGACAGTGAATTTAATATTTATGAAGAACTGATTGAACTGGTCCCCATGCATGACACTATAATAAGCCAGGACATCTTTGAGAAGGTCGAGCAGGTTCTGCATGACTATGGTTTTGATTTGAGTATACTTGCCTGCTTATCTAGTGACGGTGCTGCGAATATGGTTGGCAGACATAATGGTGTTACTGCCAAGTTACGAACAAAAATAGAAAACTCGCATCCAGATTCATCATTTGCACATTTTCACTGTATTATTTATCAGCAAAATTTGTGTTCAAAGATTTTAAAATTGCATCATGTGCTTAGCTTGGTCACAAAGACAGTGAACTATATCAGAGGCTGTGCTCTCAACCACCGTAAGTTCAGCTGGTTGTCATGTCACAAAGTGCTGAAAAAATTCTATTTGTTGAGACAAGAAATAATTATGTTTTTGGAGATGAAAGGTCAAAACACAGATGAAATAAAAGATAAAAGTTGGCTCCAAGATCTGGCTTTTGCTGTGGATATTACTGCACAATTAATTGATCCTGATTTGAAATTACAAAGTAAAAACAAACTCATCACTCAGTTGTATGATGACATCAACTGCTTCGTTAGAAAACTAAGCTTATGGACGTCACAGCTGTCAAATGTAAATTTAGTTCATTTTCCTACGTGCAAAGCGCTGAAAAACATTGCCAATACTGATTCTGAACATAGCTTTGTTAAGTATGGCAGTCATCTGGAATTGTTGTTAAAGGAATTTCAGGAAAGATTTTGTGATTTTGTGATTTCTTATCTTTTGAACATCAGTTTGCATTATTCTCAGCACCATTCACCTTTGATGTTGCCAAGGCAGAAGAAAGCCTGCAGATGGAACTATTGAAAATACAGTCAGATTCTACACTCAGAGCAAAGTATCTTGAAGTGGGGATACCTGGTTTCTTTTCATACCTTTCTGAAAAGTTAAAAAACTTCAGAAAGTTTGCCACAAAGATTATGGCAATGTTTGGTTCTACCTATGTGTGTGAACTGTTATTTTCATTCGTGAAATTAACAAAAGAGAACAAGGCTGACTGATCAACACTTGTCATCTCTGATCAAAGTCGGAATTGTACAGATATTTCAGCCAGACATACCAAAAATTGTCAACAAAAAGAGGTGTTAAGCCTCAGGACAAAACACTAAAAATGGTTGAACAGTAGCAAATAAATGTTCAGTTTTGAACTGTTGTAATTTTTGTACAATGTATTCGTTTCTATTGCAAGCTGTAAGTATATGTTGCCATTAAAAATTTTAGTTTTTTGTCAAACCTCTTCATTACTTTATATTCATGAATGCTGCTAAAACATTTGTATGTACATTGTATGTTTCTAAATTTAAGTAACACATTTTTCTGCAATAAATTTTATTAAATGACTTTAATTAGTCGTAATGTACACAATTAGTTGTTGTGTGCGGCAACACATATGTGACCCATGCGGCCCTTGGGGAACCCCCAGTTTGACATGCCTGGCGTAGACTATGGATAATGCGGTAGATTGTGCGGTATGTAGGGTCAAATATTAAATGGATTACAGAATTGACTTTATTTTATCAACCTCAGAAGGATGAAGGGCAAAGTTGACTATGACGGGATTTGAATAATAATAGTAATTATATTGGTTTCTAATTTAGACACAAGGCCAACAATTTTGGGGGAGGAAAAAGTCGATTAAATCGACCCCAGTGCATTTCTGGTACTTTATTTTATCGAAAGCAAAGCTAACCTCAGTAGGATTTGAACTCAGATCGTAAAGGGGCGTACTTCTATGCCATAAAGCATGTTGTCCGAAGCTCTACCGATTATGCCAATCCACCGCCCTTACCACCCTCATAATAGTAATTATATTAATAATACGTAAAATACAAATGGAAAATAAATAAAATTGAAATAAAAAAGAAATAAAATAGTGCATACGTTGAAATCAAGTTCTTGATTGTATCGTGGGTCCATCGCTGTAATTCTGAAAGAGAGAAATTAAACCCTTTAAATATGGCTCCCTAATATCGTTGGCTATGTAAAAAGAAAGAAAAAAAAAAGAAAAAGAAAAAAAGTCAACCAAGGAATCCACATTGATATAAGTTACTGTAGAATTGGGAAATCTTGTATCATTGAACATAATGAAGCATTTATATTATATTTACTTAATTTATGGCGGAGGATAGGCTGTGTCGGTAGAGCGTCGGACATCGTGTGTTGCGGCATATAGTTTACGGCCCTTTACGTTCTGAGTTTAAATTACGGCGTGATTAGCTTTGCTTTTCTTCCTTACGGGGTTGATAAAATAAAGTACCAGTAACACTGGCGTTAATTTAATCGATTTTCCCCTCCAAGAAAATTGTTGGCCTTGTGCCTAAATCAGAAATCATTATATAATCGCCTTGTGATTTCTAATTTAAGCACAAAATCATCAATTTGAGAGGAGAGGAAAGTTGATTATATCTAGCCCAGTACTTAACTGGCACTTTATTTTATCGACCTCGGAAGGCTGAGAGGCAAAGTTGACCTAGGCGGATTATTTGAACTCAGTGCGCAGAGAGTCGGATCGAATTCACAAATAGTTCCTTTCGACATGCTACGAATCTGCCAATTCGTCGCATTAGAAATTGAAATAATACAAATATCAACAAACAAATCCCACTAAAGTATTACAGTATCTAATTTGAGATTTGCTTTAGACATGTTCGGAAACAATATTCAACACTTTTGGTGTTTGTCATGCTGCTTTGCTAGACAACGTCTACCTGAAACAATCTAAGATCGTTCCTTATTAGTAGGACAACAATGATTCTCCATAAAAGACCAATAGATGACAAATCTAACTACCCGTGATTTATAAACTTCGATAGGAGTGAACAGGGATGTGGTTCGGGACCCAAGAGCGCCAGAAGTCTCTACTGCTACAGGCTCAACCACAAACCTATCAGAGAGCGGATGATACTTTGACTGTTTGCACTCTTCGACTTGGCAGGCCGCGAAGCCTAGGCTAGTAGCCAAACGCAACAGGTTCCCGCTTGAGAAGGTGTCGCATGTAGCATCCCAAATGATGGGCCAAGAAGATTGTCATGTCATCTGGCCTTTTGCCGGTCCCTCGGTTCAGCTCCGCAGCTTGAGATAGTAAGGGAAGCCTGCGCCATTCAATCCATGCTCTATGATTTCACTGAGAGCAACATGGCGTGGAAGGCGGCCAATACTATAACGGTATGACAGTGTGGGGAGACCAAAATAATACACTGAGAAACGGCAGTGGCATTTGTGATGCTCACAGAACCGGGAGGCGAACCTCAGGGAAACACCGATGTTCAAACAGTCGCTGTTTAGCTGAGTGCCAATCGCAGGTTTCGCTGCTCGACAGGCTGAAGAGGGCAAACTATCAAAGTATTGGCCGATTTCTGATAGGTTTGAAGTTGAGCCTGTGGTAGTGGAGACTTCCGGCGTTTTGGGTCCCCGGGCTACAACCCTACTTACTGCTATCGGAGCGGGGTTGGCTGCCCGTAGGTACGAGCCCCACGATGTGGAGTAGCTGTCCCACCACGTTTCCCTCAACGCCCTCCGGAGCAATGTCTTCTCCACGTCAGCCGGAACCACGAGGCAGACGACATATTACGAGGGTAAGAGTAGGGTGGCAGTCTTCAGACGAATTGGGTAGCGAGGGGTTATATATAGGCAGAAGCATTGATGTATAATTGTAACGGTATTCTTGATTTGAACATATACCCAACTTATAAACTGCTTTCCAAAATGTTATCCATCAAAATATAATAAAAACCAAATCTAATAAAATTATATAAATAACAAAAACAACAAATAACAAACTGAAACCACTACCAACAAAAATCAATACAATTCCTGCTGAAGGGAATTGGTGTAATATACCCAGGACTTATTGATTCAGAACTACATCATTCACTTATAAAACTACTAAAAGTACATTGGATAAAACCACGGAATACCTCCTTAAAATAATTGTTTTTACTTTAGGCACAAGGCCAGCAATTACCCAGTGCATTACTGGTACTTTATTTTATCGACCCCGTAAGGATGAAAGGCAAAGTTAACCTCGGCGGGATTTGAACTCAGACTGTAAAGGGACGTAACTATGCTAGAAAGCATGGCGTCCAACCCTCTACCGAAACTGCCAATTCAAAATAATGAAGAAGTAGTGGTAGCAAGTTTTTATTTTCTTCCATGTTTCAGCAGTGGTATGTGGGTAAGCACTGCCAACGATACGTGAAGACATTGAAATGCCTCAGCCGCTTCTACTCGCATGACTGAAGAAGAAACTACGAAAAGTTTTTACAGTTTAAATCAAGCATGAGCAACCCTTTTCGAGCAGTGGGCCGCATAGGATGTGGCTTATCATATGGCGGGCCGCACTACGAAAATTGCAAGGCAATTTTGGAATTAGGCATTCCATTCAGGGAAAGAGAGGGAGAGAGAGAACAGAAAAAGAAAGAGAGAACGGGATAGAAAACATAGTGAAAAAATTAAGAGTGTTTATATATGAATCAACAGAAACTTAAAAGAATACCTTAAATAGTCGCTAATAGACTTGATATTAATTAATTAGAATTACAATATTAATGATAAGGGAAAATAATTGTTTCTACTATAGGAAGAAGGCCAGCAATTTTGGGGGAGGGGAAAGTCGACCCCATTACATTTACTGGTA
>OZ024740.1:314166574-314186574 GCA_964016885.1 Eledone cirrhosa | reverse complement strand
GTGTTCAAAGGCTTTACATCTTATTTTTTTTCAGACATACATTTAGGACTACATTATCCACTATAGTCTTCACTTAATCAAAATTGATAAGTGGTGACTTGAAGGAAGAAAACTGGCTGCTCTTTCTAACATATTGAATGACCCCATAGATCGACAAGATCCAAGATCTCATTCGCATACCGAGTTGCCTGAAACTCGTAAAATCGGACCAAGGAAACAAATTTTCATTTAGTCTTTCCATTGCTGATACTATTTGTCGGTTGCAACTCCTGGCAGAACGAACAACGTGAAATAAAGTGTCTTGCTTAAGGACATAATACACCACTCGGTCCAGGAATCGAACTGGCAACTTCACGATTACAAACCCGACTATCTAACTATGAAGGCAGGCTCCTTCACACACACGCTCCTTCACACACACCATCTTCACACATACTCATAAAGGAAGTTTTTTTCTTTTGCTAATTCTTTGAAAAATAGTTACACAAAACGTTTGAAATAATTACACTACATGTATGAGACCCCATCCCTTGTATATTTAGTATACAGAACACTCCCTTGGGTGCATCTTTCAATTAAGTCATATTGTTGTTCAGATTTGAGATACCTGCAGAATTGAGTTTACATTTCATTACACCAAAGATGGAATGAAGTCACACTGTTGTGGGTGGAGATTGAGAGTCCTTGATGAATTAGATAGCAGTAACTCTGACTGCATCCCTTAACAAAACATTGGTGGCCATGTGCCAATTATTAGCCTCGTAGGAGCACGCTCCCGTTAAAACTGTCTCGTCGACTTCAGCTATGATATCATCCTGCTTCCATTTATATGAGATGGTAGTTAATGGTTCATAGAAAAGGAGGAATGGTAAGAGTGATGAGAAGAGCGATGGGAAGAAGAGGGCGGTGGTGGTGTTAAGAGAACTGATGTAAAAGTACACAAAAATCTCTGTCGATAAGCTTGTTCAGAATAATTTGTACTGAAACACACTTACACAGACGCACACAGACATACGTAGACACAGAAACACACGTACACACACAGCATATACAGGTTGGGCCATCCATTAGTTTACTGATTATGAATAATAATAATTGTTTCTACTTTTGGCACAAGGCCAGCAATTACTCAGTGCATTACTGGTACTTTATTTTATCGACCCCGTAAGGATGAAAGGCAAAGTTAACCTCGGCGGGATTTGAACTCAGAATGGCAAGGGCCGTGACTCTATGCGTCAAAACATGGCATCCGACTCTCTACCGATACTGCCAACCCACCTCCCTATTATTATGAATAATAATAATGATAATGGTTTCTGAGTTAGGCCAGTGATTTGGGGCGAGGGGAAAGTCGATTAAACTGACCTCAGTACATTACTGGTACTTAATTTTATCGACCTCGTAAGGAAGAAAGGCAAAGCTAACCTCGGCGGGATTTGAACTCAGAACGTAACGCGCCATAACTCTGTGCCGCAAAGCATTTTGTCCGACGCTCTAATATTATCAATATTAATGATATTAGAGCGTCGGACAAAATGCTTTGCGGCATAGAGTTATGGCGCTTTACGTTCTGAGTTCAAATCCCGCCGAGTTTAGCTTTGGATTGGCAGTATCGGTAGAGGGTCGGACCCCATGCTTTGACGCATAGAGTTATGTCCCTTGCCATTCTGAGTTCAAATCGGTTAACTTTGCCTTTCATCCTCACGGGGTCAATAAAATAAAGTACCAGTAATGCACTGGGTAATTGCTGGCCTTGTGCCAAAAGTAGAAACAATTATTAATATTAATGATAATAATAATGATTTATTTATTAGCCACATAGGGCCCACATTAAGAAAACATCAAAGACGGAAGAGGACAGTAGAGGGCGGCACAGCACGGTACAGGACGGTACAGTCGGTACGGGACGGTACAGTGTGACTTTCTGTGTAAAATAATATTGAATAATTTCACGCTGGTAAACAGGCAGATTTCGAATGGAAGAGCTTCACACACACACACACACACACACACACACACACACACACACACACACACACACACACACACACACACACACACACACACACACACACACACACACACACACACACACACACACACACACACACACACACAAACTTACAAAAAGTTTCTATTTTTTTTTTTAGAATAAAGATTATTGTCACTACGGTTTCTTTATATTCATATTCCCAGCAATTTGTTGAAAGATGGGTGAGAGATACGAGCACGACCAGAGTGAATGGGCCTGCTCAGAGTATGCACCTGTAGATTGGAGGTGGACAACTGGGAGAGGACACTTGCCTTGGTGGAAAGAGTCACCGTGGCTTTTTTAATGGGCTTTCTCCACGAGTGACCCTCGGAAGTCTACCCCCTATTGGCGAATTTTTCTTTGTTTCATTTTTTTTTGTTACATTCTTTGTTTTTGTTTTATGTATTTGTTTTTACACGTATAAACACCCATTTGTACCGTCCTGTACATTCCTGTATCGTCTTGTACCTTCCTGTGCTGTCCTGTACCGTCCTGTACTGTTTTGTACCGTCCTGTGCTGTCCTGTACTGTCCTATACTGTCCTGTACAGTCCTGTGCTATCCTGTACTGTCCTGTACCGTCCTGTACTGTCCTGTATCGTCCTGTGCTGTCCTGTACAATCCTGTACCATCCTGTACTGTCCTGTACCGTCCTGTACCGTCTTGTACCTTCCTGTGTTGTCCTGTACTGTCCTGTACCGTCCTGTACTGTCCTGTACCGTCCTGTACCGTTTTGTACCGTCCTGTGCTGTCCTGTACCTCATGTACCGTCATGTACTGTCCTGTACCGTCCTGTGCTGTCCTGTACCGTCCTGTGCTATCCTGTATCGTCCTGTACCGTCCTGTACCGTCCTGTACCGTCCTGTACTGTCCTGTATAGTCTTGTGCTGTCCTGTACCGTCCTGTACCGTCCTGTACCGCCCTGTACTGTCTTGTACCGCCCTGTGCTGTCCTGTACCGTCCTGTACTATCCTGTACCGTCCTGTGCTGTCCTGTACTGTCCTGTACCGCCCTGTCCTGTCCTGTACCGTCTTGTACCGCCCTGTACTGTCCTGTACCGTCCTGTACTATCCTGTACCGTCCTGTGCTGTCCTGTGCTGCCCTGTACCATCCTCTACTGTCCTGTACCGTCCTGTACTGTCCTGTACCGTCCTGTGCTGACCTGTACCGTCTTGTACCGTCCTGTACTGTCCTGTACCGTCCTGTACCGTCCTGTACTGCCCTGTGCTGTCCTGTACCGTCCTGTACCGTCCTGTGCTGTTCTGTGCTGTCCTGTACTGTCCTGTACCGTCCTGTACTGTCCTGTACCGTCCTGTACCGTCCTGTACTGTCCTGTTCTGTCCTGTACCGTCCTGTACCGTCCTGTGCTGTTCTGTGCTGTCCTGTACTGTCCTGTACCGTCCTGTGCTGTCCTGTACCGTCCTGTACCGTCCTGTGCTGTTCTGTGCTGTCCTGTACCGTCCTGTGCTGTCCTGTACTGTCCTGTGCTGTCCTGTACCGTCCTGTACCGTCCTGTACTGTCCTGTGCTGTCCTGTACCGTCCTGTACCGTCCTGTACTGTCCTGTGCTGTTCTGTGCTGTCCTGTACCGTCCTGTGCTGTCCTGTACCGTCCTGTACCGTCCTGTGCTGTTCTGTGCTGTCCTGTACCGTCCTGTACCGTCCTGTGCTGTTCTGTGCTGTCCTGTACTGTCCTGTACCGTCCTGTATCGTCCTGTACCGTCCTGTGCTGTCCTGTACCGTCCTGTGCTGTCTTGTACCGCCCTGCACTGTCCTGTACCATCCTGTACCGTCCTGTGCTGTCCTGTACCGCCCTGTACCGTCTTGTACCGCCCGTGCTGTCCTGTACCGTCCTGTGCTGTCATGTACCGTCCTGTGCTGTCCTGTGCTGTCCTGTACCGTCCTGTACCGTTCCGTACCAATCTGTGCTGTCCTTAATGTTATTCTTTGTGCCAACCGTTGTAGTTAATGAAGAAAACATTAATTATAGCTCATCCTATAAACACCGCACACACGCACACACGTACACACACACATACACACGCACACACACATATATATACATACATACTCACACTCAAACATACATATTAAGTGGTTGTGTGCATGTGAGTGTGCATACAGACATAGACACATATGATTGAATCATTTAGTTTATATTTATGTACCTGAATGTAAGAGGGATCTTTCTCTCTCCATCTCTCTCTCTCTCTTTATATATATACATACATATATATATATATATATATATATATATATATATATATATATATATATATATATATATATATATATATATATATATATATATATATATATATATATATATATATATATAAATCAGGAAAGAAGAGTGACACGGTTTGCTATACAAAAAAGGTTTTTAATATCATTGCTGACAATTGTTTCAATTGTTTCTCTGAACTGGTAGGTCTAGAGATCGCTTGTGAGCAAGCTCCGATGAATTGACTGATTATAACTTTGTATTGGTGGTCGAATAACGTGAAAACAAGTGGGTAGCGGTCTCTAGACCTACCAGTTCAGAGAAACAATTGTCAGCAATGAGATTAAAAACCTTTTTTGTATAGCAAACCGTGTCACTCTTCTTTCCTGATTTATCATTACTCCAAGTGTTTACAACATAGGAATTACAGCGTACTCGCAGCATCACTATGGAAACGGCTTGTTGAGTCAAACTTAGCCAAGCGTTGATATCATCCACTACCCGGAATACCATAACTGGACTACACCTAAGTCGACTGCATATAACAATTATTTGTTACCCCGTATATATATATATATATATATATATATATATATATATATATATAATATATATATATATAATATATATATGAGATCTTTAATATATCTCATATAAAATAATACAGCTAATTATCCACACAATACAATATAGTTAGCACTCCAAACGTTCAATTGGGAATATACTCCGGTATTTACTAATGTTTGTTGAATGAGTTGGAAATTGCTAATAGCTTTCTCCGTTTATGTAGTTATATATATATATATATAGAAAGGATAAAAAGGACGATTGATTATTTCTTCATTGCATTTACTGATAGGTGACGCGCGTTTCGCCACTGATCAGCTCAAGGTTCGATCTATATCGATCGTACCTGACTCAATAATCCGCAGCTCGACGGATCTTCTGAAAATGCTATAAGAAAATGAAATACATGCTATGTGATAAAGTCAGATCAGTGGCGAAACGCGCGTCACCTATCAATAAATGCAATGAAGGAATAATCAATCGTCCTTTTTATCCTTTCTATATATTACACTCTGTATAGCTCTACACATCATCACAGAAGTGAACCTAAACATCGAGTGCTCACCCGGGTGAACAGGCAGTAACTCCTAGTTACACCCCCTGGATATATATATATATATATATATATATATATATATATATATATATATATATATATATATATATATATATATATATATATATATATATATATTATTAGTGCAGATTAAAGTTTCAGAAAGAATTTATGCATTCGCTCTATACGGCATTTCTGAAACTGAGAAAAATCAATCTGTAGACGCATACACACACACACACACACACACACACACACACACACACACACACACACACACACACACACACACACACACACACACACACACACACACACACACACAAATATACACTCACACATACACACACACACGCACACTCACACACACACACACGCACACTCACACACACACACACGCTCACGCACACACGTTCACACTTACACATACATACACATACTCAGAAACTCACACATACGCACACACTCACACATACACATATGCTAACGTACACACGCATATACACACACACAGTGCTAAACAGGAGCTACAGTTGTAGAACTATATAAGTCGTGAATCACTAAAATGGGTGTATATGCTAAATTAGTCATAGTAAATAGTAGTTAGTGTTTACATTACAGCGACTTAGTAAACGTCTCTCTCTCTTTCTTGCGCATGCTCGCTTTGTCTCTCCTTCTCCCCCTCTCTCTCTATATATATACAGTATATATATATATACTAGCTGAGGTACCCGGCTTCGCCCAGGAGAACAGTTAAGAGAAGACGGATAAAATAGAAAACGACTGTATTGGATGTGTTGTCTGGTATGAGGTGAGACCGTAGTGTGTGTGAGAGAGACATAAAAAAAAACTTCCTTGTTAGGCTGGGGGCGTAAACTGCCGATTAAATGGTAGCATTGGCCTTGGATTTTAAATGTTGTGAAATAACCATAGTCAGTATGATCTTTTTCAGCTCCAAAGGATGTCATCTGAAATACAGCAATATACCACATAACATTGCTTCTGAAGTGTTCAGCTTTGTTAGTACTGTCTGTAAGTAGTATATAGATAAAAGCTGGTGGGGGGAGGAGTAGATTAATTTCAAATAGTATCAATTTTTCTTTGTCCGTAAAATCAAAGACTGTAAAACGAATTTATAAAAGTTAACGCAATATTGTTGAACCTTCCTATAGATCAAAGGATCTATAGTTTAAGCCGTTTCTAGACTTTCTAGACTTTCGTAGGATGTTACTCTCTCTCTAAATATCTAACACTTTAATTGTATATCTCTCTGTATAACGGCTTATCTCTCTCTTTCCGCCTCTCCCTCTGTGTCTCTCTTTTTAGATGTGTGTGTATGTATTTGTGTCTGTGTGTGTGTCTCTGTGTGTGTGTGTGTGTTTGTGTGTATGTGTGTGCCTGTGTATGTGTGTGTAGTTTTCGTGTGATAACCAGCCAGCCAACCAACCTATAAACATCTTTCTTTTATATTATATATATATTTATCTATCTAACTAGGTTTCTGTCTGTCTGTCTCTCTATCTGTCTGCCCCCCCCCCTCTCTCTCTCTCTCTCTCTCTCTCTCCTCCCATCTCTCTCTCTCTCTCTCTCTCTCTCTCTCTCTCTCTCTCTCTCTCTCTCTATATATATATATATATATATATATATTTATATACATATATATGTATATTTATCTATCTAACTTTTTGTCTGTCTATCTATCAATACCTCTTTCTATATCTATCTATCTATCTATCTATCTATCTATCTATCTATCTATCTATCTATCTATCTATCTATCTATCTATCTATCTATCTATCTATCTATCTATCTATCTATATATCTCTCTATCTATCTATCTATCTATCTATCTATCTATCTATCTATCTATCTATCTATCTATCTATCTATCTATCTATCTATCTATCGGACGTGCGGTAGATCGCTGGTAAGTTTTTGTAAAATTTTCTATACAAAAACAGAATCTATTGTGTAAAAATTTACATTGTTTGATAGATTAACACCCAGGCTGAATTGTCAGCTGGGTGGTAATCTCAGTTTTCCCCCACAGGGGCGGAAATTTAATTTTTAAAAATTGACAAGTTTTAAAAATGTTTCCTAACTTTAACAATGTGTGACTTACAGCGAACGCTAGACAGCGAGAAGAGAGGGAAAGAGACAGATATAAGCGTTATGTCTCCCTCTATTTCCATAGAAGTATCTATGGAGACAAAGAACAAAAAACTTCGTTTCGTAAAGAAATGGATATTTACACAGCAAAAGATGAAAATAACAGCCCACAACAGACACCAAAAAACACAGAAAATGCAGAAATTGACACAACTACACACGAAAAAATCAACAACACCAACCAGAACAACAACAACAACAACAACAACAACAACAACAACAATGAAAACAAGAACAAGAACAACAACAGCAACAATGATAAGAACAACACCACCACCAACAACAGCAACACGAACAACTCCACAAACAAGGAAAAGATTTCCTTTGCACAAACCGTCCAAAAGACAGAACTATTTACATATCTTGACATCTCCAATGCTACGGAGTTGTTGAAAGAAGCAAAGCAGTATGTAACTTTTGGTGAGAGTGGTGCTTTCAGCATCACTTCTCCTCAACAGTTACGTAGAGAAACTATCCTAAAAACAATAATTTTTAGGACATTTTCAAATGTATCTAAAAAAACCAGTCCAATTATCCCAAAACGAAATTGAACTGGTTCTGAAAAATTCAATGAAGGATATTGCCTTCATCCAAAAAGATAAACTTTTCGGAAGCATTTTGTGCCAATTAACGACACAAAAATATTCGGTGTCGCCGATTGTGTCCCCCCTTTACACCTTTTTCCCCACATACATGGGAAAAAGGACCCAGAAAATTAAAATTGCAAATATTACACCAAATGTCTGGTGGATTTTGACTGGCTTCATCGATTTCGATGAAGACACAATAATTTCAGTAGGAAAGTCCTCCAGAGGCACATTCAATGGTACAAGCTAAAATACCCCAATGTGTGCCTCTGGATGGGATTTCATACATAAACATTTCTGTTGAGGGTAGGCGGCCTTCATGTTACCACTGTTTAAGCAGTGGTCACCTGAAGGCCTACTGTCCTCAGCTAGCTGCAAGAAAAAAAGAGGCACTACTGCCAACACCCAAAACAACAACACAACCACCACCATTACCCCCACCACCACCACCACCACCACCACAACAACAACAACAACAACAACACGCAAACACAACCAAAACAAGAACAACAAATCAAACCGCAAGCACAGTCCCACCCAACCCCACTCCACCTAAAACCACTGCAAAAACATTCACAAACACAACAGCTCCCCAAAACATACCCCTTCCAAATAACACAGACACCACAACGGACGAGGCCCCCTCATCATCACCAAGTGACGATGAGGGAGAGCCTCTCCGTTCGAAAAGAAAGAAGAAAAGACACCACAAGAACAAAAAAGCAACAAACATCACTACAAACATACAAGCACCAACACAAACAACACAAACATTACAAACAAAACCCCCCGTCCCAAAAACAAAACCACGACATCACTCCAAACACAAATACCTACAACAAAATGAAAGCTCACACAAGAACAACAGACAAAAACCAACACACCACAACAAGAACATTACACATACATAAACAGTAAAAACAAAACTTTAATGGAGGTCATCTCCATTTTTCGAACTGTGTAGAGAGACCTAATTTAAAGATGATTAGGGTCCCTACGGACACCTATAAGTCTTTAAAGGAACACTTTCCTAAGGACGTGGGTAATCCTTGTGTTAAACCCATTAACCGCGTCCTTTTAAAATGTTTCCCCACCCTCACCCCAGACACCCCCACCCCATCAGACACCCCTCCCTACCAAGCATCTCCCCCCCAGAAACCACTACCCACCCAGACAACCCCTCCAACACCCCCATGGAAATCATGCAGCCTGGTCCCCAGGAGGCGAAGAGGTGAGTGATTTCTTTTCCTCTTCTTTTAACTTTTCAGCACCAACATGGCCAATATAAGAGTTGAATGTGTAAATGTACGCGGCCTGGGGATGCCCTGGAAACAGGGCAAACTCTTAAACGACCTCAGGTCGCACAGTATGGATGTAGTAGCCATTTGCGAGTCCAGGATCCACAGCGAGCGACAGCTAGCCCCCATCTTCGACGACTTTGAGATCTACGCATCTCTCTGTCAGCCGGGAGGTGGGGCGAGGTTGCCGTTTTGCTGCGTACACCTGGACCTCGTAACACAGACGGTACATCTGGACCCGGAGGGTCGACTGGTGGTCCTTGACGTTGACGGTAGTGAAGGTGGAGCCTTCAGGCTGGTGGCCGCATATGCCCCATCCGGGACACCGCGGCCAGACTTCTTCAAACGTCTCGAGACTTTTCTTGGAACGTCCCGCTCCTTGCTTTTAATGGGGGACTGGAAGGGAATCCTAGATGCACGTTGGGACTATGTGGGAGCATGTCCCGATAAAGGGGGGGGGGGTTGTAACAGCCTCAAACAGTTAATCGGCCGATTTGACCTGGCCGATAGATATCGACTAGATTTTCCGACTGTGCCACTGTGGACGTGGACTAATGTTAGCGGAACATCTAGATCGCACCTAGATAGGGTTCTAATTAGAAATAAGGATAGGGACATGTTAAGCTGTCCACAAATGTTCAGGGTTGCATATTCAGATCACAAACTAGTGACCTGCATGGTCAACCTTGATAGAACTCATAGAGAAGGACCCGGCTACTGGAAGCTGAACTTGTCGTTACCGACATGCAAAGCCTACAGTAGACGGATTAGCACTTTAGTTAAACAGCATTTGACAGGGGCCATTGTCAACAACAGATGGTGGTACTCTCTCAAGAGGGCAGTTAGATTAGACTCATTAGATTTTAGTAAAGAATTAGCGTTAAATAGAAATAGGACCGAGAAGGAACTGGTAGATAAAGTAAAAGAGGCAATTAGAAGTGGCAACGTAGCCAGCGTGCTAGCAACAAGAACGGCCTTGGACCGGTTCTTCGACGCACAGCACGAGGGCTGCGTTGTCAGAAACAAAATGCGTGCTCTGGGTAACGAGGGAGCCAAAGCTGTTAGCTGGGCCCGGGTGACGGAGGCGAAAAGTGGAAACAAGTCCACGATTCGGTCTTTGAAGGACGCGTGATACGTGAGCCGAAGCAGATGTGCGCGGCCTTTCAGCGGCACTTTTCTTAGCTGTTCGGGCAGGGCCGCGCGCCGGGAAGGGCTATGGATTTCGGTCCATACCTCGACGGCCTGCCACGACTCTCGGACAGCGAGGCGAAGTTCTGCGAAAAGCCGATTTCAGCCGCTGAGATAGGGGACGCGCTGAGCCAATGCGGCAAACGCAAATCTCCAAGTCTCGACGAATTTTACGTAGCAATGCCGGACTTGTTCTCCGGTCTCCTGGAAGCGGTCTACTGCAACTGGCAGCAGAACGGGAGAATTCCCAGTTCTGTGACCAGGAGCGTAGTCACATTAGTCAGGAAGGACGAGAATAAGGGGGATGACATAGGCAACTTCCGGCCCATAACTCTGCTAAACATAGAGTTACAGATTTTGACCAAGGTGTTGGCAAAGAGGCTGGCGCTTGTCGTCGAAAACCTGGTGGGAGAAGCGCAGACATGCGCAATCCCGACCAGGTCCATACACGACAACCTCCACCTCATGCGATACATCATAGAGAGGGTAGGGTGTAAATCCGGCTTCGGTGGGGCCCTGATCAACTTGGATCAGTCTAAGGCTTTCGATAGGGTTGACCATCGTTACCTGGATGCGGTGCTCAAGGCGGCAGGCTTCGGACACGTGTTCAGGGGCTGGATTGCTGCAATGCACAACAGCAACATCTGCTCAAGGGTCAAGGTGAACGGGTACCTCTAAAAAAAGAAATAGCTCCCCGGTTTTTGTATAGCTACGGCTTCCTAAAACCGTATTTCTTTGGAGATACGAAATATTTATACATATTGTATAAAGCTATGCTTGAAGCGAAATCCTATTTCTTTTTTTATTATAAGTTGAGCCAACTTGTGCAGCTTCATATGCAAATGAGATTAATCACCTCATTTACACAGACGAGAAAAGTATATATTCTCGCCTGTCGCAAGCGTGGGGAGGGACCGTCCTGACGAAGGCCAGTTAAGCCTGAAATGCATAGACGGTTGTCCCCCTTGCATCACCCGAGGGCGTTAATATGCATAAGGAAAGTATATACTTTCAGACGTTCAACCATCTGGCAGGAAGGTATACGATGCTGACGATAGCTAATAAGCTTGAAACTAGTACATCGTTCCTGTGTCAGTGTTGAACAAAAAGGTGACGTGTTTGCCTAAACACTGTACGGCGTAATTCGGGCTGTTTGTTTGTTTACAAACAAACAAACCGAGCATTATAATAAATGTTCGGTAAACCGATACGTGCATATATATATGTGTGCATGTATGTATATATATACATACTACTGTACGTCTGTATACATATATGTATGTACGTGTACATACATACATACTTACATTTAAGTAAGTGCCGTACTAAGAGTGAGAAATGAAATTTTGTTTCATTCTATTCCATATATATATATATATATATATATATATATATATATATATATATATATTTATATGTGTGTGTGTGTGTGTATATATATATATGTGTGTATATATATATATATATATATATATATATATATATATATATATATATATACAAATATATATATATATTTATACAAACATATTCATTTTATTAAGGCTAAATAGTGAGTGTTGTTACTCCGGAGTTTCGCCTGTTGATCACAGTCATTCGAGGTGGAAGACATTAAACTCTAAGTATGTAGTTATGACGAGTGTAAATCTGTCAGTGACCAAATAGTAAAGAGTGCAACAAAGCTTTTGATTCTTCGACGGTATTAGAGTGTGAAATTCCATGTAATGCTTCTCCAACTCTATACAATTAGTTACATCTTTTCACGTTATCATTCAGTAGGAATTTTATACTTATTTTATGAAGCATCACTTCTATAATAATTTGCAACATAATCATCTATATTTGCATACACATTCGGAAACTACTCTCGGGTCCCAAATAATAAGGGAGGGGTGAGAATAAGCGGGGGAGGGAGGTGTTGGAAAATCGGCAATTTTTCTAAGTTGCCTCCATTGATTTAAAAAACAAAACAGAATTAGTGTTTTAGTTTACATATTGAGCCCCCAACCCATCCTATTTATTTTATAATGTATGGGATTTCTAGTAATGTACTTTTTTTGTCATACATAATGTTTTGTAATGTCTAAAGAAAATTAATTGTTGCAGGGTTGCTACCACTTAAAACAAAATTTCGCTTGAGATAGATTAGCAAAATTTAATAAGCAGGAGTGGAGGGTTATTCGAAAAAATCTGAAAAATTAAAATGCGGGGTGGAGGACGAGAGTAAATCTTCGTCTCAAACAATGTGGGCAATTATGTTATCTGGCAGTATTTGATAGTCTAGAAATACATCGTAAAGCTTTTCAACTTCACTCGCTGAACTAAAGCAAGTAGAAAAATTACTGTATCTATCAACAACAACAAAAAGAAACCCTTGAAAACAGCTTTCGCTTTTTCTGTAAAATTAATAAAGAACACTTTCATTAGGAACTAACTCTTATAAAAAAAATAAAATAGATTCAAGCAGAAGTATTCTATGTGGAGAAGCAAGGGAAGAAACGCCATGTTCGAGATGACAAGAATATTTCATCAAGAATAAAGCACTATTTATATTATAAACATTAGACGTAACTAAATTATGTCTTTTTATGTTTACACTACAGTTATCTACCCCCAAACCAACACAGTTCAGCCATGGTTTTTCACTCGTACTTATAGCGTTCCATTTGCTACGATGTGTGTGAGTGTATGTGCATGTGTGTGTGTTTGTGTAAATGTATGTGTATACGTGTTTGTGTGAATGTATGTCTGTGAGTTTATTTTTGTAAATGTGTCAGTGTTTGTGCGTCAGCGTGTTGAAAAAATCCTAGTATATGATAACTCTAAAGTCAAAGTCTAAAATCTGTCTCGTCAGCCCAGTGCTTATCCCGGTTTCGTGGTGAGTAGCGACTGAGAGTACAAGACATCCCCTCCTTGGACCAGTCTATCGCAAGGTTAACCACGCCCAGCTATTGCTGGTACTCATTTTCAGCTGAGTATACTGGATAAACGTGAATTGAAGTGTTTTACTCAAGAACACTCAGCCCAGGAATCGAACCCATGGCATTATGCTAATTGATTTACTAAAACCGGGAACAGTTGAAAGAGACATGTCAAAGAATTTGTTACATACAACCTTGTGTAGTATTTTCATATAAAACATTCTAACAATTACTGGGGTCATATTGTCTTTGTAAGCATTGTTTGGATCATGGTTCAGCAAAATAAATAAATAAATAAATAAATAAATAAATAAATAAATAAATAGTAGCGACTGCATCTCTTGTAAAGCGAATCTGAGAAAGAACAGAGATCGAGGCCACAAGACTCAGGTGAACCGTGGAACAAGAAGAAAGTTAATTCCTATTGTATCTATATGGAGAAGGTAAAATAAAAATAAGACGAAATTTACTTTCTGTTTCGAATATACTACTTTCAGACTTGTCAACTCTCCCTGCCGACGGCGAGATCCCGCTCCCGCTTTGGGGTGGGTGAGAGATGTCTTCTATTGTGAAAATATGTATCGCATTTATTATGTAAAACCTCCCTATTTTGGGGGACTTTTTTTCATGGTACTCCCCGTTTGAGTTTTTAGAGGTTGGCAGGTCAATATTCTGCCGGTCCCACTAGAATAGATAAGTATTCTTTTAAAGCTTATTTTACCGTTAAAAAAGACCCCCAGGCTATTTTGCCGGGAAATAATAATAGTGTTAATATTAGGGTTAGTAATAGGGTTTAAATTGTCTTAACAATTGGTGGTGAAAATTAAATAAACTTTTGTGTTAAATCTGTGTTGTTATTTTTAACATTACCTGCCTTCATAATAATTGTTTCTACTTTTGGCACAAGGCCAGCAATTAAATCAGTACATTACTGGTACTTTATTTTATTGACCCCGTAAGGATGAAAAGCAAAGTTAACCTCAGCGGGATTTGAACTCAGACTGTAAAGGGACGTAACTATGCTAGAAAGCATGGTGTCCAACCCTCTACCGATACTGCCAAATGGTTTCTGATTTAGGCTCAAGGCCAGCAATTTTGGGAGAGGGGAAAGTCAATCAAATCAACCCCAGTGTATCACTGGTGCTTTATTTTATCGACTCCGTAAGGATGAAAGGTAAAGCTAACATCGGCGGGATTTGAACTCGGACCATAAAGGGCCGCAACTGTATGCTGCAAAGTAAGGTGTCTGACAGTCTTACCGGCAAAATAGCCGGAGGAGGGCTGTCTTACCGGCAAAATAAGCTCTTACATTCTGTTTATAGCTCTTACATTCTGTTTATACGCTGTTGTATACCTTAGTTTGTGTATATGTACTACTATGTATATTTGTTCGTGTATATATGTTGCTACGTAGCTTAATATGTCTATAGTAAAAGTATATTCACATAGTTTGAGTATATACCTTTATATATCTGTATATATATAAAATTAAGTATGTGTGTGTGTCTGTGTGTCTGTGTATTACCTATAGGGGCCTACATCTTACGACCGATTTTCATCAAACTTTACAGGCTCATAGATTAGTCACCGGGGATTATTTTCTAAATATCAGCATATCGTTTTTTTTTATTCCAGGGTCATTCTGCAGATAAAAATCGATAGGGGGTCACCTTTTTTTAGGTATCGAAAAATAAGATTTTCGGTTCTAGCTCCCACATTTTGGCACCGATTTCGTTCAAATTTTAAAGCAAAATAGAATTTATCATTGCACATCCTGTAATGGCTTTATATTTTGCATTTGTTGTTCAGGTACGGCGTGGCAGCCGCTTAAATATTAAAAAATACGACTTTTAGACTCAAATTTTCACTTTTTCGGCTCTAGCTCCCACATTAATCAACATACTTTGTTCAAATTTTACACTACGCTAGATCTGATTATTTCAAGTTTTAAAGTGGCTTTACATTTTGGATTTTTTTGTTCAGGAATGGCGTGGCAGCCGCTTAAATATTCGAAAATACCACCTTTTCGCTCAAATATCCGCCTTTTCGGCTCTAGCTTCCACATTGTTCAACCGATTTCGTTCAAATTCGAAACTTCGGCTCCACCTCACACATAAATCAATTAATTTGGTTCAACTTTTATACTACGATAGAACCTATCATTAGCTTCCACATTTTTCAACCGATTTCGTTCAAATTCGAAACTTCGGCTCCATCTCACACATAAATCAATTAATTTGGTTCAACTTTTATACTACGATAGAACCTATCATTGCACATCTTATAGTAGCTTTACACTTTACATTTTTTGTTCAGGGACGGCGACCTATCATTAGCTCCCATATTTTTCAACCGCTTTCGCTCAAATTCGAAACTTCGGCTCCACCTCACACATAAATCAATTTATTTGGTTCAACTTTTATACTACGATAGAACCTATCATTGCACATCTTATAGATGGTCAAAGGCAAAACGATGGCCACTGACGTCGTCTGACTTTTAGTTGTGTATTTGAGAATTCATCGGTTTCCAATCAACTAGCTTGAGGAAATTTGGCTTAGTGTTAGAGGTCATTACCCCCATCCCGCAGCATGCCCCTTCGTCAGTCACTCGCGTTTCTCAGTGATAGAGGTCATCACCACCCTCCACCGCATGGCCTGTGCGTGTGGCCATAGATGAGTCATCGAGAAGCAGTCGCTAAGATCAACACCTCTTCATCAAAGGAGATATTATTTTACCTACCCAGGCAACGTTGGGTACTGCTGCTAGTATATATATATATATATATATATATATATATATATATATATATATATATATACCGCTACTATTTTAGTTTGTGTATATATAAGTTGTCTAATACTTGTTTCAATAAACGTTATTATGGGAATTAACAAGAAGTCGTTTCAGCTGTAGCCATTCAGCCAATAAATGGTTTCATATTTATGCAATATATATATATATATATATATATATATATATATATATATATATATATATATATATATATATATATATATATATATATATATATATATATATATATAAGAAAAATGGAGTGCTCCGTGGTTGCACATGGGTTACATATGAATAAAATTAGTCCTTCATCAGTGATCTTCCAACCTTCATTGGTATTTCATCGCTTTAAAAATCAGATACCTCTGGCTGGTGCGAGCAATAACTAAATAAAGTTGGGACAAGTAAAATAGGGTGAAACGAGCGAGACATGAAAACAAACAACGATGGTATTGCAACGGAAAGATAGGAAGAGACAAGTACATGATATCTGTAAGCTTAAGCTTGGTGAAATCATGGACGAGAGATACTGACCATCCGACCTGGGTGAGATGTGAGCGAGAAAAGGATTTCACACAGGTAAAACGGGAGGAAGTGAGAGAGGGGGAGAAGCAGAGAGTCAGTGAGTGGAAGTGTGAGGAAGAGGCCAGCTGAGAGAGAGAGTGTGACTGGCAGAATGGGTAAAAAGAAGGTGAGAGATACAGAGAGAGGGGAAGCAGTAAGGAAGAAACAGACAATCGCAGCTGAGGAAAAAATATAAATATAAGAAAAATGGAGTGCTGCGTGGTTGCACATGGGTTACATATGAATAAAATTAGTCCTTCATCAGTGTATATATATATATAATATTATTCAGAATATTAATAAATGAAGACATTCACATAATCAAAATATATGTTTTATTATATATATTTCGAAGGTACAGTGCTGTTTTTTCAGTACATCCCCGTCAGATAAAATACACGAATTGCTGTGTGACATACCTCAACGGTCTTGATGGTTCAATTCCAGTATTGGCAGGACGAAAATCTAACGAGTACGTACTGAAAAAACACCACAGTACCTTCGAGATATATATAATAAAACATATATTTTGATTATGTGAATGTCTTCATTTATTAATATTCTGAATAATATTAATAACTCCAGAAAAATTCTTTGCAGAGTGCTTTTAATCTATTGTAAAACTATATTCATTGAGTAATCAATGACCCATATTAATCTTTGGTCATATATATATATATATATATATATATATATATATATAGTAGAAAGTGTAGGGAATTCCTTGGTACAGTAAGATAAATAAATATATATATGTATATGCATATATATATATATATATGCATGTATGTATGTATATATGTATGCATGTATGTATGTATGCATGTATGCATGCATGAATGCATGTATGTATGTATGTATGTATGTATGTATGTATGTATGTATGTAAGTATGCATGTATTCATGTATGCATGCATGTGTGTATATGCGTACGTACACGCACACCTATGTACACACATAGAAAGAAAGCTAGATAGATAAATAGATAGATAGATATGTATATATATGTATGTATGTATGCATGCTTGTATGCATGTATGTATGTGTGTATGTGTGTATGTATGTATGCATGTATGTATGCATACATGTGTGTATGTGCGTGTGTGTATATACACATATCTTTGCACACACAGATAGAAAGAAAGCTAGGTAGATAAATAGATCGATCGATAGAAATACATATATATAAAGTGATATTTTCAATAATTTCTCCGAGCAATGGAAACTAAAATAATAGTTTTTCTTACCTTATCATCAGACGTATTTTCCACTAAACTAAACAATATAGAGAGATTCACCCGGCTTATCTGTAATGGACACAAATCTGGAGTTTCACACTGTCTGAAGGAGATGGTGGGGGTGGGTGAGTGGCTGTTATTTGGGGAGTAAAGTTCAGAGCAATGAAGAACCTAAATATAGAGTACAGCGGTCAACTGACTGATTATAAACCCATAATGAAGAACTTCTAGAGAAGAAGGCGGAGAGCAGGTTAATTTTCTAGTGGCAGTTCATCTGCACACGCATACACACATTCGCACATACACGCGCGCACACACACACATACCGACACATACATATATTGATTGCCTGTCGTCCGGTCGTTGTGCACTTTTAATGATTAAATACCTCGTTTAACTGAACTAAAATTGTGCTGTTTCTGTACTGGATTCATGTGCATCTGTCTAGTGTATAACTCTTGACATGTACAGTTGAACCTCGGTTCACGTTGGCTTCACATCACGAACAAATCAGTTCACGAATAATGTTTCCGAACATAAAACGTTTCGGTTCACGGACGTTGTCTCAAGTAATGAACACGCAAGCCAGCAAAAACAGTTGGCAACAAACTTGGAGTGCCGGCGGGAAAGTGTCACTTTCTGTATAGTTAGTTACGATGGTGATATATATCTGTCTTTCACGCACAATTACTCTCTCCCTCTCTCACTGTATTTCTCTCTCAACACTTCGTATGGTAAAAATAGTTTCGGAGTACGAACATTTCGGGTGACGAACGGCTTTCAGGAACGAACTAAGTTCGTGAATGAACTGAGGTTCCACTGTATTTAAATGTCACCAAATTATTATATCGCCTCAGTAAAGTCATTCGGAAATATTTACAATTATTTATTTTAAAGACTGTTATTATTATATAAAGTGATTGCTTTGTTTCATTGTTCGATCTTACTCGATATATACTAACCATTTGTATTGAGTCCAACAGTGGATGACGGAGTGAATAGCCATCGAAACATCAATTGACCAGTGAAATAATTTGTAGTGAATATTTCAAAATTTCTAGGTAGATTATATTTAATGTCTATTTTCTTATTTGCTTAATTCCCATAGATTCATAGCACCGATTACCTATTGAATTGTTGAGCACTCATAGTGATCAAATAACTCACTTAAATGAACTAAGAGTGTACTTCTTAGGTTCATGTGCATCCTTCTGTTTGACAGGATGTGCGTCTCTCTATTCCTCTATCTTTCACACTCTTTCCCTTTACCTCTCTCTCTTTCTGCACACACACACACACACACACACACACACACACACACACACACACACACACACACACACACACACACACACACACACACACACACACACACACACATATATATAAACATAGGTGTAATATAAGGATGGGACATATTTTAAATGTGAGTATCCTGGATTATAATAATTGTTTCTACGTTTGGCACAATGCCAGCAATTATCCCAGTGTATTACTGGTACTTTATTTTATCGACCCCGTAAGTATGAAAGACAAAGTAAGGATGAAAGATCATAAAGGGCCGTAACTCCATGCGATAAAGCATGTCGTCCGACGCTCTACCGATACTGCCAATCCACCACCTTATCCTGGATTATAATAATGACATTGAGTACAACATATATTTGTTATATAAAATATATAGCCCCCCTCCCCCACACACACACATATATATATATATATCACATAAGAAACGGAGAATTAGTGGTGCGACGAATAAGATTTATTAGACATATTACAATCGTTTCTCTGGCGACCAGCTCGAGGCCAGATCGATGCAATGATCAAACCTGACTCTGAAATCGTAAGTTCCTCAGATATGT
>OZ024740.1:314151574-314161574 GCA_964016885.1 Eledone cirrhosa | reverse complement strand
CTTATATTCTCTTCACGCTGGTGGTTTGAATTTCCTGTAAAGAAAAACACACTCTTCTGTGTCTTTCCTCTTTATATATTGTATTTTAAAGTGCCCAGGAAAACTATTTCCTTTGAGCTCATTTAATTACAGGATTATACGCGAGTCCTTTGCTCCGTTATTTTACTTGATATTTGCTCCTTGCGCTCTCTCTGTTGTTGAGCACCATAAATTGAATAGTATAGGCTGCCATTTCTAGCAGCTTGTTCTGTTCATGCCACCGGTTATTGACCCGCGCACGCATTTCCCTTGCGAAGCGGAGTTTACTTTACACGTGGTAAAGGTAGTTTACTTTAGTTCTCTCTAGTAGTGCGGACAATATCGGCCTTCCACATGCTGATGACCCACCGGGCCACTAAAATGGCGAAACATTCTCCTGGTGAGTGTGTACATGTGTGACTTGGATATGAGGTTGGTTGTTTTTCCTATGCCTCTAGTAGCTTATATTCTCTTCACGCTGGTGGTTTGAATTTCCTGTAAAGAAAAATACACTCTTCTGTCCCCCCCCTCTCTCTCTCTCTCTCTCTCTCTCTCTCTCTCTCTCTCTCTCTCTCTCTCTCTCTCTCTCTCTCTCTATCTCTCTCTCCCTCTCTCTCTCTCTCTCTCTCTCTCTCTCTCTCTCTCTATATATATATATATATATATATATATATATATATATATATATCGGGATATCATGATAGAACCAGTTTTAAACGGATCTTGAGCTAATATGCGTATGGAGATATTATTTTTCTGATGAATAAAGACAGACATTAATATCTGTCTTCAAGAAACCACTGGTAAATGAATTAATTATCTTATATTGTTTATTACATAACTAAAAAGCTATGTAGCCTACATAGAGCACTCTCTTTTCCTTTACCTTTCCTACGGAAATACTTCATTTATATATATATATATATATATATATATATATATATATATATATATATATATATAAGAACAATCAGTAACTGAGATTTAAAAGTTATTAATATTACACACGCGCCCCTCACCCACACGTATTTACACACATACGCACACACACAACTACACACATACCCATCCACTCACACACGGTTACATACATAATTGCCGGGTCATTTCCTAATGCTACAGAACCCATGTTTGTGTTTCTGTTCATAACTAAATTAACAAAGAAGACGATAGAAAGATGGTAAGTAAAGATAAACAAAAAAATAAAGAAGGAAAAACAGCAGGAAAAGGAGAAAGAGAAACAATAGCTTCTTTACATTAGGAACATGATAGGTTTTTCTTTCTCTTAAATTTGTTTAACTTCATTGTGAAGATTTATTTCTCTTGGGAGGGCGGTAGATTGGCAGTATCAGTGGAGCATCGCGGGCACCATGCTTTATGGCATAGAGTTACGGCCATTTACGATCTGAGTTCAAATCCTGCCGAGGTTAGCTTTGCCTTTCATCCTTACGGGGTCGATAAAATAAAGTACCAGTAATGTACTGGGGTCGATTTAATCGACTCCACCCCCTTTCCCCAAATTGCTGACCTTGTGCCTATAGAAGAAATCAATATTTATTTCTCTTAGGGCGGTAGACTGGCCAACTCTCATCGTGTCATCTTTTTTTTTCATAGGTAGAGTGTAACTCAGACTACATTATCCAATGTGGCCATAACGTTCTAAAGAAAGAAAATAGGCTGTGATTTGAGTGAAATTTGACTGCGGTTTCTAACAGAATGAGCGATCACGTAAAAGCTCACTCAGGAAGCAGCTTCATTTTTGGCAAGCAATGGATAAGCAGCATGGTTGAACCAGCGATGAAAATGTCTTGCGGTATTTAGTTATGTTCATGTAATCTCTAGGTTCAATTCTTGTTGACGTTGACCAAAATTCATAAAATGAATACCAGTAACATACTGTTATAGAGCGTCAACTTCAGCTCTTCTCAAAACTTTTGTTAGTATGCTAATAGCAAAGATAAAGAGTTCAAGGGAAATAACTCATCAAACATAATGTACGCTTAATTTGAATGATTTAATTCCCTTTAACAAATGATCGTTTAAGTAGGTCTTAAGGTAAATATCAGTTTCATATTTCCGGAAATTCAACAAACAACCAAGACCAAGATATAATTTCTGTTGGCCGCTTACGTCAAAGAGTATTGATTTGTTTCAATTTAACATTGTAATATAACATGCGTGTCTATGTGTGTGCGTGTTCGAATGGATTTGCCTATAAATAGCCTATCCTTTCATTTTTCCCCAGTTGTGCGATAAAACTCCATAAGTCAGCAATGCATGGACACTGAACGAGTTCACATTTCTGACATTACTTCCGTGCTTGCAGAGGTTTTCTCTAATCGGTAGTACCCTCCCACTTTCCAGGCAGGGATTTCTAAAATCTATCCATAGTCACCAGACCGATGGACCTCTGGAACAGACTAGTCAGTTCATCCTGCTCGACACCCAGATATCTAATTTTAGCACGTCAGAATTTTAAATGGTTTTTGTTTCACACAATAGGAAATACAAATTTCACATCGAATGTGAAACCGTTGTAATATTCTTCTCCAACTCATTTACAGAGAATTTGAAGCTGGTTAAACCCATCAGTAAAATATTGACCTCGAATATAGGTCGTCCCCGTTTTACCATTGAATTTTTTGTCCCAAATTCGCGACTTATATACGAGTATGTACGGTAATTGAAATAGTACTTCTCACTGGTTAATATTTTTTTAACCATTCTGCATGAAATATACTAACTCCAACTTAATTAGCATGACAGCTGCTGCTCTACTATCTCTGGAAATTCATCAAACATAACTAGATTCTCCCGGGTCCCAAAAATAGGGGTTGAAATAAGTGGGGAGGGGGGATCGTAAACTTTTCTAGGTTGTCTCCGTTGATGTTTTTAAAAGTGGAAAAAATCTGAAAAATTAATAAGTGGGGTGGGGATGGAACCATTATTCGAGACTCGAGAGTATTTATTGGTACCCACGATGAGCTAAGAATAGAATGAAAATAGAGTGTATATGGCCTCCGTTCATGAGAAAATCAATTCAAATAATAACAAAGTAGGGAAAATAAAAAAAATCTAAGAACACTAATTCAACGTTTTGAAAAGTTACTTCCCTTGTAAGTGAAACTTTCCAGTCTTCAGTATTAAAAGTAAGTCGTTTTATTGTGGCAATGAAAAGAAAGTAACAGGAAATAAAAGAAGAAAAACAAGAAAACAAAACTTGACAACAGTTATAGAATTAAGCCATGGTTTAACGTTCAATTCAATTACCTGAAACATTGCGCAATTGTCTTCTAGGGTTGATCAATGCTTTTAAACTGAAATTTGGTATACGGAAACTGTGTGGAAATCCTTCGTGAGTGTGTGTGTAAATATGTAGCGAAGTTTTAATCGTAAATATAATGTTTGATTACAGTGTTCACAAATGAATATAGTGTTGAGTAAAGCTTTAGTGTAGTGCACGAATCTTTTGTTTACCATGGAATGTTGCCTTAAAAGAAAAGTAACAAGTTGTAGTTAACAGTATGTAGCTAGCGGATATAGCAGTAAACCGTTATATATCCAGACTGTTTTGTGTTGGCGAAGGGATGGAGGATTGAATGATGTTAGGACCACACGACAGCCTATTTATAATGAACACTACATATTTTACTGACAGTTAACAGATGGCCCCAGAATATGTTCTTCTTCCTACAACTGCTGTAAATCCTACCATCAGGTACATTTATCTATTGTCTTCCCTGTGACGTTGCAGGTCACTCACTTGGTGGCCGTGTCCGTAAGGGAAAAGAAAACACTGGGGAAAACATTCCCTTCGCTAGATTAGTTCCCCACACAGACCGAAACGGGAGTAGTGATCGATAATCGAAAAGATAGTGAAAGAGAGAACCAATAGCCTAACTCAATAAAGAATCTCGAAATGCAAAAATTATTCATTTATATTGTTTTGTAAGAGTTAAAATTATTGATTTCTAGTATAGGCACAAGGCCAGTAATTGGAGGGAGGGGAAAGTCGATTAAATCGACCCCAGTACGTTACTGGTACTTTATTTTATCGACCCCGTAAGGATGAAAGGCAAAGTTAACTCCGGCGGGATTTGAATTCAGATCATAAAGGTTCGTAACTCTATATTGCAAAGCATGGCGTCCGACCCTCTACTGATACTGCCAATCCACCGCCCTTGTATGAGTTAAAATTATTGGTAACGGTTTGTTACTAGTTCGTAAACTGACTTTTTATGTCGGTTATACTTTTATTAAGGTGGTAGAGTCGTTAGAACGTCGGATAGAATGGTTTGTGGTATTCATTCCGGCTCTTTGCTCTGAGAGTTCTAATCCCACCGAGATCAACTTTACCTTTCATCCTTTCGATGTCGATAAAAAAGTACTAGTCAAGTACTGGGGTCGATTCTTCCTCTATATCTCTTTCTCGCTTCATCTCTCTCACTTTCTATCTTTCTCTGGAAGAAATCTGCTGTATTCAGACCTGCAGAGTAATGAACTGCACCGGGCTTAAAATACCCAAGAAACGTCGTACGAGTATATCAATACGGCGACCCTATGACTCCCTCAGGAGTTACGGAATCATACCATGCCATACATTTCATTGCCCGGAAAAAGTGTCTATCAGGAAATCTGCCCATTTCGAATTGATGTTTTTAAATATTTACATTACAGGTGGGCGGTGGAAAATTTTTTCATGTGAAAGTGGTCTATGACGCAAAACGCTCTAGCTGATGTTTAAGCTGCCATTGAATGGATACACTAATCTATAGAGTAGCAGACACATCACATATATGTTTCTCTAGTTGAAAATATGAAGGTGCATGGCTTAGTAGTTAGAGCATTTGGCTTACAATCGTAAGGTTGTGAGTTTGATTCTCGGACCGGGTGTTGCGTTGTGTCCTTGAGCAAGACACTTTATTTCATGTTGCTCTAGTTTACTTAGCTGTAGAAATTAGTTGCGAGGTCACTGGTACCCAGCTGTATCGGCCATTGCTTTTCCCTTGGACAACATCGGTGACATGGAGAGGCTGGTATGCATGTATGACTGCTGGTCTTCCACAAGCGACTTTGCCTGGACTTGTGCCTCAGAGGGAAACTTTCTAGGTGCAAATCCCATGGTCATTTGTGACCGAAGGGGATCTTTTTCCCTTTTTTTTAGTTGAAAATCCTGAGGAGAAAAATATGGAATTCCAGCTCCCATGTTCCTGTTAATGTTTAGCACCAGGTCATTCTACATTGTCTTGTGTTCAAGGAATAGCGTATCTGGGATAATCTATAAAATATTCATTATGCCTTTCCTTTCTTAAAGCTTTTGGGCATGATTTAGAAAGATTTGACTGCTATTTCTAGCATGTCAAGTTAGCACATTGGCTTGCTAATTCACGAAATGTGAGTTCAGGTATGATGAACGTAATCTTTATGTTTCTGGACAGGAATAATTATATTTCTTATGGGTACTTTGCTACTTCCCTGTTGTGATAAGTACCAGGTTGTTATTGATGTTGTTGTTATTATTGTTGTCGTCGTCGTCGTCGTCGTCGTCGTCGTCGTTGTTGTTGTTGTTGTTGTTGTTGTTGTTGTTGTTGTTGTTGTTGTTGTTGTTGTTGTTGTTGTTGTTGTTGTTGTTGTCCTCCTCCACGGCGGTGTTTGGAAAAATCTGAAAAATTAATAAGTGGTGTGGGCGTGTGGGGGTGGGTTTGGTTGGTGGGGTGGGAGGCGATTGTTTGAGACGACCCAAGAGTAGTGGAAGATTAGTAATGTATGAAGGAAGGTGGGATGTAATATATCTCTCATTTCTGTCACGGAATCTAGAAGTAGCCATGTCGTTTGTAGAATGAAATTTACAGTATTTACAATTTTGAAATAACTATCAAGATGAAGATTTCTTTATACAAACATGGAGGATACATGAAATAACCTGAATAACTAGAAGGTATTAAACATGTGACGAAAGGAAATATATTAATTCTGTTTCTAATGCGCCCAACTGACACATTGCTTTCTATCGAAACATCTCGTCATTTAATATAGCATTAACATTACTTGTTGCTAAAAGCTGTTCACAATCTTGTCATAAGTATGATTTATGAGCCGAAAGTGGTTGCAAAATGAGGATGAACTTTGCCATTCAACTGAGGAAATATGAAATCTTATCTGAAATCTGATATACGATGTTTCTTCCACTGTATTAACAGTGATCAAAATGACCTTATCAATTTCGTCCATAAAACTAATGTAATCCTCGTTGAAGATCATGTGTATCATTTCAGTGTTTGGTCTACATGACTACCTCACATTTATCCCCTGCATTAACACATTTTCCTTCTCATATCTCGTATGATTGGCATTTCTTCTCGCCTTTCATTTAAACAATCACTTTGTCATGGATTTTTTTTCTTCTTCAGAAAGAAACCCGATGTCTTCTAAACTACCTTCCTCTTACAGCTGGATGCATAAGCTGCAATGATTAGTAAATAAGAATATTCTCAACTCCGTATATATGTATGTGTATGTGTATGTGTGGAAATGTAGCTTGTGTATGAGTGAGTGTGCGTTCGTGTGAAAATATATCTTGTGAGTGTGTATGTGTGTGCATGCTTATGGAAGTGTATCTTGAGTGTGTGTGTTTATGTAGTGAATGACCTCACTTCAAGCCGACTAAGCTACAGCTAATTCCTTCACTTGATATTTTTCTCAAGCTGCTATAACATTCAAGGTAAAATGTTAGCTTCAAATTTTAATTGGCACTTTTATGCATGATAACACATGAAACTCTTTATTGTTCGCTGAATTTACGGAAGAACAATGGCGTTGTAAAAGACCCTAAGGTTAGACAAAGAGTTGGTAGGTTTATAACTGATTCACAGAAATTACTCAGCTGTGAACATCACTTGGATTTAATTTTGAAAACACCAGCCTTCTGAGAACATGATGATGATGATGATGATGATGACGATGATGATGTTGATCATCATCATCATCATCATCATCATCATCATCACCACCACCACCACCGCCACTTTATTTTATCGACCCCATAAGGATGAAAGGCAAAGTTAACCTCGGCGGGATTTGAACTCAGATCGTAAAGGGACGTAACTACGCTGGAAAGCATGTCCGACCCTCAATAATGATAATTTCTCATAGAAGTCCATTATTCTGACCTACATGATATTCCACATTGGAGCTAATGGCAAATTCGTTGCTTTCACCAATCGTAACATCTCAGCTGTAAATATTTTGTCGATTTTCTGTGAGGTTAATTCTATAATCTGAAATTTACTCACTCCTTGCTTCTATTGGAAAGGACCCAGCTTCTCTGAATACCCTAATAAGGATTTCTAATTTAGGAACAAGGCCAGCAATTTTGAAGATAAGGAAAGCTGATTATAGGGACCCAAGTACTTGGCTGGTACTTTATTTTATCGATCTCGGAAGAATGAAAGGTAAAGTTGACTTCGGCGGTATTTGAACACAGAGCATAAATAATCGTAAATAACGCGAAGCCATTGGTCAGGCGCTCCATGAGTTGTGCCCAATCCCCGCCCTTAAATTTCCTAATTATTGTTTCTACTTTTGGCACAAGGCCAGCAATTATCCCAGTGTATTACTGGTACTTTATTTTATCAACCCCGTAAGGATGAAAAGCAAAGTTAACCTCGGCGGGATTTCAACTCAGACCGTAAAGGGGCGTAACTCTTTGCTGAAAAGCATGGCGTCCGACCCTCTACCGATACTGCCAATCCACCGCCCTAAGAGTTTCTATTGTTGGCACAAGGCCAGCTATTACCCCAGTGCATCACTGGTACTTTATTTTATCAACCTCGTAAGGATGAAAGGCAAAGTTAACCTCGGCGGATCCAGAACGCAAAGGGCCATAACTATGCTGCAAAACACGGTGTCTGACGCTCTACTGATACTGCCAAACCACCGCCCTAATTTCCTAATAATTATAATGTGTTATTAAATGAACAAACTTGGTCCACTTACACTAAATGCCGATCGCTCTTCTCTGAACTGTAATTTCCTGAAACGCTCGATTGCATCCTCCGCCCATCTCAAAGCACTTAACCGCACAAAATAAACTGCAGATTTAAATAGATCTATTGTTAATTCTGCTTTAAACACTCTAAGTTGATAAAACAACATGCCAAAACCACCTTCACCCCTCATGTCTGAGGATCGGGTCCATAATATTGGGTCGTCAAGTATGAAATTTGTAGAAATTGTTAGAAAAAAAACGCCAAATTTCTACAAATTTCATACTTGATGACCCAATAATATCTATGTCATCTATATATATATAAAATAGAGGATGTCTGTCTGTGTGTCTGTTTCCCTAAAACTCGAGAAGTACCCAACCGTTTTTTCAAACTTTACACATGTAACCCGTATGGCCCCGGAAGTGTTTTGAGCAAAAATAAATTTCAAATTATTCTGACCAAGGGATCGAATTAGTGAAGTGGCCAATGTCTGTACATAATGAGGGAGTGAGAGCGGAGAGAAAGAAACGGAGCGTTTTTCGATAGAGGGGAGAAATGTGAACGAGTTACAGAGAGAAAGAGTGAGAGTGAAAGAAACAGACAGACTAAAATAGGGAGGTAGCGGGAGAGAGAGAGTGTGACAGACGCCGTCTTTTGAGAGTTGTATGCGTCAAAGATACATGACAGTGGAATAACTATTGCGTGTGTGTGTACGTGCGCGCGTGTGTGTGTGAGTTTGTGTGCGTTTGCATGCGTGAGTGTGTATGTGCGCCTGAGTGATTATAAACTCTCTCACATGGTCTGATGGAATTAACCCTTTAGCATTTACATTACTCTATATATACTATATTATTTTCATGGTAAAGGCTTTATCTCACATAATATAAAAATCTCATAGATTTAATATTATTTATTTTGAGAACAATACCTTAACCCTTTAGTATTAATATGAGTGAGTTATAAAGAGAAAGAGTGAGAGTGAAAGAAACAGACAGACTAAAAGAGGGGGATAGCGAGAGAGAGAGAGAGAGAGAGACGCTGGAAGAGGGGAATGAAAGCTATAGGTCTTGCTGTCTGCATTACGATACATATATATATACACACACACTGATTGCGTCATAATGACGTAATGCAGACAGCCAGACATACAGACAGATATTATAAGGGCGCAACGTTATATCTATGTATCTATCTAAAAAGAAAGACTAAGAATTATAGAGAGAGATCACTAAATCGCCTAATGCGGTCTCTAGGGCATTGAAAATTTGAAATATTCTTTGCTCAAAACACTCACAGGACCATAAGTATTATATGTGTAACGTTTGAAAACAATCGGTTGGGTGGTTCTCAAGTTTTAGTGAGCTGACAGACACAGACATTCTCTGTTTTAGATATATAGACTAGCAGAAAACCACCCGGTGGGCGGTTTTCTGCTAGCAAATCTAGTGTATATACTGATATTGTTGAGATTTGGATGAGAAATGTTTTCGGCACCACATGTTCACCGTCTCTCGGTGTGTCTTTTATGCATGTATAAATATATATGTTATCTATACGGTGAAATCTTTGAAATAAATATATGTTAAAACGAAAAAGGAGAAAAAGAGATTAGTGACGGAAATATAAACGTTATGATACATAAACGTTATGATATAACGATGGAAATATATAAACGTTTACGATAAAACGATGGAAATAGAAACGTTTATATATAATGATAAGCCGAAACACTCGTAAGCCGAAACACTCGTAAGTCGAAACACTCGTAAAGCGAAACGTATAAATAAAGATTAATGTAATGAATTTGAAAAGCATAGAGATTTGAAACCGCGTATATTTGTTTCCTTGGCATTTTTTACAGACGGACAGACAGACAAACAAACAGAGAAATGCCCATTATATATTATAAGTAGACTTGGCATGGTGTCAAGTCAGAACCGCCTCGAACTGGTTACTTCTGGCTTGTGCAAGGTGACTCTATAGCAACCAGCAAT
>OZ024740.1:314141574-314149074 GCA_964016885.1 Eledone cirrhosa | reverse complement strand
TTTTTTCAGGTGTTTAGGATTTTTCTGAGTCGTATCGTCAGACCGATTTGCTTGAAATTGTAACTATGTATTAGACAGTCTCTTCTTCATACCGTGAGCAAAGAAAATCCAACTTTTTTTTATAGCCTAGGGCCCACATTAGGTGAAAAACTTCATTTTTTCAGCTTTTTAGGGCTTTTTTGAGGCGTTACGTCTAGCCGATTTTCCCGAAATTTCAAGGCATATTATGCACATAAAATAAATTCATTTTCTTGATCCCCTAGGACCCGCATTAGGTGAAAACCGGCACTTTTCCTGCTTCATCGAGGAAAATCTTAAAGATTATTCAGCCCTCAGAGTATTCGGTTTATTTTCTTTACATATTGTCCACGCATGCAATTTTTCCACGATTAGGTCTGTTGGCGGCCCGCGTTCCAAAATACCTTATCCCGCGCAACGCCGGGTACCACTGCTAGTATAGTAATAAATATGAGGCGCATATGCTTTGGGGTTGGATTGACAATCGTGAGGTTGCGAGTTCGATTCCTGAACCGGGTGTTGCGTTATGTCCCTAAGCAAGACACTCTATTTCATGTTACTGTTTCTGCCCTGGGTTGCAACCGGTAGATAATATCAGCAATGGAAAGACCAATGGAAACATTGTTTCCTTGTTCCGATTTGACGAGTTCCACCACACTCGCTAAGTGAACGAGGTCTGAGAACTTGTCGATTGGTTACTTTTAATCTAATTTACTAAAGCCTTTCATGGAATGTCAGAACCAGTAGTAGTGTCTCACAGTATTTAGCTATAGCCCACTCTGAGTTCTGGGTTACGTCTCCAAATTCACTGGAATCGATTTTGTTTCATCCTTCCGTGGTTTAAAAATATAACCTGTACTAAGAATGTAGTAGATACATTTAATAGATTAGCGATAACACAGCATGGTGCAGAGTAAAGGGAAATATGAACTAATATACAGTATGTTTACGTATAACAAACCTTACAATTAAGCGAAAAAAATGAATAGGTATAGGCTTAAAAGTGAGATCGGGGATTCTAACACCCCCTGTAACAATACTCAAATTAAAAACGCAACAGCAGGGTTGACAAGGCCATTGGAGGCCAATAATTATAAAGGCCAATAATTATAAACAATAGTTAGATATGAAACACTGTCGCGTCCTTTAATATACCGTGACTAATAATCTAATAGATCTTCCATTGATTTCGACAATGAACAATCAGTTGTTTGAGAATTGAATATCTGATTCATTAAATTAACATGTCAGTGGCTGAGTATTCCGCAAACACGGGTGCTTTTAATGCTAAATCAGAATGACTAAAATATGTGACAAGGTTGGACCTTTGAGTTACAGTTGCAATCCAACCAATGGGCGTCAGCACACGATGAGGGCATCGAACCCGGAACCTTAGGATAGCAAAGCGAATTTCCTAAATACTTATCCATATCCGCATCTATATAGTAACATATATGTGTATATAAGAGTGAATGACTCTAAAAGCTGTTTATTGTACAGTAAACTTATATTAAACCTACAATTATATTAATTAAAGTTATAAGGAAGATAGCAGGTACACGGTGTCGTTGACAATGTTTCCCCTCTCTTAAATAAAACCGATGATTTACATATCCAATAAGTTACAACACTCTGTAACGTAATTTAATCTGTGTATATTAATGAGTGCTTGGGGCATCGATAGAATAAAGATGCAAAATGACTTGATCAAATCTCTTCCTGAAAATGTATGAACTTTCGCTGATATAAGAAATTTTATCCTCCTTCTTCTTCTCCTCATCCACTACCACCATCACAACCTTCCTCACACCACATACCTCTACTCCCCTCTTGCTGCTCCTCATCCCTACCATCATCATCATCATCATTATCATCATTATCAAGAGCAACAACAGGCGCTGTAGCGTCCCTGTCATCATTATTATTATCGTGCCCCCTTAGCATCATCATCCTGTGGTCATCAAGGAGAAGCTACTCAGTGAGGCACACCACATCAATAGGCTTTCAAACATAGAAGGAATTGTTTCCGAATGCGGTACCTAAAAATATACCTATGATATCCGATTAAGTGATATTGTTGGCGGATTTAGAATCTAAAAATTTTCAGTTAGGAAAACCTGCAATTTCAAAACATTGTCTACAATGCTCCATTTTATTGGTATCATTTCCGATCCTTGGTTTTCTGACTCCAGACGAACTGGAACAAAGAAGGTGAGTTGGCCTGAATGAGTGTAGAAGCTGGTGTCGAGTTTTGAATGTATTCTAGGTGAGTTTTGTATAATTCTTTTCCATACCACCCGAGAGGTTATAGTATGTCACCGCAACAGATTGCTGTTGGTGTGGGTGCTGTCTAGATTATGATTTTTGTGTGATCTGGGAAGCAGTGCTATTCAGACAGGAATAACTGACGTTAACATTATTGCTCTTGAAGTACTTGTAATTGTGTATAGATGGGAAATGGTTCTACTAAAAGTAGAACATTTCTACCAATACTGGGAGCTGTATTAATTTTGTATCATCGATTAATCACCTTCCTATACTTGATTCTGCATTGGTGGTGGTGGGTGGAGGGGGATAAAGTATTCCTTGTATATTAGCTTCTCTCTAAAACCACGTCTAGCCAGCGCATCATTATAATAAGATGCAGTCCTGTTAAAAATGTCCGTGTCTGATGATAGATCGGAGACTCTCTGACTTATTCTCCCTGCAAAGTACCAATTATGGTTAGAGGATAGTAGACCATGTATGCGCATGATTCCTCGCTTGGCCTTTTGTAGGTACCGTGTTTGTTTGAGGAATGTAAAGCGTTATCTATCGTTAAATTAGTGGTAATGGCTTTGTTTAAATTAAATTTCTTAGGCATACTAAATCCGTGTATGCGATTAATGAGGGTGTCAAGGATGAATAGTTTCATATTATCCACACCTTCCCTTTATATTGTCAAATAAGTGTAACCCTCTTTTGATACAATAGAAATCCTGTTGGTATAAAAGCAACCTTTATAACTTTCGTATCTAGTTCGTTAATTGTGGTAAACCAAGTACCGATCCTTGTATATATATATATATATATATATATATATATATATATATATATATATATATATATATATATATACAATTTATTTGATAATCCATCATCAGTTGATCATGATGTGTTAGATAACATCCCCCAATGTGTAGTAAAATTTAAAATGAATCGATTGCCAGATTATAATGAGGTTAAAATGGTGGCCATCAACCAGTTAAACACGGGTAAGGCACATGGATCAGATGGAATCCCTGTGGAATTGTTAAAGGTTGATAATAAGAACATAACACAAACAATACTATATCTCATCACAGAGTGCTGGGCTGGAGCTCCTATACCATAAGATTGGATAGATGGTAACTTGGTGACCTTGTTTAAAGGTAAAGGGGATAAAGGCATCTGCGATCACTACCGAGGCATCACTCTTTTGGAGACTGTGGGCAAAGTTCTTGCTAAATTATTGTTGAACAGCTCGATGGAGGACATTTGTCCTAAGGTAATCCTTGAATCACAAAGTGGCTTTAGATCTGGCAGAGGGACGATTGATATGATCTTCTCTGCAAGGTAGATTCAGGAGAAATGTATTGAGCAGCGGGTTCCTCTGTATCAGGTTTTTGTTGATCTGACAAAAATCTTTTATACGGTGAATAGAGGTGCACTGTGGGAAATATCAAGAAAAATAGGGTGCCCACTAAAGTTTATTGATATGTTCGTCCGACTGTACAGAAATATGAAGGTTCGGGTTGCCTTGAATGGAGAATTGTCCAATGAAATCCCAGTTGATAATGGCGTGAAGCAGGGAGATATCCCGGCTCCTACACTGTTTACAATATTCTTTGCTGTGATGCTGACTCATGCATTCGAGGACTGTGCAAAGAGTGTTCTATTGCAAGTTAGAACTATAGGAAGGATCTTTGACCTAAGAAGGTTCAATTTCAAATCTAAGGTGTTCCAAATATTAATTAGAGAACTCCTGCATGCAGACGATGTTGACTTTCTGGCTCACTCTCAAGATGACATGCAACACATTATGGATTGTTTTGCAGCTTCTTGTAATGTCTTTGACATGAAAATTAATCTAAAAACAAACAAACAATGTTCACCCCATCAACAGTGGAAGCATATACAGAGCCAAATATAATTGTTTCTACTTTTGGCACAAGGCCAGCAATTACCCAGTACATTACTGGTACTTTATTTTATCGACCCCGTAAGGATGAAAGGCAAAGTCAACCTCGGCGGGATTTGAACTCAGACCGTAAAGGGACGTAACTACGCTGGAAAGCATGGCGTCCGACTCTATCGATACTGCCAATCCACCGCCAAATATAATTGTTTCTACTTTTTGGCACAAGGCCAGCAATTACCCAGTACATTACTGGTACTTTATTTTATCGACCCCGTAAGGATGAAAGGCAAAGTTAACCTCGGCGGGATTTGAACACAGACCGTAAAGGGACGTAACTATGCTGGAAAGCATGGCGTTCGACTCTCTACTGATACTGCCAATCCACCGCCCAATCCACCGCCAAATATAATGATACATGGAACTAGGTTGGGTGTAGTTGATACTTTTGTTTACCTGGGTATGGTTCACTGCATGTAGAAATACACCTGCGCATTCAGAAGGGCTCTGTAGCCTTCGGAAAATTTGAAAAGAGAGTGTGGGCGAATCATGGCATCAATATCAAGACCAAGATTAGTGTGTACAAGGCCTGCATTCTGAGTGGTCTGTTGTACTCTTTGGAAATGTGGACAGTACATCGTAGACACCTTAATTTACTTGAACACTTTAATCAAAAGTGTTTAAGACGAATCCTAAACATCAAATGGCAACAAAAATACCTGACCCACAAATCCTTATAGATACTGGTTGCACGAGCATTGAATCTACTATCATATCCTCTCAAATGCGTTGGGTAGGCCATGTTGTGCGCATGAATGAGGAAAAACTCCCCAAACAACTATTTTACAGTCAATTGCACTCTGGGAAACGCCCTCAGCACAAACCAAGAAAAGGATTGCATAAATAACAACCTTAAAAATCTACAGTTTGAAGTTCAAAACTGGGAAGTGCTTGCTTTAAAGAGGAGTAAATGGAGAAGACATGTGAAGGAAGGCTGCAGAATGTTTGAAGAGAGACGTCTTGACCATGAAAAACTTAAACATCAGCTTCGAAAAGGCCATAGTATGAAACTTAATAAGAACATAGGGAGCAGGATTTGTGAGGTGTGTGTTAGTTTACTGCTCTCTAAATCTAGGTACATCACTCTTTTAAAATCACATAAAAAGACAACTGTAAACAGCTCTATCCCACCAATGCTAGGCGAGACAACATGTGTGGTGTGCAAAAAGACCTGCAAATCAATCTCTGGTCTTAAAAGGCATATGCATGTACATAAGGATGACATCCCATAAACTGACTCAATCAATCCAATAGAGGGTACATCTTTTTCTGTCACATTTGCTGCAGACCGTGCAAATCTAATGCTGGACTTAAAAGCTACCTAAGGAGCCATGGACAGACGTCTGGAGTTGGTGATGGTTGATGGGGGTGCATAGGGAGACGGCAATCATCTGCAAATATGAAGCAATCACGATATATAAGCAAGAAGTATAAGTCAACAGGTTAAAATTAACTTCGTTTATTCATATATGTAAATATATAGATATATATATTGTTATACTTTGGGAAGATCATGCAGCCAATAAAAACACACGCACCTGTTGGTTTTCACTTCAATTTATTATAAATTTCCGGTTGGTTGATTGGTTGGTTCGATAACCGGATGGTTATCAAAGCTCTTTCGTCACACATTCTGTGACCTCCTCAGTGACTGGGTTTTTATTTTGTATCTCTCCTTTGTTCTATCCTACACTATATTGTTTATTGTGTTGCCAGCATGACCCTCCCAAAGTATAACAATATCTGTTTCAACACACGTTTTCAGATAATAAATCTTGTAAAACAAATTCAAAAACGAAGTGTGTATATATATATATATATATATATATATATATATATATATATATATATATATATATATATATATATAAACAAAGAAAGTGTGGTAAAGAACCAGGTAGACCATAACGCACCAGAGTACTCGATACTTAGGGTAGTAGAGTGGGTAGTAGGAAAAGAGTCAGGACCTCGATGGCTGAGCTCCGGCCGTTTCGGCAGCTAGATCTCTCTCTACACACACACACACACACACACACACACACACACACACACACACATATATATATATAAGATGAAAAGGCACACAAACAGTATACCTAATATTACGCAGTTTATAACATTAATATTAAGCAACAAATATACTATAAGTTTATTATAATATTATAATAGCATTAACTATATTAATTAACGTTTATCATTAATAGCACAATCTTTGAATTTATAGCAGAACGTTATGATATTCACGTGAAGGTAAATGTGAGTTTGTTTTGGCAGAAAATTGTCCCTTAACATTGAAGCACAGTTTTTATTTGTTAATAAATATATCCATGTTGTTCGGTAATATCATCTGTAGATGGAAAAATTGGAACAATCCTGAAGTTAGGAATATTTCTACTGGTGTATTTTTCAATATGTCCACTCAGTGGAACCTTTCGGGGATTATATCTCAGAGTTGTCAGTATACGGTAATCCGATATAAGTTGCTCCACATCTACAGCATGTTAGAATATAGACGAGATTACCTGATGGACACGTGAAACTGGTTTTAAGTTTAACAGTTTTATCCATCTTCAAATCTGTATTCCGAGTCTTCCAACATATTTACAAATTGCGCAATTAAGTCCTCCATGTTTTGTTACTCATGGATTGGGAATCTGTATATTTTTGCATTTGTGAGTAAATTTGTTCATACACACATACACACACATGTATATACATATGTGTGCGTGTGCATAGAATCCCGAGTTGTATCTGTGTGTGGGGTTAACCACAGTTATATATATATATACACACATACATCTCTCTCTCTCTCTATATATATATATATATATAAAACTGTGGTTATGTGTGTGTGTATATATATATATATATATATATATATATATATATATGTGTGTGTGTGTGTGTGTGTGTGTGTGTGTACACACACGCATATATATATATATATATATATATATATATAGCATATATATAGCCTATAAGCCCTACGGCTTTTGATGGTTGAATGAAAATTAAATTCAGCATAGCAAATTTAATCTCTCCATTCCAGTGTTTTCAAGGGCGGGTTATAATTTGATTGATGGGAAAATTTATACGTTGGAAAAGTATAAAAATGTAACAACAAAAGATAAAACATTAATAAAATAAATAAGAGTTGAAATGAAACGGATCATAGAGATATCAAAGTGGTTTAAGGGATGTTTAGGGGTAAGTGTGGAGGAGTAGGGTAGTGTCTCTGGCTGTTCTGTCAAGGTTGCGTTGTGATC
>OZ024740.1:314109074-314134074 GCA_964016885.1 Eledone cirrhosa | reverse complement strand
ATTCACAGCTACAGACAAATAGTCTATGTTTCGACAAGAACGAAGGATTCGGAGATGTATTCTGAGGTCTGAGGAAGCTGTTTTATACTTCCACCAAATTTGTCAAACCGAAAGCGAATACAATATATGCTCTTATGGGTTTTGTGGGTTAGTGGTAAATATTAAGGGTCTGTTGAAAATGTTACTCTTTGGAATAAAGTAACAGAGGCAACAGGAGTAAAAAGTACTGGTGTATGAATGGCACACGCAGAGAACCCAGATGCTTTAAACAAAGTAACTGAAGCTCCCATACATTCTAGAGAGGATCTAGAAGTCTTCAAGTTGGGTGCTAAACAAGCTGGACACGATCTGCGGTTGCATGGTCAGAAGTTCATCCTCAAGTATCCTAAACTGATGGAAGTTTCACCACCCACAGTCAGAAATGTTTTCTCAGCAGAGTTCTGCTTTTCTAGTACGTATATAGTCAGAGAAAACATTGATAATATATGGCATTGACTGTGTTTAATTCAGACTCTATGAGCACAAGGTTTGTAGAGAAAATCCAGCTCAACAAAGGCCGGAGGGGTCAGCAAACCAATGTATAGAGAGGGGCAGATATTTTTCAGGCAAATGGAAATGATCCCAAATGGTACAGAATATATTAAGCCGACAAATGGGAATATGCGACTATCCAGAGAGAGGCTGGATGAAGCTAGGGCAATCACGAAGAGAACTGCAACCATGGTTGATAAATACGAACCTGTGAAGAGTAGCAGACCCTTGTTCTAGGACTGTACATTGTTTAGAATTATTGCCAATAGGCCGCTTATTATATACTTTATATGATAAACATAGTATCATTTTGTTTGAAATAAATCCATTTGAGAAAGTTTGCAATATTATGTTAATAAGCGAAAAAAGCAGACTAAACTTTTAAATAAAACTAAGTATAAATCTTGATAAATCCCATGAAAGACGGAAGCACGAGATTCAAATTATAAACGTTTTATTACTATATTATTTGATGCAAGTGATAAACAGTGTTTCATAATTTCTTCTAACAATTATACTTTATAAATATATTCTGTATATTACCAAATATACTTATATATAAATATATATATATATATATACCTCTCCGGGTAAATGACTGATTATACAGAAGATATATACAACTTTTATGGGGTGTATATTTATTGTGTAGTTTTCATTTTTCCTTATTTTTTTCTTGCAACAAATTTATTTTGCTTAACTGAATTCAATACATAATTATTTTGTTCCCGTTGTTGTTGTTTTTCAGTTGTTGCTGTTGCTGTTATAGTTGTATTTGTCCTTGTACCTAGAAAGGTACGATATGATCTGTACTGCAAGTTTTGTTTTACTCATCAACCATACCTGTACGACAGACATTAACCATAACTGCTAAAGCTTTCTCCCACGAAGACGCCGCCAAAGGAGTGTATTTGCTTCCCAGTTTTTCTTCCATGAATGCCATAAACACCATAGTCAAGTTCTGAAGAATTAAAACAAATAATATTGTAAATATATTGATTTGTTACATTGTCATAAAGTATTTTGCTATTTCAATATCTCTATCATTTCTGACCCCCCCCCCCCCCCCCTTTCATCAACATTATAATGTTGATACAATTTATTTGGTTAACTTTTTTTTTCTCGCAGAATAATAATCCACGAGTGAAAAATTCCACTATATCAGACCTGTGAACTCTCTCCGTCCGACAGGGAGATCTCTCATCCACTATGGGGTAGACGAGGGATGTCTTTTTTTGTGAAAATGGGTATAGCTTTCATTATGTAAATTCTTCCCATTTTGCCTCATTTCTTCCCATTTGAGGCACCTTTTTTCTCGGTTTGGATTTTTAGAGGTTGGCAGGTCTGCTATATATAAATATTCTCATTTTGATTTTGCTACAGGATTTTAGAGACATTTATAAACAGTGTTTTTCATTGATCTTTGTGATGTGCGGCCGATTGTCGCACATGATGGTCGTTTTTGTTTTTGTTTTTCTTTGGTGTGTTGTATTTCTAAGGATCCTATCAATAATTAATTGCATATATTATGTTTTTATATATGTGTTTATATTTTCATTCTGAAAGAATTGTGAAATGTTTGTAATGTTATTTATACAACTGTGAATACAATTTAAACTGTCTTAGAATTCGTTTCATAGTTAAACATTTGAATGGGCGTGGAAAGTCGATTAAATCGACCCCAGTACGTTACTGGTACTTTATTTTATCGACCCCGTAAGGATGAAAGGCAAAGTTAACCTCGGCGGGATTTGAACTCAGACTGTAAAGGACCGTAACTCTATGCTGCAAAGCATGGTGTCCGACTCTCTACTGATACTGCTAATCCACCGCCTAACTCACGTTATTATAATGGTTTCTACTATAGGCACTAGGCCAACTGACATTATTATAATAAAATGACTTTTGAAGAAACATATTGGGAAGAGAGAGAGAGAAAACATATTCATATATTTAGTTTAATGTACAGAATAAAGAGAATATATTTCAAAAATAAAGTCTCACGTACGTGGAACGCTTCAACCGGAACTCCTCTCATGTGGTGGTCTTTTCCTGTTTTAACCAGCAGCGACACTAGGACATCACTTTTGTCTAGATTGTTTACAATGGATGTCAAAGCCGCGAACACACTTTTTGCATGAAAAACAAAAGTGGTCATTTCTTTGATTTCACTAAATGGTTTGCCTCTGAACTTAGGAAAATATTCTATATACTCAGGGTATGTTAAGAACAACCTGCAACAATAAATTAAGAAATTATTAGATTAAAAGAGAAATATTGGTTTCTGATTTAGGCACAAGACCAACAATATTTTTAGGGAGTGGGGGTAAGTCAATTTAATCGACCCCAGTGTGTTACTGGTACTTTATTTTATCGAACCCGTAAGGATGAAAGGCAAAGTTAACCTCGGCGGTATTTGAACTCAGAACAAAAAGAGATGTAGCTATATGCCGCAAAGTATGTTGTCCGACACTCAACCGATACTGCCTATCTACCGCCTTTAAAGTGTTCTTAATTAAACAATAAAAACCTCTAAGTAAGTTGGGTTAGAGGTTTTGTTTGAAATACTCAGATCAAAATTAAGTATAGTTCAAACAAAGAAATTCATTTAACCGAGTAGTAAGAAATTAAACCCCGAGATAGACAATGTTTAAAAGGGATAGCGAAAAATATTGTTCTAGATAATTGTTTTTGTTTAGCCGCAGGTGAAGTTTGATCGAGGATACCTATGATCAAAGTTGTTCCTGCCGTGACCCACTCATACGTTGTAAAGAAATATGGAAATACCACTGTGTGCGCGTGTGTTTGTGCATAGATATGTGTTTCATAATGTATTTATGAATGTATAAAAATGTATGAAAAACCAAAATTACATTTTTAACAGGCGAATGATACGAACTCGTACCGGCGTATTTGATTTTGCAGCTTACCTCATTTAATACAACGTTTGTACCATACAAAATGGTGTCTCCTACGTGTTGAAGCAGGGATGGAATGCAAACCGGCTTCCAATGTGCTGTCTGACGTAATTAAAATAGATACCAATGGAACAAGAGAGAGCACAGAACCCTCCAATACGTTTCGAATAAAACATTTTTATCGACTCGCGTATGTTATTTAACCTCGATTCTTGACGAGCGCTGCGTAACGAACCACTTATCTTAATATGGTAAAACAACTTCCTTGATGTCATAACAATACGAACCACCACCTACATATTGGTCTTATTTATGTATCTCATAACAAATCAGCCTGTAATGTGATGTAGTGAGGAGGAGATTGTTTTTTTTTCCATAAAATCGCTTAATCTTTAACTCTACAAAATACTTCAGCAATGCTGGTATAGTCACTGCCTCCGTCTCTCTAGCTCTTCCCATCTCTAAGCAAACAAGGGTTCACGCGTTGGACGGCCAGCGGGCAGTGTCTTCCATTCTCTATTTCATGACTGGCTGAACTAACAGACAGGGTAAGTTATATGTTTGTATATTTCTTCAGTGAAATGGTTACAGTTAGAAGTGATGGGAGCTTTGATTTATTTAAGGTGAGGTTTTTCGGTTGCATGTATACATATTGATAGGTTAAACATTAACATTTTTATAAAACATTGTGTGTCTGGGAAAAATTAGAAAACAAAACCTGTCCTTTTTTTAAAGAAAAATTAGTGTGCTATCATGGAGGTGTGATTACTATTTTCATCATGGCAACGAAGAATTTCATGTAGGTTAGTTATCTAAGTAATTAATTGTTTCTACTTTAGGCACAAGGCCAGCAATTACCCAATGCATTACTGGTACTTTATTTTATCGACCCTGTAAGGATGAAAGGCAAAGTCAACCTCGGCGGGATTTGAACTCAGATCGTAAAGGGACGTAACTATGCTGGAAAGCATGGCGTCCGACCCTCTACCAATACTGCCAATCCACCTTATCTAAGTAATTAATGATACAGAAACTGAAGCTCCTATTGAGAATTCTTCATAGCTTACTGAGAAGTTATCATAACATAATGCTGCCTAAATTTAATATTAACTGAGTTGATGGCTGAAAAAACCCAATTCTGGGCAAGACAGAAACACAGCAGATCATGCGAACGAAACACTCACCAACTTTACATCAATGTTAATATACAGTGTGTATCAAACAGAATCATCCGATTTTATTTACGATTCGGAGTAGTAGCGGCTCTACATGGAGTGACTCTCTGATATCCGAACTACGCACTCTATCAAGTAACGTTACTTCAAATACCCTTCGGAGGAACCCCATTTCGGCCGCAAACATTGTATATACTCACTAACACAGATAGATCTGAGGACACAAAGAAATAAACATAGTAACACATTTACTCATTCAGACGTAGCCACAAATCTGTAAACAGAACTAAACGTAGATATACATTTTCTTCATATTTGAACATTTGTTGTTCCCTTGTGGTGGTTGTGCATCGAAAGTAATGCAGACCATACATTCTAACCCAAATACAGTCATGCAAGTGATGTGCATACATATAGTATTATATAGTCCAGTAACTCCCGAGAGCGTCGTTGGGGTGCCGTATTGGCATACACCGTCTCTTGAGCATTTTAAGCCTGGCGGAGCCCATCCCTATCCAGGTGCAGGGGTGTGTTTATATATGTATAGATATACACCTGTCTGTATCTGTTTACAACAAAAACGTCAACCTATCTACCTACCTATCTCTCTTACACCTCATGCACTCTGTCTATCTATTTATTTCCCCCCTCACTCTCTTTATATACATACACACATACATACATACATACATACATGGTGGCTGCCAACTCGTTTTCGAGTACGGCCACTACTTTATATCCATGTAAGAGAACCCCTACCGATGCGCTGAACGAGTGTGACTTTTCAGTCCAGCCAGCGACTTGAAAACTCTGGTACAAACACTACACTTGTGACAATTATTGACACATAGTGCTGGGCCCATGGTACCATGTGATGACAAGTGCAGAGAGATCTCCAGATATAAAGCAATGCCTGTGTCGTGAAGCTTTTATAGTGAGCAAAGGCACTGCACAAAGCCAGTCCCACTCTCTTAACCAAGAAGAAAAAGTCAACATCATTGGATACCATCAGGGTTGCAGGTGTTATATCAGAGTTTTCCTTCTCCTAGAATTCTGCCTTGACAAAGGCTAAGGGGTCATCTCTCCCGGTGATTTTGGATGGCCATTGACTCTTAAGAGCTCCTTTGCCCTTTGACAGGTTTTGTTTTTAGTCCTGCAGGATGTCCAAAGTCACCCTCCTCACCAAGAAACCTTGGTGGGGTTGCCAGTTTAGTCGCCAACGACCCGACCATGAACCAGGTTGTACTGGGATACATGTTACCAGTAGCAGCAACTGGTGACCTGACATACATACATACATACATACATACATACATACATACATACATACATACATACATATCAACCAATGTATTTATCTATCAACGAACAACAACAACAACATCAAACACAACAACAAAGACCCCCCACCGGCCATTCATAGGGTTGTTTTATTGCTGTTATCGCATATCAAAGTTGCTGTTGATGTTACTGTCACGCTAGGTAATCTACGATATATATGATGGCTAATATTACTAGAATTGATTTAAATGAATGTAAAACGACGATAAAGAAGAAGAAGAAGAAGAAGATTCCAAAGATTAATAAAAACAGAGATTCTAGCACACACACACACACACACACACACACATATATATATATATGTATATATATAGTTGTTGCTACTTTTAGCACAAGGCTAGTAATTACCCAGTACATTACTGGTACTTTATTTATCGACCCCGTAAGGATGAAAGGTAAAGTTAACCTCGACGAGATTTGAACTCAGACCGTAAAGGGATGTAACTATGCTGGAGAGCATGGCGCCCGACCCTCTACCGATACTGCCAATTCACTGCCCTTTATATATATACGATATTAACAAATGGAAACTATATTTATAAAACCATATTTATTTCATTATACATATTTCAAGGACACCAAGTTAAATTATGGGGTGCTTTCATCAGATAAAATATAATATAGAGCAGTTTTATAAATAAATATTGACATACCGTTAAAGAATGCGACCATTTCTGTTGGAAGCTCCCGGGAGCTTCCAACAGAAATGGTCGCATTCTTTAACGGTATGTCAATATTTATTTATAAAACTGCTCTATATTATATTTTATCTGATGAAAGCACCCCATAATTTAACTTGGTGTCCTTGAAATATGTATAATGAAATAAATATGCTTTTATAAATATAGTTTCCATTTGTTAATATCGTATTTTTACTCCAATTATTTGTTGAGTGCTTTATATCAGTTATAAAAATATTTGCTTGTTGTATCCCAACAATTTAAATTGAACTTCTATATATATATATATATATATATATATATATATATATATATATATATATATTGTGTGTGTGTATGTATGTGTGTGTGTGTGCATACAAATACATATGTATGTAGTAACCTTTGCATATTTCGAGATACAAATTCATATGCTCATTTCTACACTCCCACATGCAACTTCAAAAAGCTCTGCAACCATTACACTTAAATATGTACACATCTTACTCAGATCTAAACTTCTTTGTATGTCTCACATACACACAAACACGCAATGTGCGCGCGTACACATATACGCATACTGAAGCGTACAAAACACTTCTTTCTCTATAAATTCCTTACCTAGTTATTAAAAGCAATCCCAAAAGTGTATAACAAAATATGTCCAGCTTTTGTAAAAAGCAATCTCGCTCTAACAATCCACATCACAGAAATTCCATAAAGATAGTTTCCATTCTTGTATTTTAGTATAATAGTAATCTATTTTATACTGCTTCTATCAGTTCGTTTTGCCTCAAGCTTTAAACTATTTTCATCACAACGAAAAATTCGGACAGATTGAGATTCACCATTTTGTTTCCTATATTATTTTATTTTTAATTTTGTCAATCACTTACAATCGCCTCAAGGAATTTCTTCACGATGCTTTTCTTTGCCTTTGCTATTCTTTGCACATATCTGTTTATGTGTCTCTTCGTATATGTGCGTGTAAAAATATGTGTGGGCGCATAGTGTTGTATAGTTGTGTATACGTATATGATAATCTGTCACTGTTCGTATAAGTGAATTTGTGTGAATATTTTTGTAAGTTTTTTGAATGAATGTATGTGTATAATTTTGTATTAGTCAATTAGTATGTATCTGAGTCTGTATGTACACTTGTGTATGTGTATGCGTGTGTACACAGAAGCGTGAGAGTGAAGGCAATAAGCAGAAAATAGCAAAACTTAATAGTGTTAAAATAGTTTTCGTTATATAACAAGAACATCAACAAGAATAATAACAACGGTAATGATTTATCATCATCATCATCATCATCGCCATCATCATTGCTATTATTTGATGGGTTGGCGAATTGGTAGAACGTCGGACAACATGCATTGCAGCATTTAGTTGCGGCCCTTTACGTTCTGAGTTCAATCTCACCGAGGTTAGCTTTGCCTTGCAGCTATACGGGGTCGATAAAATAGATTACCAGTAACATACTGGGGTTAATTTAATCGACTCTGCTCTCCCACCAAATTGCCGGCCTTGTGCCTAAATCTTGTTGCCGCTGCCCTCTCATTATCCCCATTCTTCTTCTTCTTCTTCTTCTTCTTCTTCTTCTTCTTCTTCTTCTTCTTCTTCTTCTTCTTCTTACCCCCTCTCCTCCGTTTTGCTTCACTCGGAAGATTTCTGCTTCACTCAATAGTTCAGACGTTCTTTATATTTTAGGTTTCTACTATTTTGTTGGGAGTAAGGGAAGTCAAGATTCTAAGAAACTGGTTTCCCCTTTAGTTATTTGCGCCACCGGATTAAATTTTGAAAAAAGGTTTTGATCTTTTTCAATAAAAAAGAAATGGCAATGACATTGTCGTCGCCTAAACAAGTTAGGGAACAGATGACAGGTATGAGATGTGGTTCAGCGAGTGAAAATCTAATTGGCAAATCGATTTCAATCTCTTCAGGTGAAGTTCTTCCCTCCTATCACTCTCCTACTACCAACACCATCACAACATTGTCTTAATTTTACTACATTACAGAACGCACGTTTCTGCATCTTAACTGGATGTCAGATGTTTGGTGAGGTTTTGTATTTTTTATCGTAATATACCCAATAATATGCAATAATTGTGCATTGCCTAGTAGTTGAATTTTATTTGTTATGTATATTTGTAAATTACGTGTATTTATGGAGGCGGCGCATGGTCTACTGGTAAGGGTGTTGGAATTACGATGATAATGTGGGTTCGATTCCTGGGCTGGGTTGCGTGTTGTATTCTTGGGCAGAACACTTCATTTCATGTTGCTCCAGTATACTCAACTGAAAATGAGTACCAATAGCTTGGAGTTTAACCCTGCGGTGAACTTATACTCTCAGTCACTTCATGCAACAGATACCGGGATAAACACCGACTTAACGAGCCTTCTGGCTTGAGTTTCCGAGCTTGCGACAGACTTTACACTTAGATATTTGTAAATCCTGTAGTTTTTTCATTCATTTCAATCAATCTCCATATTATTATGGGGATTGCATTTTGTTCATCTGTATATTTGGACAGTTTCTCTAATTTTAAAAGATACATTGATTACTTATTGCTAGGACTGATACTTCGATTATGGAACACTATCTTTCCTAGTGGTCCTTGACAACAATTTCCGACGATGTATTTATCTTCTTGTATATATAGATTGACATATCGCAGAATGTGGTTGCTTTGTCATTCTCTGAAACCTTAGAGTATTGACAAGCATACAAGGCCGCGTGGTGTTCATTGATGTTCTCTCTATTTCACTCACTGCCTCCGTCTCTCTCGCTCTCCCCATCTCTCACTATTATAAGCTAATGGGAAACCATGCGCTGGATACCCCCGCGACCCCGGCGGACAGAATAGAGAAGGTGTTTCCCCGGAGGATGGTGTGGGAGACGCGTTCTTTATCATGGAAAATGTGACGGGCGATCAGCAAACATCGCTTTGGTTCTACAAAGAATTAGTGGAGGGTATAAACTACGATAGCATTGGAGCGGTTCAGAGCATTGGTACAAACTGTCTAAACATGTTCGTATATAGAACCTTCAGATCGGGAGTTACGGACAATTTCTCAAAATCTTTAGCATGGCAGTGCTACAGGGGAACATTACCTGTTGGAGACATGCTCAGCAGGCGCGGAAGTTCTAGCAGCCAAACTTTTCCGCGATGTATGCAGGCCAATGAAACCTCTCTATACGTTATTGACCATTTTCCTTGCATTGAAGACTTGGTGCCTTAAGTGTAACACAGATCCGGTTAAGCCGAGCCTATAGCGGTAGGTCTTCCTTTGCCTGGTAGCTATGGTGATAAAGATGTGTTGTGTATATTTCTAAAAGATTTGAGTACAAGAATTTACCTTTCCTTTTCAGCGAAACCCTTACAACGTTATATTTTGTGTGGAGTCCCATTAGAATTTTCCTCGAGCGCCATCCCCTTCTATTGGAGAAACTTTTTCTATTTGACATTATATTTTTGCTATCATTACTATTTATTATCCTTATAGTTATTGTTAAATCTCCTGCCTTACTTTTGTCACTTTCTCCTCACCCTAAATCCCTGTAAAGCCCAATTTATGTTCTGTGGGTTTCGCCGCCCGTGTATTCTATTCTTTTCAACGTTATGCTTCCCCTTGCAGTCAATAAAAGAAATCACACCACCCCACCACCAGAACTATCCTCCTCCTCTTTTGTTCTTGTTGTTCTTCTTCTTTTTCTTCTCCTCTAACCTTCTCCTCCTCTACCCTTCTCACCTCCTGCTCTATCATTCCCGCCTCCTCCCTGTTCTTCTTCTTCTATTAGAAGGTCCACAATCTGATATGAAACTAATGTTATTTGAAGAACATTCTATTGGTTAGAGGCACACACGAAAAACAATGTGTGTATATGTATATATGGCTTTATATGTATATATGGCTTTATATGTATATATGGCTTTATATGTATATATGGCTTTATATGTATATATGGCTTTATATGTATATATGGCTTTATATGTATATATGTGTGTATATGTATATATGTGTGTATATGTATATATGGCTTTATATGTATATATGTGTGTATATGTATATATGGCTTTATATGTATATATGGCGTTATATGTATATATGGCTTTATATGTATATATGTGTGTATATGTATATATGTGTGTATATGTATATATGGCTTTATATGTATATATGTGTGTATATGTATATATGTGTGTATATGTATATATGGCTTTATATGTATATATGTGTGTATATGTATATATGGCTTTATATGTATATATGGCTTTATATGTATATATGGCTTTATATGTATATATGTGTGTATATGTATATATGGCTTTATATGTATATATGTGTGTATATGTATATATGTGTGTATATGTATATATGTGTGTATATGTATATATGGCTTTATATGTATATATGTGTGTATATGTATATATGTGTGTATATGTATATATGGCTTTATATGTATATATGTGTGTATATGTATATATGTGTGTATATGTATATATGGCTTTATATGTATATATGTGTGTATATGTATATATGGCTTTATATGTATATATGTGTGTATATGTATATATGTGTGTATATGTATATATGGCTTTATATGTATATATGGCTTTATATGTATATATGGCTTTATATGTATATATGTGTGTATATGTATATATGGCGTTATATGTATATATGTGTGTATATGTATATATGTGTGTATATGTATATATGGCGTTATATGTATATATGTGTGTATATGTATATATGTGTGTATATGTATATATGTGTGTATATGTATATATGTGTGTATATGTATATATGGCTTTATATGTATATATGTGTGTATATGTATATATGGCTTTATATGTATATATGTGTGTATATGTATATATGGCGTTATATGTATATATGTGTGTATATGTATATATGTGTGTATATGTATATATGTGTGTATATGTATATATGGCTTTATACATGGTTGTGACTGGGTTTCTCTTAATTGCTGTACTGTATGTGAGTGTGGTTGTGTGTGTGTGTGTGTGTGTGTGTGTGTGTGTGTGTGTGTGTATGTGTTTGGATGTGTGTGAGTATGGTTGTGTGTGTATGTGTGTTTGGATGTGTGCACGGATGTCTGTGTATGTGTTTGGATGTGTGTGAGTGTGGTTGTGTGTGTGTGTGTGTGTGTGTGTGTGTGTGTGTTTGGATGTGTGTGAGTGTGGTTGTGTGTGTGTGTGTGTGTGTTTGGATGTGTGTGAGTGTGGTTGTGTGTGTGTATGTGTGTTTGGATGTGTGTGAGTGTGGTTGTGTGTGTGTGTTTGGATGTGTGTTAGTGTGGTTGTATGGTTGTGTGGTTGTGTGTGTGTGTTTGGATGTGTGTGAGTGTGGTTGTGTGTGTGTGTATGTGTGTGAGTGTGGTTGTGTGTGTGTGTATGTGTGTTTGGATGTGTGTGAGTGTGGTTGTGTATGTGTGTTTGGATGTGTGTGAGTGTGGTTGTGTGTGTGTGTGTGTTTGGATGTGTGAGTGTGGTTGTGTGTGTGTATGTGTGTTTGGATGTGTGTGAGTGTGGTTGTATGTTTGGATGTGTGTGCGGATGTGTGTGTGGGTGTGTGGGTGTATGTGTATGTATGTGTGTTTGGACGGTGTGGTTCTGTGTGGATGTGTGTGTGTGGATGTGTGTATGTATGTGTGTGTATGTATGCGTGTGTGGATGTGTGTGCGTATGTGTGTGTGGATGTGTGTATGAATGTGTGTGTATGGATGTGTGTGTATAGATGTGTTTGGATGTGTGTGGTTGTGTGTATGGATGTGTGTGTATAGATGTGTGTATGGATGTGTGTGTGTTTGTGTGTGTGCATGTGTATGGATGCGTGTGTGTGCGTTTGTGTGTGTGTGGTTGTGCGTATGCATGTGTGTGTATAGATGTGTGTATGGATGTGAGTGTGTTTGTGTGTGTGCATATTTTAGTACAACGCTTTGTTCTCTGTGTAATTTTAGATGTTATACAAGTATTCTTTGGTGTAAAAGCGTGGATTAGAGAGAGAGAGGGGGGGGGGGCGGGCGGGAGTGAGAAAGAAAGAAAGAAAGAGAAGTAGAAAGAGAGAGGGGAGAAAGGGACAGAGAGAGGGGGGAGAAAGAGAGAGAGAGAGGAGGAAGAGTGACAAAGAGACAGAGAAAGAAAGAAAGCGAGGTAGAAAGAGAGAAAGAGAAGAAGAGAGACAGAGAGGGAGAGAGAGATACACAGAGGGGAAAGTGAAGAGAAAGGGTGAGAGTAGCGAAGGCAAAAGGAAAGTATGAAGGGAAAGTGTAAACAAATGTATAAATAGTTAGACGTACATAAGGCTGAGATATATATATATATATATATATAGAGAGAGATAGGGAGTGAGTGAGTGAGTGAGTGAGTGAGTGAGTGAGTGAGTGAGTGAGTGAGTGAGTGAGTGAGTGAGAGAAAGCGAGAGAGAAAGAAAATGAGAGAGAGAGGGAGAGAGAGAAAGAAAGACAGCGGGAGAACGAGAGAGATATATATAGAGAGAGAGTAAAAAAGAAAGAGACAGAGAGAGTGAGAGAGTGAGCGAGAGAAAGAAAGAAAGAAAGAGAGAGAGAGAGAAAGAAAGAAAGACAGAGGGAGAATGAGAGAGATAGGTAGATAGAGCGAAAGAGTAAAAGAGAAAGGGAGAGGGGAGAAAGAGAGAGGGGAGAGAGAGAGAGAGAGATATCTACACACACACGAAGCAATGATTAAGATCACAGGTAACAACAGCAAGTGAGGAAGAGAGTGAGATAATGTGAGTGTTAGCTATATAACTTTCAGTAGTCAAGATATCGACTGCATTAATGAGTTAGCGGATCAATTGCAGCAGGAATCATGCTAGATGATTTGCTGTGTCATTGAGAGACAGCTTGTCTATTAGTATAGCTTGAGCTATGGTATAGCTTGAGTTAGATTATATAGTTTGGAAGTAAAACGGACTTATCCCCTACCCAACAACTGGCCACTGTGCTTTTTTGGCAATTGAGATGTGATGATTATTTCACAATACTTCGTTACGTCAGCAGCAACTTCCGGTCAAACCTTGAGGAAACATTCGCAGTAAAATAACAAGAATATCATATCCAAGATGTTCAGAGTTATTGTGTGAGGTCTGTTGGTAAAACAGTCAGACATTTTTTTTCTACTCGTTTAGCTTAACAGAGAAGAATAATGATAAAGTAAATATGTATGTGTATGATCCCGTAACTCTTGACAGAGTCGTAGGGGCGCCGTATTGACATACGGCGTTTCTTGAACATTTTAAGCCTATCCCTTTCCAGGCCTGAGTACAGCAGAGAGAAACTGAGAGAGAGAAACTGAGAAAGGGATATAGAGGAACATATCCACCCCAGTAATAGACTGGTGCTTTTTTATCGACATCGAAAGGATGGAAATCAAAGTTGACCTTGGTGGGATTTGAGCTCAGAGAGCAGAGAGCCGGAACGAACATCATAAAGCGTTGTATCCGCCTCATAAAAGCAAGTAAAAAAAGATTAAATATTTCATGAATCTCTTTATCAACATTGAATATAGGATTTATAGGCCTTTTGTATGTTGATAGAACTCGGAGCAAACAAGTATTTTCTCTTAGAACGACGAAGCCCTACACTATTTAGAAATATATATAGAAAGGTAGTGCAAACAAAATTACTCAAACTGTAACAATATCCCACATTCACACCGAAAAGAAATTCAACGACAATAAAGGTGAAAGTATATATTTTTACGGTATTTGTACAGGACATAGGAGTACTCTGCAGATAGTGGCTTCTACACCCGAGAAGGTCTTAGTGTGGATCATCTCCGTATCAACACTTCCACTGTAATCGAGTCAAGTTTTGCTGAAGAAGGCTATCTGACTGTCATCAAATGTTACAGTATGGCCTCCATCTCAGCAAATATAAAATACTTCCAGAGGAATATTCTGACTGTTCGATGTATTTACTCAATTGCATAAAACGCAGTTCAATAACAGTTATATACACACACTTATATTACTTCTAATATTCTTCTCCATTTGTATACCCAAACAAAGTCACAGATAAACATATGTGTATATGTATGTAACCCTACACATATATACACATACGCATTTGGGAAAAAAGTATAAAATAAGGTGTTAGAAAAACAACATTCGAATTCTCCCAAAACTAATATGTGTAAGTTTAGGATTTATCCAGTTTAGTAATATAGTATTAGTATATACATATACAAAAGTCGCAAATTGGTGGAGTCGTTAAAATGTGGAGTAGTATGCTTTGCGGTATTCGCTTCGGTGCTCTGCTATCTGAGTTCAAATCCCGCTGAGGTCAACTTTCATTCATTCGAAATAGATAAAAAGGAACCAGTCACGTACTGGGGTCGATTCCTCCTTTATATCTTTTTCTCACTTCCATTCCCTCAATGCCTGTACTTTTCTGGAAGAAATCTACTGTATTTAGACCTGGAGAGGAGATGGACTCCGCCAGGTTTAACTCTTTAGTTATCAATCCGGCCAAAACCGGCTACGGTTCTATGAAATAAAACCACCCATTTTAAAGGTTTCAAATAAAAATTAAAATCTTCTAGCATAATTTTATATAAGAACCTTACATTAAGTTATTATCTTAGTAATTAAATAATTAATAATTTTAGTAAATCCCCCAAAATTCTTCATTAATTAATTAAAATTGAGTGTATTTCATTAAAAATGTGGTCATGAAAGGGTTAAAAAGAAAAAAAAAGATATATGCCCTAGAATCGCCGGGACTACATGCATGCATATACAGGGTGGCACAAAAGTTGTGCAGCAGTAAAATGACACTCTGCCATAATATATTCATACTTGTTATTTTTCTCAGTAAATAAATGTAATATATATTCATAATATGATGATTAGCGTAGTGCGTGACTTTTGCGCCACTCTGTATATCTAAACAATGTTTATGCTATGTATATGATAAAATGTTGACACTTACTTTTCGAAGAATGCCATAGATAAAACCTTCTGGTTTGGTAAAACATGTTGCCAGCTCTCAACGATAGCAGCTTTTTCTTTGACCGTCAATCCAGTAGCAGGATCAACCGATTCCTCGTTTATAGAAGGCATAGTTTCGGATTTCTCTTCTGTTGTTTTTAGTTTACTTGTTTTATCTTCCGTTGGTATTTCTTCCGTTGGTATTTCTTCCGTTGGTATTTCTTCAGTTGGTATTTCTTCCGTTGTCTTTTGTTCCGTCGGTTTTTGTTCCGTTGGTTTTTGTTCTGTTGTTGTTCCGGTACTCAATGGTGCTCCCATTGCTTAAAGTACCATATCCAATAGTTTTTGCGTGCAAGTTGAAGCACGAAAACGCTTTTGTTCTCCAATAAGATTATAAAAACCTTAGGATTGTCCTCAGATATATATATGTAGATATAGATAGATATATAGATAATTGTAGTATATTTCTTAATTAATTCATTTAATTACATCTGTAAAATATCTGAAAAGGAAAAAAAAGGTAAATTATATGAGATGTATATAATATGTAAGAATTAGAAACCAAACAAAATTTGAAAGAGATGATCAAGTTCTCGCCATCATCCAATGTGTTTAGAACTTTTGTAGGGTTTGACATGAAAACTTATCTAATATTATAAAAAAGTAACATTGTGTTTGTGTGTATATCATTCAGTATTGTTTGAATGCTTTGCTGACATGAGAGAGAGAGAGAGAGAGAGAGAGAGAGAGAGAGAGAGAGAGAGAGAGAGAGAGAGAGACATGCTTTATATCTTCCCAAATAGAACTGGGTAACAGTTTCGATTTCATGGACACGATAGAACAAATTGAACCCACAGCTGAAAATGAGCGAAACACGTTGAAAGGTAACGTCTTTGCAATTCTTTAATTTTAAAGTATTTTGAATTTTCTAGTTTTCAAAATATATCTTCTATAATGGGTTCTAACTCTGGTAACAGTCCATAATTAGGGTTCATCAAGCGTAGTCGAAACATTGTATCACGATGAGGGGTTCAATTGTGACCGAAACAGTGACAGCAATAATTATCCGTATTGATTGATCGGACCTACTATCAAAGAGATTCCAGCCTTGACCATCTCATTTGACTGGATATAGTATATAATATATAATATAGAAAATGATGTTTAAGAAGAGTAAGGCAATGTGAAATGGATGGTAAAATGAAGGCAACGAAAAAGTTTGTTACCTGGTAATTATTATTATTGTCTTTTTATTTTTTTGCTTTGGTCCTAATATTTCGGGACTTAAAATCTCTTCCTTGGTGTATGGGGAACTCTTGGTCTAATCGCTTTGAAATTTAAGAGTTCCCCATATTCTGAGTGTTCCACATACTCTGAGGAAGGGAATTTTAAGTCCCGAAATATTAGAACGAAAGAAAAAAAAAAAATGATAATAATAAATAGCAGGGATCAAACTTTTTCGTTGCCTTCATTTTACCGTCCATTTTACATATATCCTTTTCCACATTATATATAATACAGAATACTTCAAGCAATGTAGCTCGCTCTTCTTTTTCTTAATTGCAGTGGTGTCAGTGATTTGAAATGTTACTCCTCGTGGTAAGAAGATTCATTTGCTATCCTAGTTTAAATACGAAGCGAATAAAGCTTCGCTAATATATACATTTGTGCTACAAAGGATTGCTTTTGATATATTCAAGGAACATAAATAACAATTCAAAATCTGATTAGTACACACACACACACACACACACACACACAGAGACACATATATATATGAACATTTGTAAATGCAGCTTAAGATTGAAAATAGAATATATATCTATTCGGACTGAGGCCATACTTGAACTCCATCTTCCGGAGTTACATTTGATTATATCAACCATAGAACCATATGTGGATACACTCCTCCTCCTACCCGCACACACACACATACACACATACACCAATACATACATACACATACACACACAAACTTTAATATATTTGAAATATAAACAAACCTATCATCCAGGAAAGCCAGATTATGTGTATGTGTGTATGTATGTGTGTTTGCCCCCCCCCCTCTCTCTCTCTCTCTCTCTCTATATATATATATATATATATGCCAACAGTAGAAACAATTATTATATTACACTCTGGCTCGCTCTACACCTCGCCACTGAGGTGAACCTAAACATCGACGAGTGTAGAGCTAGACAGAGTGTAATATAATAATTGTTTCTACTTTTGGCACAAGGCCAGCAATTACCCAGTACATTACTGCTACTTTATATTATCGACCCCATAAGGATGAAAGGCAAAGTTAACCTCGGCGGGATTTGAACTAAGACAACAAAGGGCCACAAAGCATAGCGTCCAACAAAGGGCTACAAAGCATAGCGTCCGACCTTCTATCGATACTGCCAACCCACTATAATAATATAATAATTGTTTCTACTATTGGCACAAGGCCAGCAAATTAACCAGTACATTACTGGTACTTTATTTTATCGACCCCGTAAGGATGAAAGGCAAAGTTAACCTTAGCGGGGTTTGAACTCAGAATGGCAAGGGCCGTAACTCTTTGTGTCAAAGCATGGCGTCCGACCCTCTACCGATACTGCCAATCCACCGCCACACACACAAACACACATACACTGTAATAATATAATAATACAAGGACGATTTTGTAATGAAGGCTTAACAAATCGTACTTGTACTATTATATATATATATATATATATATATATATATATATATATATATATATATATATATATATATATATATATATATATATATATATATATATATATATATATATATATATATATATATATAAGTGTGTGTGTGTGTGTGTGTGTACAAAGCCATAATATTAATAAAGATAGAGATAATTAGATAGAGATAGAAATGGATATTATTGAACTCAAAAAGCAAATTAACTATGTTGCATCTGACGTTATGCTGTTGTTATGGTTACCTCAGACGTCTATTGATTGGTTTAAAAATTAATCCTCAAAACAGAAGTACGTGCTGTTGCTGGCTGATCACCTGGCGTGTGTGTATGCGCGTGTGTATGTGTATCGGCGCCTGTGTGTGTATGTATGTATGTATGTATGTATGTATGTATGTATGTATGTATGTATGTATGTATGTATGTATGTATGTATGTATGTATGTATGTATGTGTGTGTGTGTGTATGTATGTATGTATGTATGTATGTATGTATGTATGTATGTATGTATGTATGTGTATGTATGTATGTATATATATATGTGTATGTATGTATGTATTTATATATATGTATGTATGTATGTATGTATATATATATATATATACATACAGGGAGAGATGACCTCTTAGCCTTTGTCAAGGTAGAATTCTAGGAGAAGGAAAACTCTGATATAACACCTGCAACCCTGATGGTATCCAATGATGTTGACTTGTTCTTCTTTTTGGTAAATATCATCTTGGTTAAGAGAGTGGGACTGGCTTTGTGCAGTGCCTTTGCTCACTATAAAAGCTTCACGGCACAGGCATTGCTTTGTATCTGGAGATCTCTCTGCACTTGTCATCACATGGTACCATGGGCCCAGCACTATGTGTCAATAATTGTCACAAGTGTAGTGTTTGTACCAGAGTTTTCAAGTCGCTGGCTGGACTAAAAAGTCAAACTCGTTCAGCGCATCGGTAGGAGTTCTCCTACATGGATATAAAGTAGTGGCCGTACTTGAAAACGAGTTGGCAGCCACCATGTATGTATGTATGTATGTATGTATGTATGTATGTATGTATGTATGTATGTATGTATGTATGTATTGGTTAAGAGAGTGGGACTGGCTTTGTGCAGTGCCTTTGCTCACTATAAAAGCTTCACGGCACAGGCATTGCTTTATATCTGGAGATCTCTCTGCACTTGTCGTCACATGGTACCATGGGCCCAGCACTATGTGTCAATAATTGTCACAAGTGTACCAGAGTTTTCAAGTCACTGGCTGGACTAAAATGATTATATGCATGCATGAAAGTACGTACGTATGTATGATATATGTATATGTCTATCTGTAAATATGTATGTAACTGCCGATGTCTGTATGGATGTTTGTGTGTATGTATGTACTCCCACCCCCATATATATGTATGTATATATTAATTGGAACTAACACTAATGTAACACCAAGCACAATAAAGATGTAAATGAAAGCATATACTATATGTTTATATACAATAAACATAAGGGAGCCTCGCTATTTAAGGGAAAAAATACGTTATGAGAACAATATTTTTCTCAGTAGCCGTTGAGAACGCCAGACAGCTGTTTCAAGAGTCGTTAATTTCTCATCAGGACATTCAATCAACAGGTTCTATGACTAGAGCTTATATAGATTTTGCGTGATGAACATTTTGCTGGAGATGATTATTAGCTACTACGACGTGTCACAAGCTTACACCTTCTAGAAATCTTTTAATGCTCTCTTCTAATACATGCATGGTCCTGTAACTCCCGAGGGAGTCGTGGGGCACAGTTTTGACATACGGAGTTTCTAGTTCATTTAAAACCTGACGGAGCCTATCTTATCTCCAGGTCTGAATACTGTAGTTTTCTTCCAGAGAAGGATAGAATGAGAGAGAGAATGAAAGCGAGAAATAAATAAAGAGGAAGAATTGACCCCAGTACTAGACTGGTATGTTTCTTTTTTTATCGACCTCGAATGGATAAAAGGTAATGTTGACCTCAGCAGGATTTAAACTCCGAGAGCAATTATCCGAAACAAATACCGCAAAGTATACTATTCACCTGTCTAACGACTCTGCCAGTTTGACGTTACTATTGTATATTTAATACAAGAAATATTGGTGGCAAAACGTAAACAACACGTAAAACATTTTCTCCATTCACAGGAAATGCTCTTTTTCATTGATAAAGTTTTATTTTAAAATTATATATAGAATAGCGAATAAAGGTTTTTAACTAATAAATGGTACATAAACTCCAACCAACAGGTGAAATATTTCAGTTGACTATCAATGTAACAACAGGATTTAGTGAGCTACCCTCTACTCGGGAATATTGTTTGATTTCATGGTGCTGGTATTTAAACCTTTTGTTATTAAGTATATGTAAATGTGTAACGTCCGAACGAGTATTCTCCACCTCCATTAACTAATCCCCCGCCTCTGGGTCCCGGCCGACAGGATGGAGAATGCATTGCCCTGTAGGACGGTGAGGGCGACGCACCTGCCGACAGCCAACTCCGTTCTGATGAGCTTAGGCTTAAGTTCGATACACTTTGTAGGTATATCGATACACTTTGTAGGTATATCCTGCCTGTTTTCTCATTATCTCTATCAAAATGTCCCTTTTCTCTATTTCCCCTCCATATCTTTCAGTTTGTTTTCCACCCCGACTAATTTATATATCTAGCAGACGTTCCAGAATTCATAATGTCCCTCCGTCCAAAATTTACTTGAATATATTGAAACAATGATAACGATTGATTTAACAGAAACGAGAGAGGACCTTATTAATTACTTTTGATATTTGGTTTGAGTCATCTCATTTTTATCGTTAACAATGCAGTGTTGTACATCGCCTGTAATATACGAGTGATGTGTGAAGATGAACTAGCATGAATAAAATAACAGTAATATTCTCGGGTAAATGAAATTGCTATTATTTATTTAAAACAGACCTTTTTAGAGCTGATATTTTATACGATATCTCATACTAGATAAGGTGGTGAATTGGCAGAGTTGTTAGAATGCTTCGTTGATAGAATACTTTTCAGTATTCATTTTAGCTTTCTGCTAAATCCCATCGAAGTTGGCTTCAAATCCCACCGAAGCCAACTTTGCCTTCCATGTACTCGAAATCGATAACAAAAAGTACCAGTCTAGTACTGGGGTAGATTCTTCCTCTATATCTTTTTCTCACTTCTGGTGTATTCAGGGCTGGAGAGGAGATGTGTTCCACCAGGTTTAAAAAGAAAACAAAAATGCCCTAGAAACGCAATATGTCAAAATGGCGCCCCTACAACTCACTCAGGAGTTACGGGACCATGCATGTTTAACTTAGAGCAGTAAAGTATTTTTGAGTGATTGAATCCCCAAACAATTATGATTGGGGAATAACTAATTAAATAAGTATTTTAATTTGTTTTAATTCGATGAAGCATGATGTCGCCGAATGTTTTGAAGGTAGCTTCATGAAGATGTCGTAAGTTCCAATGGTACATATTTCAAATAATATCTAACTGAAATATAATCTGGTCGACCTGCTAACTAGTTTATCAGCTTCAGATAATATGCATGGCCGCAATTTTCAGGAAACAATTTCAGCTATTTAACCTCAGCTATAGTTATTTCATCACGTCAGTCAGCATTGGCGTTTTCTGGTTGTGTCATTATGTGAATCTTCGTGGAACACTTTCTTATCTAGAATGTTTAAATAACTTGTATGTTTGGCTTGCATAACACTATAGTTATTTAGTTTGGGGTAAACATTTATGACGTAATTATGTTAGCTTCCAGTGTTAGTCGTGACTTGGTGGTCTACAAAACGATGGAACTTATGAAATGTACCGAATCTTTCCTTATCACTTAGGATAAGAAGATGTGGTCCTCTCTGGTGGGCGTCTGTATGTGATCTCTTAACATAAGGAGGGCGCTCGAACAGGGTAATTTGAAAGAGATGTGTGTATTTGCGTATGTGTGATATATATATATATATATAGAGAGAGAAGGAGAAATATATTTGCGGGAAGGAAAGTGACTGATTAGCAGACAGAATGACTGATGTAGACAGATAATGCTAAATATAGAGAGAGAGAGTAAGAGCGAGATATGACCTGGAATGATATATGAGAAAAAGAAATTAAAAGATAGAAAGTAAAAGACAGAAAAGGCTACAGGCATTTTGAAAGAGAGAATGAAAAGCGAAAAAGATGAAGATGTTGAAATATAGAAAAAAGAAAAAAGAATATATATATATATATATATATATATATATATATATATATATATATATATATATATATTAGAAAGTGAGGTTTTTTTTTACAAAATGAAAAATAACCGAGGTGTCCTACACGAGTGAAAGTATAAAGAAAAAGAGATGAAATCGAAAATGCAACTGAAGTCTTATTTTTTTAAAAAATATATATATTTATTTGGTTCCTTTACCGGTTTCGCAGTTCTTCTGCTTTTCAAAAGGTGAGTTGAGATGGAGGGTCTGTGGTTTTTCTCACATCTGGTTGGTCTCTGAATGTTACTTGTTTTATATACATTCACTATAAAGACTACAGAATAGTTTTCCAAATAAGGGCGCAAAAATGTAATAAAAACTTCTTCACGTGACAGCCAAATTTCATTTATAACCAACCAAAAAAAAGCCTTCGTGAGCCTCCTTTTTTCAAGTAAAAAGAAATTCAAACACTCATATATGAAAAAACAACCTGTGACAACCCCCCACCCCCTCTCTTATTTGAAGAACTATTGTAACGCGAACTGGCGCGAAATTTATTATAATTATTGACAAACCAATCAAATTACTTCTCGAAAAACCTGGAATTTCGAGCCACTTTTTCCATATAAAACAAGTAACATTCAGAGACCAACCAGATGTGAGAAAAACCACAGACCCTCCATCTCAACTCACCTTTTGAAAAGCAGAAGAACTGCGAAACCGGTAAAGGAACCAAATAAATATATATATTTTAAAAAAAAATAAGACTTCAGTTGCATTTTCGATTTCATCTCTTTTTCTTTATATATATATATATATATATATATATACATATATATATATATATATATATATATATGTATATATGTATATATATATATATATATACAGGTCTGAACATAAACTGACACCTACAGACATACACACACACACACACACGCATACGCGCGCGCGCGCACCCCCGCCCCACATATATATATATATATATATCACCCTTATATAACTTTATGATTGCTTTGGGACTGACACAAATAATTCGGCTGGTGTCTGTTCTATCGCATCTTCAGCTTCGATGTATACATAGTATAATATAATAATAATAATTGTTTCTACTTTTGGCACAAGGCCAGCAATAAACCAGTGCATTACTGGTACTTTATTTTATCGACCCCGTAAGGATGAAAGGCAAAGTTAACCTCGGCGGGATTATATATATATAAATATATAAATATATATATATAAATATATAAATATATATATATAAATATATAAATATATATATATATATATAGAGAGAGAGAGAGGATAAAAGGAGAGCGACGGACATAATACAGAGAAAGAAAGAAGTGTGAACATCCGGTTGACATAAGAATCAGTAGGACAATTTGAAAATTGAAATGCAAACGTCCCAATGTAAATAACTATTATAATAATAGTCGATACATATAAATAATAGTTGAGTAAATCAGATAAAGTACTCCGGACAAAGAAAAAATTGAATTTTTGTTTAACTACTAATAATTGTTTCTACTTTTGGCACAAGGCCAGATATTATGCCAGTACATTGCTGATACTTTATTTTATCGACCGTAAGGATCAAAGGCAAAGTTAACCTCGGCGGGATTTGAACTCAGATCGTAAAGGGACGTAACTATGCTGGGAAGCATGTCCTACCCTCTACCGATACTGCCAATTCATCGCCCGTTTAACTACTAATAATGGTTTCTGATTTTGGCACAAGGGTAACAATTTTTGCAGGGAGGGGAACGTTGATTAAATCGGCCCCAATGCATTACTAGTACTTTATTTTATCGGCAGAAATGTGTGATGAAAGAACTTTGATAAATTATATTTATTAACTGTTGGTCAATCAATGATAAGTATTGATTGCTAGCTAAATTATTTATACACAGAAGAGAAAACCAATCCAAGCAGTTAGTGTGTTTTACTAGTTGTTTTCATACTTTTCTATAAAGCAACTCAGCACTTTATCAACCATGTGGCGAGGTGTTTTCAATATCGAGATGAAAGTCAATAAATTGCTGTTTCAACTGTTCAACAATGGTTTCTGATTTAGACACAAGGCTTACAATTTTTGGACAGGGAAAGGTCAATTAAATCGACCCTAGTGCATTACTGGTATTTTATTTTATCGACCCCGAAAGGATGAAAGGCAAAGCTAAGCCTGGTGGGATTTGAAATCAGAACGTGCGAAACAGTTCTTTGAAATTATTCAGTTTGCTTTATGAAGCGCTTCCTTTCCCTGTAGATCCACCATCTTGGTACTCATAGGCTCATTGTTGATCGTTCTTAACGGGATCACTATCACCCAACGTTTCCCAATGTGGGTTCCATTATTCCTAAACATCTGTTGCCTTTATTTCGTTAAAGCTAAATTCACATCCAATATCATCAACAGCTGTAACTAGTTTTGACTA
>OZ024740.1:314096574-314101574 GCA_964016885.1 Eledone cirrhosa | reverse complement strand
TTTAGTAGATAAATTATGTAATAGTCATTCATTATTTATTCGGTGGTTTAGAGGGTCGGACGCCATGCTTTCCAGCATAGTTACATCCCTTTACGATCTGAGTTCAAATCCCGCCGTGGTTGACTTTGCCTTTCATCCTTACGGGGTCGATAAAATAAAGTACCAGTAATGCACTGGATAATTGCTGGCCTTGTGCCTAAAGTAGAAACAATTATTTATTCGGTGGATTGGCAGTATCGGTAGAGGGTCGGACGCCATGCTTTGACGCAAATAGTTACGTCCCTTTACGATCTGAGTTCAAATCCCGCCGAGGTTAACTTTGCCTTTCATCCTTACGGGGTCAATAAAATAAAGTACCAGTAATGTACTAGGTAATTGCTGGCCTTGTGCCAAAAGTAGAAACAATTATTTATTCAAAGTAATCCAACTTATTTTACTAACGGGATAAAAAAAAATAAAACGTACGCAGTCCCGCAGGCCTTCCTTTATTATAGTTTAGATTTTCTAGTATGAGGAAGTCGACATTTTTATCGACTGAAACCGGTTCTATCCTTTAAAAAATGTTTTTCTGTTTTTCCATGATAAAATTCTTTTAGCATTTTCTACTGTTTCTTATTTTCTTAATATATACCAACTTGTGTGTCACTTCTCAACACACACACTCCCCCCCCCTCTCTCTCTCTCTCTCTCTCTCTCTCTCTCTCTCTCTCTATATATATATATATATATATATATATATATATATATATATATATATATATATATATATATATATATATATATATATATATATATATATATATATAATTCAAAATTCAGTAAGAATAAGGATTAACATTATTGTTGTTTATCTCCACTTCTAGGAACGCTTCAATATAGCCAGAAGTTATACAGCAATAGTGGAGAAAACCGAGAAATTTTCAATTAATCAACTCCACATTGGCCTTACTGAATTTTGAATCATAAATGCTCTGCTACTATAACTATTCACGTATTGAGCTTAACTTATCTTACCAATGAAAATAGTGAACTAACACAATATAACCTCATATATTAGTATCTATATATATATATATGCAGTTGTATTTACATGCTTATATATACCAGTAAAATCCATTATTTATCCAAGTGTAAATTCTACTATTATTAGAATGTCTATAAACATGGTGTCAATTCGTAGTAATATAAGCTTATATTATGTCACAAATATCTTCTTTTATGCACGTAGTAGAATAGAGATTGAGAATGATGAATGTGGTGCAGACAAAATGGTTGACGATTTATTTGTTGTCTTCAATATAATTTGTCACAATATCCTTTAGTAATGTACTAAGTGATACGTGTGGTCGACCTGATAAAGTTATAGTCTGTTTATAGTTTCGTATCCTAATTCCCAGCACAGTTCTGTGTTTATGGCCCAAATATTTATATCTCGCTAAACCAGTAGATCTACCTAAAAATGTTCTCCGATAGGCAATGGTGGAAACACATTAAACTCTATGAGCTTATGTGTGTGTGTGTGTGTGTGTGTGTGTGTGTGTGCGTGCCTACGATAGCAACAAATAGCCGTGTGGGTAGAGTACCAGAGGAATCTGAGAAGTAATTAATATTCTGTCACCCGTGGTGCGGTGTGTCTGTAACACTGGCCAACATGCTGTTTAAGTGTAAATAGACATTATTGTGGCAGCGTTGTAAAATTGAAGCGTGTTTCATCGCTTTGTTGGGTTGAATTCAACATTTTATGTGTGTGTAGATACTATTGTTTTATTTCAGGAGAGAGGTTAGCAACACATCGCCATATAAACAGCACATGTGCTATAGAAGCAAATAACATAGGTTGTATTAGCTATATGTATGTATATCCGTGCGTGTGTGCCTGTTTTAAAGTGTTTGATAAATGTACGATGAAATATATATATATATATATATATTTATATATATATATATATATATATATATATATATATATATACGACTATATATATATATATATATATATATATATATATGACTATATGCATATGTTTATATTATTGACTGCCAACATAAATATTAATGCCTAGTTGTCGGTATACTATATCAACAGAACAGCAACAAAAACAAAATACCTATTTGCAGAAGTGAAAGAAGACTCCAAATAAATAGACTTAAGTTACTTCAGTAGAGAGAAAGGGGAGATAGAAATAGAAGGATGCCTTCTGCAAGGTCGGGGAAAAATATAATGGATGGAATAAGGATTGTTTAAGAAATAAAGTTGAAAATACAAATTGTACTTAAATTGTATATTAAAGGATAATGTTACGTATTAAATACTTGGATATGTTAGTTTTATTAACTACACGTTCAGCAGAATATCTCTGTGTCACCTTATCAACAAACATATTTCATTCCAAGTCAACAATAGAGCCTAGAAGCAGATACTTGGACTACTAGAAGTTGTAGCCAAATCAGATTATTCTGACTTTTGAAAATAATGATTTCTGATTTAGGCACAAGGCCAATAATTTTGGAGAAGGGGAAAGTCGATTAAATTGATGCCAGTGTGTTAACGGTACTTTATTTTATCGACCCTGTAAAGATGAAAAGCAAAGTTAATTTGAACTCAGAACGTAAGGGGACGTAACTCTATACCAGAATGCATGGTGCTCGACGTTCTAACGATATATTCAGGATATACTCAGTTAATATACATTTAGTTTGTTAGATCAAAGAACAGCAACATTTTTCACCAAATGATCGATTGTGAATCACATTAGTATGTTAAAAGTATTTTTTCTAACATTTCTTAATGGTTTTGTAAATCTCAGAACTTCCTCATTTGTAATTAATCAAAAATCTTTGAAATACTCCTCCATCGATTTTGCTTTCTGTTCTTTTAGTTTCTCGAAATATTCTGGTAACACCTTTACCCTTTTGTTCTCGGGATGCAGCTGAGACACCCCTCAGACTTGGGTATAGTGTCCATCCCACTCCTCTCCCTTTCTTTCTTTGCTTGAATCTTTTTCTTTTTCGTCTTTTAGTTTCATTTTTCTTTCTTTCTTTTTTTGTGTTCCCTTTAACAGTGTGTTTTGTTTTTGTATAAAGAACTTTGTAAAATAGAATGAAATCCCTCCTGAGCATTATTTTTCTCACATCTGATGTGAGAAAAACCACAGACCCTCCATCTCAACTCTACTTTTGAAAAGCAGAAGAACTGCGAAACCGGTAAAGGAACCAAATAAATATATATATTTAAAAAAAAATAAGACTCCAGTTGCATTTTCGATTTCATCTTTTTTTCTATATATACATATATATATATATATATAAATACATATATATATAAATACATATATATATATATACATATATATATATATATATATACATATATATACATATATACATATATATATATACATATATACACATATATATATACATATATATATATACATATATATATATATATATATACATATCTATATATATACATATATACATATATATATATATACATATATATATATACACACATATATATATATATATACATATCTATATATATATATACATATATACATATATATATATACATATATATATACACACACATATATATATATTAATAAAAGGAATTCCAACTTTGTCTGATTTACTCGTTTTGTTTACAATCCTTTAAAATTTATAATGGTATTAGAATGAAATAGTATGGTGGAATATTAAATGTTAAGTGTTAATTGAACAAGTACTTTCATGCTTTCGCAATCTTCAGGTTCATAATGTGTGGTGACAGTCAAGTTTGCAATTTTCAACTGTAGAAAATTGCAAACTAGACTGTCACCACACATTATGAACCTGAAGATTGCGAAAGCATGAAAGTACTTGTTCAATTAACACTTAACATTTAATATTCCACCATACTATTTCATTCTAATACCATTATAAATTTTAAAGGATTGTAAATAAAACGAGTAAATCAGACAAAGTTGGAATTCCTTTTATTAATATAATCTTCTATACACACTCATACACACCCGTGTATATTTATTTCTCTCTCTCTCTCTCTCTCTCTCTCTCTCTCTCTCTCTCTCTCTCTCTCTCTATATATATATATATATATATATATATATATATATATATATATATATATACATACATATATATATACATACACACACACACATATATGTATATATATATATATAGATACATATATATACATACACATTTATATATATATATATATATATATATATATATATATATATATATATATATATACATACATATATAACTTTGAATAACTTTGAAATGTTTTAGCTAGTATTGGCCCAGGCCATGTCTAACTTAATAGCACCACCTGGCGAAGTCTTTCAATTCAGGATTTGGGCACCATGGCCCAGTCGAGAAGAGAATTACAGTTTGCGGAGACATATCCGGGTGTGGGTGGTTTGTCCAGGATTACTTGGAGGAATTTGTCCAAAGACTTCTTGAATTGTGTGTGGTCAGTTTCTGTTTTGACGTGTCCTGGTGTGATGTTGAAGAGAGCAGGGCCAATTGAGGTGAAATAATTGTGCCGTATTGTTGTTATGAGTTGCGATTTAGATTTTTGTTTGGGACGGATATCACGGGGCCCAAGCCTTGGGTTTATTTTGAAGATGATGCCAACATCATTTGGGCAGTGCTGATGAAATATTTTCCACATCATGCAGATAATATAACGCTCACGGCGTTGGAGTGAGTAAAGTTTCAGCTTTTCTAGTCGACCCCAGTAGTCAAGGTCTGACATGCCATCTAACTTTTTCGTGATTGCCCTTTGGGGAGCTTCAAGTTTCATGATACTTTGTTTCGTGTGGGAAGACCACAGTGGACAACAGTATTCAAGGTGTGGTCGGGCAAAAGTGGAGAAGAGAAGGATAATGGTGTGGGAACATCTCGACTGGAAGGTTCTGAGGATCCAGGAACACATTCTGCGGGCCATGTCAACGTTGCTGCTTATATGCGTGGCCCAGCTTATG
>OZ024740.1:314086574-314089074 GCA_964016885.1 Eledone cirrhosa | reverse complement strand
AACAGTTACTTCTGACAGGATTCGCTGGAAGGAATGTTCGAGGACTCTGTCCCAACGACCATCTCAAGAAGAAGAAGAAGAAGAAGAAGAAGAAGAAGAAGATATTTTCAGGCTGTTTGGTTTTCTTTGTTTCTTCATAATATATGTAAATAGTAATAATCAAGACTAATATATAACCAGCATTAGAATTTTAAAATACCTATAATTCTTTTGACTTTCCCAGAAGTTTTCAGGTTTGTAAAAGCTTTTGTTCTTGCAGGGCCTATTTGATTTTACAACCAGCCCCATTAATTTTCTTTTTTGGGTTTCATATTGGGGTTTAGGGAAAGATTTTAGCACCTTGTTTCAAACTTGAATGCCGATAAATTTTCGCCTGTGGATGAAAGGCACCCCATTCGTGCTTTCAAAATTTAAACCTTGAAGTAAGCTATAAATGACAACCCTAAGTGAAATACCGAGATACACAGTTAAGATATATCTGTTAGAAATAATTTCCTTTGAACGTCACTGACGCCATTATGAAAATCATGAATGTCGCATAATTTCATAAATTTAAGCCGTTATATCTCTGTAGAAAATCAATTTAGTCGAAGGACATTGATCGATCATTTTGACCCAAACGTTATCAACATATCCCTACCAGTATAATTCCAGTTATCACTACTATATAATATTTATAGTTTACTGAAGATTCGTTGTTTATTATGCGAATTAAAAGATACTGTTGTCAAAATTTGGACAATAGCATCTCATAATTCTCTCCAAGCGTTCATTTAAATGGGATTAGACAACTTATAGCGTAAAGGGGAGTTATATAGTTTGCCTGGAAATGCGAGTGAGAAGTGTCAGCCGCCAAAGGGAACATAACAGCACCACAGAAACGCCAACAAGTTTATATCCCTTCCATCTATACAGCTAACATTGAAAGAGAATATTCAATATTAATATAACTACCAGCAGCATCCATCAACATTAAAATTACTACCACCATACCGGTGTCACCAACGCTTACCCCCAACTATCACCACCACCATCACCTCTGCCACAACCACCCCTAACATTTAACTCAATTCATCATCACCACTACTGACACCACTACCAAACCACCACCACCCCCAAAAGTAAATCACTACCACGTACATCATCAGCATCGCTACCTCCAACAATATGAACACCCAAACCAGCGCCACTATTTCCACCAAAATCCATCACCAGCGCCACCTTTACAAGCATAGACAAAACAGAAAGAAACAGAGAAAACAATAGCAAACTGCAATATGTTGCCATACCACAGCTGAGTTAGTATACTCTCTCAGTCTCGATCTCTTCACCATATTGCTATATTAATGGAGTCTAAAGTATGTAATTTATCTTCGCCCTACCGTATGTCAACTATGGAGAAAACGTTAGTCAACTTAATAGATTTTCCACTGCAATATATACTTTAAGTGATTTCCTTTTTATTTTCCCTTCTTTTTCCTTCAAAATTTTCTTATTATTATTCCAACATCTCGTTAAACAACGGCAGACGATAGAATAAATATTACAACATCGTCCCTCCAACAGCAGACGATAGAGTAAATAATACAAAAAGTCATACAGGAAGTCAATAAATGCTCTTTTTTGTGTTCATTATTTTCTTCCCTTTCTCCTTTATTTTCTTTATATATTTTTGTTTTCATATTTTAAATTTATTTTACTTTCATTCATTTTACTTTCGTTATCTTCTTTTTTTGCTTATTTTTTTTCTTGTCGCCATTTTCTTTTTGCCTTCTTTTCTTTTCATTTTCATTATTTTCTTCCTATGTTTCTATTTATTCACTTATGAAAAAGTCTACGTGTGTTAGGGTATTTGTATGTATGTGTGTGTGCGTGAATCTGTCTGTATGTATGTGTGTGTGTTTGTGCCAGACAGCGTGTGTTTATAGGTGTACTCGCGTGTGCCTATATTAGCTTGCATATAATAATGCACCTAAATTTATACACACATATACGCACACAAACACAAACCCACACACAGACTCACTCACTCACTCACTCACTCTCTCTCTCTCACACACACACATACATATATATAAATATATATATATATATATATATGCTGGTGTTGGACCTCCGTCGGCTCCGACGATCGCCAGGTGTCCCAGTTATTTGATCAGCGACACAGCCTGATCGTGACTGAACGTTCCATAAACCTTTATGCTCTTAATGTATTTCTCAGGAAGATTCAGCCTGACATAGTATATTACAAACCTGGCTCACCGACTTACATGTACATCTCATTCAGTTGAGTGAATTTGAGTAACATAGAATAAAGCATCTTGCTCAAGGACACAACGCGCTTCCTGTAAGCCTACTCACGATTATATATCCAACACCCTAACCACTAAGACATGCGCGAGCACATATATATTTATATATATGCATGAACGCCCGTGTGTGTGTATGTAAATATGTAGGAACAACTGTAATCAGTCATACGTTAGCATGTCCGGCCGTA
>OZ024740.1:314064074-314079074 GCA_964016885.1 Eledone cirrhosa | reverse complement strand
TAGCCACCAACCATCCAACCAGCCAACCACCTAGCCACCAAACACCCAACCATCCAACCATCCAACCATCCAACCAGCCAACCACCTAGCCACCAAACACCCAACCATCCAACCATCCAACCAGCCAACTAGCCAACCACCTAGCCACCAAACACCCAACCACCCAACCAGCCAACCATCCAACCATCCAACCATCCAACCAGCCAACCACCTAGCCACCAAACACCCAACCACCCAACCAGCCAACCATCCAACCACCCAACCATCCAACCATCCAACCAGCCAACCACCTAGCCACCAAACACCCAACCATCCAACCATCCAACCATCCAACCAGCCAACCACCTAGCCACCAAACACCCAACCATCCAACCATCCAACCATCCAACCAGCCAACCACCTAGCCACCAAACACCCAACCATCCAACCATCCAACCATCCAACCAGCCAACCACCTAGCCACCAAACACCCAACCATCCAACCATCCAACCATCCAACCATCCAACCAGCCAACCACCTAGCCACCAACCATCCAACCAGCCAACCACCTAGCCACCAAACACCCAACCATCCAACCATCCAACCAGCCAACCACCTAGCCACCAAACACCCAACCATCCAACCATCCAACCATCCAACCAGCCAACCACCTAGCCACCAACCATCCAACCAGCCAACCACCTAGCCACCAAACACCCAACCATCCAACCATCCAACCAGCCAACCACCTAGCCACCAAACACCCAACCATCCAACCATCCAACCATCCAACCAGCCAACCACCTAGCCACCAAACACCCAACCATCCAACCATCCAACCATCCAACCAGCCAACCACCTAGCCACCAACCATCCAACCAGCCAACCACCTAGCCACCAAACACCCAACCATCCAACCATCCAACCAGCCAACCACCTAGCCACCAAACACCCAACCATCCAACCATCCAACCATCCAACCAGCCAACCACCTAGCCACCAACCATCCAACCAGCCAACCACCTAGCCACCAAACACCCAACCATCCAACCATCCAACCAGCCAACCACCTAGCCACCAAACACCCAACCATCCAACCATCCAACCATCCAACCAGCCAACCACCTAGCCACCAAACACCCAACCACCCAACCAGCCAACCATCCAACCATCCAACCATCCAACCAGCCAACCACCTAGCCACCAAACACCCAACCATCCAACCATCCAACCAGCCAACCACCTAGCCACCAAACACCCAAACGCCCAACCATCCAACCATCCAACCAGCCAACCACCTAGCCACCACCCACCCAACCACCCAACCACCCAACTGAGCAGTATTTACTGGGTATTTTATTACAGTCGTTAACGCCGTTACCGTTCTCTGCATCCTGTCACAATAAACATCTACTATATAACAGGGTGGACAGAGTGAGGTGTGTGTTTACTTTACCCCCAGCATTCTTCACCCACTGTGGTTGTTATCGGAGGTAAAAATCAATAACACTTTCGATGATTGACAAAATAATACAAATTCTTTCTGGGTGGTTCCATATGCATACAGAATCAAGTAGCATATGTTTATTTTCTTATTGTTATCGCTACTGATACTTGTGTTGGTTTTGCTGATTATGATGATGGCAATGCTTTTGTTGCTATTGTTGTTGTTCATGGTGTGCTTTTGTTACTGATCTTGCTGGTTTTCTTTTTTGTACTTGTTCTTTGTTCTTATTACTGTATTATTATTTTGCTTTGCGGCATAGAGTTACGTCCCTTTACGTTCGGAGTTCGAATTCCACCGAGGTTAACTTTGCCTTTCATCATTACGGAGGCGATAAAATAAAGTACCAGTCACATACTGGGATCGATTTAATCGACTTCCCCTCCCTCAAAATTGCTGGCCTTGTTTCTATATAAGACACCATTATTATGCTTTGCGGCATAGAGTTATGGCTCTTTGCGTTCCGAGTTCAAATTACACCTAGGTTAGCTTTGCCTTTCATCCTTACGGGGTAGATAAAATAAAGTACCAGTCACGTACTGGGGTCGATTTAATCGACTTCCCCTCCCCCTAAATTGCTGGCCTAAAGTAAAAATCATTATTACGTTCTGAGTTCAAATCCCGCTGGGGTTAACTTTGCCTTTCATCCTTACGGGGTAGATAAAATAAAGTACCAGTAATGTACTGTTTTAATTGCTGGCCTTGTGCCAAAAGTAGAAACAATTATTATTGTTGTTGTTGCTGTTGTTGTTGTTGTGGCTAATGTTATTGATAGAATCCTTTGAATATCGGAATAAATGTCTTGCGGTATTGAGTTACGCCCCTTTACGTCCTGAGATCAAATGCCACCGAAGTTAGCTTTGCCTTTGATCCTTACTAGGTCGATACAATAAAGCATCAATAATGCACTATACTTGTTGGCATTGTGCCTAGGGTCGGACACCATACTTTGCAACATAGACTTAAGGCCCTTTACGGTCTGAGTTCAAATCTCGCCGAGGTTAACTTTGCCTTTCATCCTTACGGGGTCGATAAAATAAAGTACCAGTAATGTACTGGGTGATTGCTGGCCTTGCGCCCAAAATAGAAACAATTATTGTTGTTGTTGTAACTAATGTTCTTGATAAAATCCTTTGACGGTCGGATAAAATGTCTTGCAGTATTGAGTTTCGGGCCTTTACGTCCTGAGTTCAAATCTCAACGAGGTCAAGTTTAGCTTTTTATTCTTCCGGAATCGATAAGGAAAAGTTACAGTTAAATACTGGAGTAGATATAATTATATCTACCCCAGTATTTAACTGTAACTAATTGATTATAATCAATAATACCTTACACTCACAATATATGACCTTGTATTTCTACTAGAACCAACTATTGTTGTTGTTGTTGCTACTATTGAATTTGGTACTGTTGTTGTAGTTATTATCGTTGCTATTGTTGTTGCTATTATTGCTGGTTGTTACTGTTGTTGTTGTTGTTGCTTTTGTTACTTCGGTTGCTGTTGTTGTTGTTGTTGTTGCTTTTGTTACTTCGGTTGCTGCTGTTGTTGTTGTTGTTGTTGCTTTTGTTAGTTCGGTTGATGTTGCTGTTGTTGTTGTTGTTGTTACTAATGCAGTTGTTACTGTTGCTTCTGTTGTTGTTGTTGTTGTTGTTGTTGTTACTATTGCAGTTGTTACTGCTGCTGCTGTTGTTGTTGCTGTTGTTGTTCTTTCGTTGCAGTATATCAATATTGCATTTGAACCGTGTCTATACAAGTGGGATGGTTATGGCTCAGTGTTGAGTTAGGGCTAAACAGCAACCACTACTATCATCCCAACCATCACCGTATCACCACTACCACCACTACCACCACTACCACCACTACCACCACTACCACCTCTACTCTCACCACCACCAACAACATCGCCACCACTACAAGCAACATCACTAGCACAACCACTACCACCACTACCACCAATACTCCCACCACCACTACCACAACTACCACCTATACTTCCAGCAGCAGCACCACCACCACCACAACTACAACTACCACCTATAATCCCCCCCTACCACCACTACCACCATATCACAATACCACCATACCGCATACCACCACCACTACCACCACCACTACAACTACCACCTATACTCCTAGTACCACCACCACTACCACCATCCCACCATACCACCACCAACACCACTACTATCAAATCCTCCAGTCCCGTATATGTTAATTTTACAAAACTGAGTACTACAATAATAACAACAAATAACCTTGGAAATAACAAAGGTTATGACCTAAAACAACAACTTTAGTCATTCTGGGGAAAACATCCATTAATACTAGAGCCTTAAATAACGAATATACCACCACCATCACCACTGTCATCACCACCAATAACAACAACACCACCAACAACAACAACAGCACCACCACCATCACCATCAATAACAACAACAACAGCACCACCACCACCAACAACAACAACAAGAACGACATCAACAACAATAACAAAAAAACACCACCACCAACAACAACAACAGCAGCAGAGCAGCACCACCACCACCGCCGCCGCCACCACCACCACCACCACCACCACCACTACCAACAACAACAAAACACCAACGAAAACAGCAGCACCACCACCAATAACAACACCAACCACAACAACAACAACAGCACCACCACCACCACCAACAACAACAAACAAAAATAACAGCAACAGCATCAAAAACAAAAACAACAACGACGACGACAATGAAAACAACAGAAGCAGCAACAGCAATAGCATCATCATCATCAACAACAACAACAACAACAATAACAACAACAGAAGCAACAACAACAACAACAACACCACCAACAATAAGACCAACATCAACAACACGACGACGACCACCACCACCACCACCAACAACACCACCATCAACAACAACACCAATAACACTACCAACAACAACAACAAAAACAACAAGAACAACAACAGCAGCGACGACGACGACAACACCTACAACAGAAGCAACATCAGCAAAAGTAACAACATCAACAGCAACAACAACAACAGCAACAACAACAACAACAACGACAACAAGAAAAGCAGAAGCAACAGTAACAATAACAACAGCAACAACAACAGCAGTAACAACAACACCAGAAGCAACAGTAACAACATCAACAGTAACAGCAACAACAACAAAAGCAACAATAACAACAGCAGCAACAGCGACAAGAACAACAACAGAAGCAACAATAACAACAACAACTACAGCAGCGACGACGATAAGAACAGCAACAACAACAGCAACCGCAGTAACAACAACAACAAGAATAACAGCAACCGCAGCAGCAGCAGCAGCAGCAGCAGCAGCAACAACAACAACAACAACAACAACAACAGCAACAACAGCAGCAACAACAACAACAACCACAGCAACAACAACAACAACTGCAACAACAACCGAAGTATCAACAACAACAACAGCAAGCGAAGTAACAAAAGCAACAACAACAACAACAACAGCAGCAACCGAAGTAACAAAAGCAACAAACGCAGCAACAACAACAACAACTGCAACAACAACCGAAGTATCAACAACAACCGAAGTATCAACAACAACAACAGCAACCGAAGTAACAAAAGCAACAACAACAGCAACAGCAACAGCAACAACAACAACAACAGCAACAGAAACAACAACAACAGCAACAGCAACAACAACCGAAGTATCAACAACAACAACAGCAACAAAAGTAACAACAACAACAACAACCGAAGTAACAACAACAACAACGACCGAAGTAACAACAGCAACAACAACAACAACAACAACCGAAGTAACAACAACAACAACAGCAACCGAAGTAATAACAACAACAACAGCAACCGAAGTAACAACAACAACAACAACAACAACCGAAGTAACAACAACAACAACAACAACCAAAGTAACAACAACAACAACAACCGAAGTAACAACAACAACAGCAACCAAAGTAACAACAACAACAGCAGTAACCAAAGTAACAACAACAACAACAACAACAACCGAAGTAACAACAACAACAACAACAGCAACCAAAGTAACAACAACAACAACCAAAGTAACAACAACAACAACAACAACCGAAGTAACAACAACAACAACAACCAAAGTAACAACAACAACCGAAGTAACAACAACAACAACAACAACCAAAGTAACAACAACAACCGAAGTAACAACAACAACAACAGCAACCAAAGTAACAACAACAACAACAACAACAGGTAATATAGGAAGCAGAAGCAGCAATAAAAGACATTTTGGGGGGGAGGGGGGATGTGTTTGTTTTCAACAACAGGAAGTAAATGTGTGTCAATTAACACATATACACATGCATACACAATATATATACACAATATATACACATAATATATACACATATACATACATCTAAAATATACATATAGTACGTACACATAATATATACACATAATATATACACAAAATACATACACAATATATACACACAATACATACAAATAATATATACACACAATACATACACACAATGTATGCACATAATACATACACAATAACAACACGTATACAAAATACATGAACATGGTATATACACAGACGTATAGGTCATGCCTAACTTAATCTTATATATATATATATATATATATATATATATATATATATATATATATATATATAATATAAGATCAAAAGATGGTTAAAGGAGTTCCATATATTTTATTATGCGCATTTCAAAAACAAACATCATCAAGCAATAATATTTGTGTTTTCATCAGATAAAACAGGAGAACATGATATGAAGGCTAAAAAAACACTTGTTGATAGTGCAGTTTTAAATCAACATATCTGCACTGCTTTATTGTACTACAATAAAACTCACCTCCTACATATATATATATATATATATATATCTTTAAGTCGTTTGGAAGCCTCGGCAATGCAAATGGGTAAATCTCCGGTGGTGGAGAGAGATGTAAGTGGGTGTACGTTGAGATGCGTGGTGTGTATAAGATGTGTGAGATGTGTAGAATGAAGGGAAGAGTATAAAGGATAAAATAAAAATAACAACACAAGAGAGAGTTACCTTGGGAGAGATTTAATAGTCCCTATATATTTCGGATTCACACCCATCAACTGGGTTTTTTTTTCCGGGGTGAGGGATGGTTGTCTGTCGGACAAGTCCGGAACGCGTCCTTCGCTGTTTGTTGTTTTGAATATCTGAGGTATTCGGCAGAGCGCGCGTGCGCGTGAAATGGGGTCGGTCGTACAGAGGTCAGCGGCCGAATGAGGGAGTGGGATGGCGCTAGCTGTCAGTCCATTCTCTGCCTGTTTGTTAAATGTTACTGTGTGTGTCTGTGCGTGTGTTGTTGTCTCGCTTGAGGGTGTGTGTGTGCGTGTGTTGTTGCCTTGTTCCTCTGTATTGGCAGTGTAGTATGGTGTAATGCTACTGTGTGTGTGTGTAGTTGTCTCGTTTGCGTGTGTGCGTGTGTGCGTGTGTTGTGTGTTGTTGCATCGCTTGTTAACTTAAACCAGCCATCTCATTTCGCTTCTCTCTGATCGGTTGTTTATTTGCGGTTGCAGTCGTTTGATAAAAAGCGCTTCCTTGATACGTAACGTGCCGACGTTTCTTTCAGTCGCTAGAATTGTGACAACCCACCGACCTACACTGCTTCGGGCTCACCACCACTGACATCCACCAACTCCTATCCACCGTCGTCGACAACACCTACTTCGGATTCCTTGACCAAATATACCAACAAATCTCGGGATTGCCCATGGGATCAAGCCTATCAGGTGTGCTAGCGATCTCTTACATGGACATCCTCGAACGCAAGGCACTCAACGCCTGCCACCCCAACGCCGTAGCCTTTTTTTTCTCAAGGTACGTGGACGATATCCTCATCCTCACATCTTCCCAAGACACGGCGAACAGAATCTATGAGACGTTCAACAACACGGACGAGAACATTGACTTCAGTGTTGAACACCCCAACGAAGACGGGTCACTTGCCCTCCTCGACTTCCGAATCAACATCACGGAACAGGGAAGGATCCACTGCAACTTCTACCGAAAGGCAGCCTGCAGGGACCTATTCGTTCACTACAAGTCCGCCCTCCCTAACAGTGCCAAAAGAGGATACATCACGAACGAGATCGCGCGAATCAAAAACAGATGCAGCGATCCCGCGAGTGGTGTCACTCATACCAAGCGATTCCTCGAGGTGCTGGAGACGAACGGGTACCCTGCCTCGATCACAGACAGAATAGGAGACACCAGACGCAAGAGACAGAGAAGCACCCAAGGCAAGTGCTTCCTTAAAATGCCACACCTGGGCGAGAAAACCACCAACGCTATCCGCAAGGCTATACGGAGGGAGGGCCTCGACATCCACCTGGCCCACTCGGGCCCCTCCCTGCGAAGATGCCTCTCCAGGAAACCCGAAAAATCTACTGACGCATGCTCCCTCAGAGACTGCCCGATACGCCATGCGAACTGTTGCCTACGCACATACGTCGTGTATAAGATAGAAAGTGACAGGTGCAACCAATACTACATAGGTAGCACAATTATATCTTTGCACATCCGGATCAAGGAACACGCTAAAACCAGGGCCTCGTCTTTCCGGAAACACATAGACAAATGCGGAAACAAAGACGGAAGGCCCATTGTCACAATTCTAGCGACTTAAAGAAACGTCGGCACGTTACGTATTACTGTGTAAGAGTGAAATAATGATGATCACAATAAAATACATTTTTCTCATCACCGGAATACAGCTGTCCACAACTTAACTGCTGAAACCTCGGAATATAGCCTCTGGATATATCTTTCGTTTCATTTGGTACACATATACGCAACCCCAACACACACACATAAACACACAGTCACAAATAAACTCTAATACTACACATAAACTCACTCAAACACGCACACACTGATATCACCCGAAAACACACTCTTTGCCACACACACACTCATTCATAAACGCATATGCATACACAGACACACATATTCATACATAAATAACACACAAATAACATACAAATACAGACACCAGTTACTGAGACTAAACTACACACACACACTACTAAACAAACAGACACACACAAAAATATATACACATAAAGCGAACCAGACATATATACACTCACACACGCACACTGATAATATATCCAGATACACACACGCCATCACGAACAAACTATATACCACTCCAACAAACATACATGCGTACACACACACAAAGAAAAAATAAAATCAATGACACAAACACTCACGAAATGACCCCATCCGCACACATATAACAGGACCAATGCTGGACCCGAATTCTCCGCCTCACCACGTAACCCTGCACGCTGGACTACTTATCAGACCCACCTCACCCACCCTGATAATGTTTTCTCACCAACCTTTCAACCTACTTTTTCTCCGAACTTTGCTCTTTTTTGATGAAGGACTGACGCTGAATACGTTCAAACATTCCTTTTCCTTTTCCAACAAGCGTGAAAATAATAAGACTTAGTGTTATTGTATCCCTAGTTTTGTCTTGTTTATCATATACATACATATTCATACATATATATGCATACATATTCATAGATATATACACATAAACACACATACACACATATATATATATGCATGTATATATATATATATATATATTATATATATATATTATATATATATATAATATATACATATATATATACATATATATGTACACAAATATATATATTATATATGTGTGTATGCATTCATTTATATACATAAAAATCTGTGCTAACTCACACGCACACATATACACACTCACAGACAACAAATATATATTGTATAAAGTCTGCTTTCGGTTATATACAATGTATGTTTAGAATGTATGCTAAAACGAGACAGCTAAATGTGTGATTCGCATTCTTCACAACATTGCACCCACTTGAAGGACATTTTAATAGCAAAAAGGAAAGACTATCCGACAAACATTTCAATGTTCTATGGATCATTACTTTATCCAGTTCAGTTCGCATTTTTCTCGCAAACTGGTTGAATTATTCCATTTGTCATTCTTTGAAAATATATATTCCTTAGCAATAATGAAATTTTGTGAAGTTCGTTCAGTGTTATCTAATACCTTTGAATGTGTGTTTCCTGTTGTTGCTGTTGCTGTTATTGTTGTTGGTTTTCTTTTCTAAAGATATGTAGGAGTTATACTATGTAATACGACCTTTTCTTTATTGAAGATGATACTGTTATTTGAAAGGAGATTTGACTGGCAGCCTTGTCAGGCATGCCGAGCGACCATGTTGAGCTTCCCTTATTGTCTCCTCGTCGCTCTTATGTTATATGTATAACATATGTGTTTTTGTGTTATGATGTACAAAGAAATTAGCACCCGAGGAGATTATTCTTTCAACCCTTTTTATTTTTCTCTTTTATCTTAATTATCAAGAAATAAACAATAGAATTTATAAATATTTTTTTTTAAATTGAATAAAAATAATTTCATTGAATTATATTTTGTTTTACTTTACGTTGACAATCTCGACATTTCCTCATAGCTAACGGAGGAAAATACGGTGATACGGCGTTGCTGTGGTTAAAGAGAGTAACAAATCATACTCAATATATCTTTCCCTTCTTGGTCGCTATGACTACTTAGTGAACAATGAAGGAGTCACGACTTAAGGAAGAAGCCTATATGTGCATGAACTGTGAACCTAGAATAAATAGCAGTCAAATATCCCTAAAGTCATATCTTTTTATTGAAGGGGGCGGGACTGCAATTTAAACTTGTATATACAAAAAATATAGGATGGTTATGGTTCATGGCTGAGTTAGGCCTAAACAACTACCTCAATGAGGTAGCGTCACTGAACGATTATGCTACATGCCTGGAAACATCGGCTGTCTATTATTTTCAGTCTTTCTGTTGACTATAATTTAATGTAATAAGATATTAATCAGACAATCTACAGAATATATTTTACATAGATACACTATGCCTAAAACAAAGATCATTCCTAATAATTAGTATACTGGATCAAAGATGATCTGGGGCTAACAAAACGAATCAAAAGAAAAATTAAGAAAAAAAATTGTGTAACTCTAATTTAAAGAAACGTGATTATTGCAATTCATTCCATTTCGCAATATTTACAATGACCAAGGGTGGTGGATTGGCAGTATGGGTGGAACATCGGACAACAGACTTTATGGCATAGAGTTATGCCCCTTTACGACCTGAATTCAAATCCTGCCGGGGTTAGCTTTGTCTTTCAGCCTTACGGGGGTCGATAAAATAAGCACCAATAATGCACTGGGCTCAATTTAATCGACTTTCCCTTCCTCCCCAAATTGTTGACCTTGTGTCTAAGTCAGAAAACAATATTTACAATGACTAACATCATAATCACCATTAATGTTATAATCATCACATTTTAATCCTTAAACCTATCCCTGCCTCTCTCGTCACATCTAGAGACGTGCTGTGGAAACAAAAGAATTATTCTGTTGTTTCTGAAATTCTTGTAATATTCTGTTGTGAGATATTCCCATGGTTATGTTGCTAATATTCTGTTGTGAGATATTCCCATGTCACGATACTTCTCTTTCATTTTCTCTTACTTTCGTATATTTATTTTTGTCTCACATGGGTCATACGTTTCTTTCTTTTTTTCCTGAAGACTAAACTTTCGCTCTTATTGTCTTCTTTCCTTTCTTGTCTCTATTTCCCTCCTTTAATTATTTCTTACTTCTATTTTCCATCATTGACTTTTATTTTTCTTGCCACCGTCTGTCTTTTTTTGTTTACTACCAGCTTTCCTTGTTTCTTTGTTTTTAACTCTCCACTTTCTTTCTTTTTTCCCGTCTTTGCTTCATTCGTGTTAATTGCTTCTGTTTCTGTTTCTTCCAATGCATCAGAAAAATCCGTACAACTGTACACATAAAAAACTTCGGACAGAATTATCATTCACAGCTGTAAAACATCCTGACTTGTTAGAAATAATAGCCACATCGTCTTCCAATTACACCTTTCCTTCTTAAAAAAAGGAACGACACATTGAATAATGTAGTAGTAATGAATACACTCTGGTTAAAAAAAAGGTATAGACGTAATGGTCGCGGTTTGAAAGATCTTCTCGTCTAGGACGAACCTATGGTTAAACAGCACCAATATCATCAACAGCAACACCTACGGCAGCATCCCCGTGCAAAGATATGACAAAATATCTTACATGGGGGTAAGATACTCTTATATATAACTGTACCAGCACAATATACGATTCAATGATATGGCTGTTCTACATTAGATAGTGTAATAATTCTCTCTCTCTCTCTCTCTCTCTCTCTCTCTCTCTCTCTCTCTCTCTCTCTCTCCCTCTCTCTCTCTCTCTCTCCTCTCTCTCTCTCTCTCTCCCTCCCCCCCCCCTCTCTCTCTCTCTCTCTCTCTCTCTCTCTCTCTCTCTCTCTCTCTATATATATATATATATATATATATATATATATATACGTGTATATTTAACGGCTGAGAGAAAAGAGTATTCAAAACCGAAGTAGAGTTTTAATATTCATTTTATTAACGCTAAATAAATAGCCTTAATAAAATGAATATATATATATATATATATATATACGGATAAAAAATGAATTGAGGGTCACAACTGCAATTCCTGTCGCCATATGTCCGCTCAGTGTGGTTAAACAATAGCAGTAATAATTACATTAGTATATATACCAGATTATATCATATCAGTATTGAAATCTATAACATACAATGTATTTATAAAACATAACATCATATTAGTTAAGTTAATGTAAGCATATTTGATGCAATGAACAGCAAACGTATACTTTAAAGTAATTATGCAATGTCAAATATAGGAGACAACTCCCTATATGTTTCGCTGGTGTTTTATTAGAGCTCTCCCGTGTAGCATAACCATGGCCATTTCTTGTTGATGTCGTGATGAGAGAACACTAAGTAGCAGTATAATACTATACATTAGAGTAGATAGGTATTTAGCAGCAATCATAGAAGTTTGTAATCTCATGTTGAACACAGGGAATTGTTTGGAAAATAGTAGAAACCTTTTACAATAGTTATTTGAGGTGGGAATCAAGCAAACGGAATAAAATACCTGAAGGAACGAAACGAACTCTTTATTTCATGAAGAACATAATTTTCCTTGTTTTATTCTTTTGTAAAGATAGCGACATATTATCTGATGGTGTTGTTGCTTAGCCGGAAGCCAAGCCAAACCTGATTAGGCAGACCTATGATTAATGCAGACTTTGAAGTTTAGGTATTGCGTACCCCCCCCCCCCCACACACACACACATACACACACACACACACACATGCATGTATAGAACTATATTATCCAATATTCATTCATCCATTTTTAAAAGATAGTAAGGTATAATTTGAAGGAAATGCGGCTACTATTTCTAGAAGATCAAGTGACGCTGTAGAAGCTTCCTTGTCAGAGAGAAGACATATCACTTTGACGATCTGGTGATTGTAAACTTCTGATGAGTGGGGGTTTACTTATCTAGTTATATGCTAGTGGAAGAATGCGGTACAAAATATGTATGCATGTGTGTCTGTATGTGTTTGTATAGCAGCTGCACCTTCCCATACATACGAAAGAGTGACATTCCAATATGGGGCGTGAATGTATCGTGTTGTAGGTTAGAATTATGTCTTGTAGATTTGAATCATGATCTTTGATCCCATATCTCGTTATTGTTACTACTTAACCGAAAAGGTTTTATTGGGTTATCAATGGTTTAAGGGTAAAGATTAATAGTGATCCACCATCTTTGATTGTTTGGAATAATTAATAATTACCCACATAATTGTGTTCCATGACTGGAGAGTAATATGCATTATAGTTGATAATTAAATACATTTGTAGTGAAATGAGTGATTGAGAAACTCTTGGCATTATGATGATTGAAACATGTAAATTTTACAAAATAATTGTGGATTGCACTTAATAACTGAAAGATGATGCGTATTTGGGTTGTATTCACAGATCTAACAGATGTTGAAATTCGTTCAGAAATCAAGTGTCGAGATGGTATTTAAGGAATCACACAACAAGACAGAAATAAAAACAAATAGCGATTCTTAAGAATAGAATAGTAGAAATACAACGAGAAGAGTAACTGAATATCTTATACAAGCTGCAGCAATAACAACAAAGACAACAACAGTAAGAACAACAACAAATAAACAAAAGAAAAGCTGAACAATGCAACAGATAAAATGAAGCAACAAACCATGACAAAACTATGTTATTCATTAATTTGCTTTTGTTTTATTTTGTTATTATTTTCTTTCCTTACTCAGGTTTCACGTTGTTTATGTTTCCAAACCATTTATTTAGTGACTGGCTCTTACTGTTTACCATAATAACATCACAATAAAGACACACTCTTCTATGACACCCATCTGAATACCACACTACTTCCTTTGAAAAGAACAAGAACAAGAACAACACACACTAATTATACGGATTTCTAACATAGGCCTGAGGCTACATATTTGGAAGGGGGTGAGAGGGAAAAATCGATTAGATCGATCCAGTAGTGACAATTTTTTCTTCATCAAAGGCGGAATATTGCAAGCTAGCTTCATGTGATTTGAAATCAGAAGGTAAAAGACTATAAATTTAATACTGCAGGCAATTTGTCCGACACTCTAACGATTCTGGCAATCAAAGATAATGATTTCTCAAATCGATACGAAGCATCACGATATTGAGAAGTGGGTGAAGGTTATAATTGTTTCTACTATTGGCACAAGGCTAGCAATTACCCAGTACATTACTGGTACTTTATTTTATCGACCTCGTAAGGATGAAAGGCAAAGTTAACCTCGGCGGGATTTGAACTCAGAATGGCAAGGGCCGTAACTCTATGCGTCAAAGCATGGCGTCCGACCCTCTACCGATACTGCCAATTCACCGGTGAAGGTTATAATGAAATCTTGACAGGAAAATTGTAATCACACAATCACAGTAAACGTATATGTCCGCAGTATATATATAATATATATATATATATATATATATATATATATATATATATTTATATATATTATATATATATATGTGTGTGTGTGTGTGTGTGTGTGTGTGTGTGTGTGTAATCATATCTGGAAAAAGCAAACAAGATAAGAAAAAAATCTTTACCTACATACTTTTCTCTACTGCAGTTTCGCTGAGTAATAACGGTTTCTACTTTAGGCACAAGGCCAGCAATTACCCAGTGCATTACTGGTACTTTATTTTATCGACCCCGTAAGGATGAAAGGCAAAGTCAACCTCGGCGGGATTTGAACTCAGATCGTAAAGGGACGTAACTATGCTGGAAAGCATGGCGTCCGACCCTCTACCGATACTGCCAATCTACCGCCCTTCGCTGAGTAATAACAATACAACGAGTGTTGGGAGAAACTCAGCTCATCAGGGGACTATCTCAGTCTTGTAAAGATATATATATATA
>OZ024740.1:314051574-314059074 GCA_964016885.1 Eledone cirrhosa | reverse complement strand
ACATATTTTTACTGTTCCACTATATATATGCATGTATGTATATATATGTATGTACGTATGTATGTGTGTTTGAGGTATTTTTGTATTATATATGTATGTATTTTTGTATGTATGTATATATTTTGTATGTATACATGTATGTATTTTGTATGTATGTATGTATGTGTACATACACCATATAGCTCACAGTTAAATTGTGTGAGTGTTCGTCAACTGAGTTCAGATGACTTAATAAAGTGTCTGTGAACATATAATGTTTTACTGAATGATTTGTGCTTTTTAAAACAGCAAGGAAGCTCTGCTTCTGGGGTGAGGGAAGTCTGTCAACATTTTAGTTTCTATGGTGACAACAGTACCTGTCTATCTATCTTTCACACACATTCTCTCTCATTGTATTCTCTCTCAGCTACAGCAAGTTTTCACTCCTCGCCTTCTTACCCTCCGTCTACATATATGTGTGATAAATTGTTGTTGTTGTTGAAAGAGAGAGAGAGAGAGAGAGAGAGGGGGGAGGGGGGGGTTGTTAGTGTGAAGCGTAATTCAACAATACGGTGACGTCATAATAATAAACGTACTCTCAGGTCTTGAATAATCATCTCCCCCACTTATTAAATTTTGCTAATCTATCTCCGGCGAAATTTTATTGTAAGTGATTCATATTGATACAGCAGCTGGAGAATCGTACGACCGAACACTATACAATTACCGATTATAAGAATTTAAGCCGCTTATAAGAATTTAAGCAAATGTTCACCCAACCCCCGCTTATTCCAGCCACCCCCTATTATTTAGGACCCGTAGGTAAGTCAAATGTTTAGTCGATTATTCCAAGCCTCCTCAAACCCTATCAGCGAGGGAGCGTCTATACGTAGTCTATATGTAGTCACTGTTGAAAATAAACTGTTAAGGGCCGTAACTAAATATCGCAGCGTATTTTGTCCAGCACCCTACCAATAATAGCTTTCTGACATAAGTACAAGACCTTAAATATTATGGTTGGTGTAGAGTGTATTATGTTGATCCAGTATTTCGAAATGATTTCTAGTAGAGGCACAAGGCCAGTAATTTCGAGAACGTTACTGGTGCTTTATTTTATCGACCCCGTAAGGATGAAAGGCAAAGTTAACCTCGGCGAGATTTGAACTCAGACTGTAAAGGACCGTAACTCTATGCTGTAAAGCATGGTGTCTGACTCTCTACCGACACTGTCAATCCACAACCCTAGTATTTCGAAATGATAAAAAGCAAAACTAATCACCGTGTAAGTTAAACTCAAAACGTAACGTGACATAAGTGACAACCCTATCATATTATGTTCGGTGCTCTACTGATTCTATCAATACAAAACAAGTTGCATAATCATGCATGAGATGGTACATGACAATAAGCTAGACAAAATAATCTGACACATGTCTGTTCAAACTGACAAGAAGATTAATGCAAACGCAGTCCACATCTTGTGTATAGCATTTGTTATTTAATAGCACAGCATAAAGTGTAATTTCTGCACAACTTCTACGTATAAAATGTACTGTATTGAATCACCACCAAGCGCTACACCAAAACATTAAACACCACCGGTCGCTCTCCGACAGGTTTGCGGTCGTGTCCTTGGCAGTGGAGACTTCTGGTGTCCTTGGCCCTAGGGATACCTCCATACTCACCACCATAGGCGCTGAGCTGGCCAGCCACATGTGTGAGCCTCGCAAATTGGAATGGCTCGTCCAGCGCATCTCCCTTACCATCCTCCGGGGAAACGCCTTCTCCATTCTGTCCACTGGGGCTGTGGGGAAGCCAGCACGTGGAACCCCTATTTGCTCACTATACAGAGAGATGAGGAGGGTGAAAGAGATGGAGGCGATGAGAGTGAGAGGTCGGCTCTTCAACGTTCGGACCATATCCTTGTGGTTGTGTTTTCAACAATTGTAAAACAATATATAAAAATGTCAATCAGATGAAGAAGAAGGTGGTGGTTAAGATGAGTTAGATGATGATGATGGAGATGGTGAAGTTGAGGATGAAGATGATGGAGAACGAGGAAGAAATAGTATTTAAAGTTTGGTGTTTTGTAATGTGTGAAGGCGCATGGCTTTAGTGGTTAGAGCATTAGGCTTGCAATCGAAAGGTTGTGAGTTCAATTCTCGCACCGGGTGATGTGTCGTTTCCTTGAGCAAGACACTTTATTTCACATTGCTCCAGTTTACTCAGCTGAAAATGAGTACCAGCAATAGCTGGAGGTTTAACCCTGCGATGGACTGACGTCCTGTCCAGGGGAAAGTCTTGTACTCTCAGTCGCTCCACGCCATGAAACCGGAATAAACAGCGGCCAAATGAGCCTTTTGGCTTAAGACAGACTTTAGACATTTTTTAGTTTTGTAATGTAGGTATTTTGAAAAGGTGAAACATATCATACACTCAATTCAATAACATAATGGCTGCTGATTTAGGCACAAAGGGGGCTCACGAAGGCTTTTTTTAAATAAACGTAATTTAAAAAAAAGCCTTCGTGAGCCCCCCTTTTTTAAAGTAAAAAGAAATTCAAACACTCATATATGAAAAAACAACCTGTGACCCCCCCCCCCTTGTTTGAAGAACTTTGTAACGCGAACTGGCGCGAAATTTATTATAATTATTGACCAACCAATCAAATTACTTCTCGAAAAACCTGGTATTTCGAGCCACCTTTTCCATATAAAACAAGTAACATTCAGAGACCAACCAGATGTGAGAAAAACCACAGACCCTCCATCTCAACTCTACTTTTGAAAAGCAGAAGAACTGCGAAACCGGTAAAGGAACCAAATAAATATATATATTTTTAAAAAATAAGACTCCAGTTGCATTTTCGATTTCATCTTTTTTTCTTTATACTTTCACTCGTGTAGGACACCTCGGTTATTTTTCAATTTGTAAAAAAACCTCACTTTCTAATATATATATATATATATATATATATAGATATGTGTGTGTGTGTGTGTGTGTGTGTGTGTGTGTGTGTGTGTGTGTGTGTGTGTGTGTGTGAAAATAATGAAACAAATCTTTATTAAAACGAACTACAAGCAACCAACGTAATTTACACAAAATGAAAATTGTTAACCAAAACCTACTTTGGCCATACAAGTAAAATTCCTTCTCGTAATCTTATCATGCATCTACAATAATGGGTAACTGCAACACACTTGCAGCACACAACACCAAAACAAAGATGGACAGCAGAATATTAATAGACCTAGCATATGTAGTATACAGAATTATGAACAAAACTGGGCACTGAGTCATAGAAGTGATATTTATATCTCAATTCGGTGCAAGATCAATATGTAGTAAAATGGAAACCATCTATTTTTATCTCAGTCCGGGGTGAGTGTCAATGTCTTAAAGCAAATTTTGAAACAGTTATCTGACATTCTCACCGGTCATTGAGACAGATGTGACTTGCACAGCACTCAAAAAGAGAAACAATATTTTCGTAGCGAAAAATTTTTTCTTTAATAACATCTCTCGTGTGTTTATAATACAAAAACATATCGTATTTGTTTTCATATCTTAATTGTGACTTTATGTGTGAAACTAGTATTTATTTCATTATTCTGAATGAACCTCTACATAGTTTAGTGGGAACAGAATCATAATTTTAAGGTTTTTTTCACCATGTTTCTATGAACCCGTGAGTTCAACTCTCTACCTTAGAAATATAATATATTATCCACATGGACAATAGTATACTTTCAAAGTAAACACCTTAGTAATGTTAATAGTTTGGATGATGAGACGATAATGATTTGTTTGTTCTAAAGCTGCTAACGATGTTGGATCTATTTACAGCTGCAACATTTCATTCGGATTTCTCTTGCTAACTAGAATCAATAAGTTCCATGGGCTAACTAACTCTCAAGAAATTACATGACGATGAGAACTTCAAATGTGATCTAACACACAATTAAGAGTTAAGGAAAATTTATATTCATTAGAGTCTGATAAAATATCTCATAGTTAATAGGATACAAAATATACAAGTGAGAATAAGTAAAAAAAAAAAAAATGTAAACAAGAAAACAAACAAAAATACATGATTACCTGCTATAACGATATATAATATTAATGAATCATAATATGGTAATAAACATACGTTAAAGATAAATATTGACAACATGTATAACAGCTGAAGCAATCGTAGAATTATATATACAATGATTAGATCGAGAATTTGAGTCAATTATTTACCTTGTAAGGATCAACCACGGCTAATCACCTCTATTAATTAAAGCCTCCATAAATAATTGTTTCTACTTTTGGCACAATTATCCCAGTGCATTACAGGTACCTTATTTTATCGACCCCGTAAGAATGAAAAGCAAAGTTGACCTCGGCGGGATTTGAACTCAGACCATAAAGGACAGTAACTCTTTGCTGCAAAGCATGGCGTCCGACCCTCTACCGATACTGCCAATCCACCACCGTCTTTCAAATAATATCGATAATATGTGGGATGCCTTTCGAAAAATGTATTTTCGAAAAGTATCCATAGTATATTAGCCAACGTTTTGCGATATAAGCGATATAATCCACCACCCTCCATAAATAATGGTTTCTTATATAGGCACAGGGCCAGCAATTTTGGGGGAGGAGAAAGTCGATTAACTCGACTCCAGTGCGTGACTGGTGCTTTATTTTATCAACCTCGTAATGATGAAAGGCAAAGTTAACCCCGGCGGGTTTGAACTCAGATAATAAAGGGCCGTAACTCTATGCTGCCAATCCACCACCCTCCATAAATAATGACCAAAAATTCACTGGTTTGAATATCTCACCTCATATTTTGGCTGCACTCATTGGGTACACTGGAAGTGAAACTAAGAGCCAATGAAACAGTAATTCATTTGAGAATACTACCACAGCTTAGAGGTGTGACTTTGTGATTTCCATAGAAGTTAGTAGACAGAGCATGTGTACCTTAAGTGTTTTGGTTATTCAGACAACACAGCTCCAGAAATAATTGTTTCTACTTTAGGCACAAGGCCAGCAATTACCCAGTACATTACTGGGTAATTTATTTTATCGACCCCGAAAGGATGAAAGGCAAAGTTAACCTCGGCGGGATTTGAACTCAGACTGTAAAGGGACGTAACTATGCTAGAAAGCATGGCGTCCAACCCTCTACCGATACTGCCAATTCACCGCCCAGAAATAATATAAGAAAACTATTCCCTCTGTTGTTTGTTTGATGGAAATATGACTCACCTATAAGATGTTGAATAGAAAATGTTTGTATTTAAGTCATAAATAGACTCAGAAATAAAGGATTCCTTTTTTGACAATGAAAATAGGGCATTTTCTGCCCCATTTATCTAGTGATACTGTTGATTGCTTCACCCCTAATATCTTAAACTGAAGTGGATCCATGCGAAACCAAACCACTCGCATCCTTTTACCACGTCTTATAAAACTTTCCAGAGGATAAAATCATTTTCCTTTCTATTGTGTTGGAATATTAACTTTCAGTTCTCAAAATGTATAACTTTATTCACTATAGACCCGCTAATATAAAAACCATTACACATAAGCACATCTTATGATTGTTGTAAAAATGAAGATATTATAGGGCATTCTCAGAATTGATTCGTCATGAAGTCTGAGGGAATCTACGCGCAAAGGTACAAAATCTATCTAGCCGCCCACAGACCTAAAGCCAGAGGATGTTGAACAAACGTATAATGAATGGTGTTGAAATCGATAGATAGATGTATTAGGTAATAATAAATGTTAGTTATTTGTAGACATATAGATGATGGTGTAACTTGATAACACACTGAAGGCAAAACTTACCTTTTTTTCTTCAATCTGATGATCTGAAAGTAAACAAAAAGGAAAACGTAATTAGTATATATTTTTACAATAACTATATATATATATATAAATATATATACAATGATATTAAATAAATAGAAACTATATATATTTCAAGGGTACCAACAACTTTGGTACGCTTTCATCAGATAAAATACAAAGTGTGTTTTATAAATTTTGACATAGCCAAGGAACATACATTAACGGTTGAAATTTTCCTTGGATATATTTCCTTTAATATCATTGTATATTATACTACAGAAAATCAGTCGAGTGCTCTGAATCAGTTATAAACATTTATATTTGTTGAATTACCAACAAATTGAATATCCCTTCTGCTTATATATATATATATATATATATATATATATATATATATAGAGAGAGAGAGATATACACACACACACACACACACATATACGGGAGAGTATATGTGACGTACGACAGACGCACACTACACAAATATTAAAATATAATTGCGCAATAGAAAGGAAAGCAGAAAGAGACGGTGTTACATAGATGACTATTTAGTATATATGTGTGTGTGGTGGTGGTGTTGGTGTTGGTGGGGGGTTATCATATATGTATTTATATAAGTGAGTAAAATAGACAGATATTTATGACACACAGTGAGAACACAGAAGATATCCGCCTCGTCTGCTGTCACTATAGGCCATGTTATTCGGTTTCGATACGTATGTCATGGAATCTAATATCCGTATTCGTATTATTTAAGGCTTTGCAGATAAACGCAAACAACAACACATGCACGATTACATCTTTCAATATTCGTAAACAAGAAATAACAAGACATCTAAAAATATTATCAGAAACTTATTAAAATATGACTGACCTAAATCGAATACACACTCGAAACAGCAACATAGGCTGCAAATATCAAACAATATTTTACTGTACTGGTGTTTAAATTCTGTAGCACTGTAGAGCAATATATATATATATATATATATATATATATATATATATATATATATATATACATATATATAGTAATATATATATATATATATATATGTATATATATATATATATACACATATATATATATATACATATATATATACATATATATATATATACATATATATAGTAATATATATATATATATATATGTATATATATATATATATATATATACATATATATATATATATACATATATATAGTAATATATATATATATGTATATATATATATATATATATATATATACATATATATATATACATATATATAGTAATATATATATATATATGTATATATATATATGGTGGCTGCCAACTCGTTTTCGAGTACGGCCACTACTTTATATCCATGTAGGAGAACCCCTACCGATGCGCTGAACGAGTGTGACTTTTTAGTCCAGCCAGCGACTTGAAAACTCTGGTACAAACACTACACTTGTGACAATTATTGACACATAGTGCTGGGCCCATGGTACCATGTGACGACAAGTGCAGAGAGATCTCCAGATACAAAGCAATGCCTGTGCCGTGAAGCTTTTATAGTGAGCAAAGGCACTGCACAAAGCCAGTCCCACTCTCTTAACCAAGATGATATTTACCAAAAAGAAGAACAAGTCAACATCATTGGATACCATCAGGGTTGCAGGTGTTATATCAGAGTTTTCCTT